>CAIGQQ010033154.1:146560-175426 GCA_903798035.1 Danio albolineatus
TGTTTGTTCGATGTCTACTATTTGACATCTGTTAGATGTCTATTTGATATCTGTTAGATGTCTATTTGATGTCTTAAATGTCTACTATTTGACACGTACCACAGTTTGAGAACTACTGATCTAGAGTAATGTCCGGATAGGTAACACAACTATTCTTGCACCCAGTTTGTGGTGGTGTTGTTGCATTTGTGACCGTTTTAGTCACAGTCTGGAGGTCTGATGTGACTTTTAAATGTTAGCTGGCTAAAAATGATTGAATAAGCCCATGAGGCAGCTGAGCAGGACCCTGGAGAGAGCGTTTTGAGCCATCTTACAGCGCTCCTGGGTGATGTTATTGGCTCTTTCGCATGCTCAGGTTGGTTCTGCAACTAATTGCATTACCAGTGGAGGAGTCACAGATGGCACATTTGCCACTTGAGTGGAGATGAGATTAAATTGGGAATACTTTGGACAACATCTTAGCCGTTTACCACTCGACTCTTGAGCTGGAATACGAAGATTGGTCTTGACCGTCTAATAACTCTAATCCAAATCCCTCTCAGGTGCCCAAATACAGTCATTCTGTGGCGATGCTGGGAAATCAGACTCTCTTTAGAGCCAAGATCTCCCACACTTTTATTTAAATGGGTCACCATCTCTGTGATTTATATACCTGGGTGTTTTTACTGCGATGTAATTTGTGCTCTTGCTAAGAAGCCACATATAATGCTTAGTAAAGTTGCTTCGACCCTTTTTGGGCTCCATCTGTCAGACAGACTCGGCCTACATGCACTGACTGCTTTATTTAGGATGAAACAACTGCTGACTCGATGGCAGAAGTATGTATAATGAGATGCTGTATGTTGTGTAATGTTACCTTAGCTTTCAGTTACCGGTGTGCCAGATTTGCTATTATGGGATCTGTTTTCAGTGCACTTGTTCAAAAAGAGCGGCTTTACTTTCAGCCTTAAGGGGACTGTTCACCCCAATATGAAAATTCTCATTTGCTCACTCAAATGGTTGTACAATTATATTAATTTCTGTCTTCTGTTGAACACAAATGAAACTGAAGAAAGTAGCCATTGACCTTCATAGTAGGAACAACAAATACTGAGGAAGCCAATGGCTGTTTTTTCAAACAATCTTACGACTCGTTTCTACTAAGTGGTACGGGTCGGTACGGGTCACCTTTATAAGGCTTGCGTTTCCACTGCTAAAAGGTACTCTTTTGGAAGATAGTTGCTATTTGTGTTTTTATATTTTATCAACCGTTAGTTGGTCAATTTATTGATTAATTAACCTCTGGAATAAATATTTTCTTATAAAATTGCTTGGACATCAAAGAGCTAGGAAAAAATTAATAAATTTTTATTTAAAAAAAAACAAACAAACAAACCTCCATATAGCAGACTTAAATGGAGCGCTCAATGGTTTAGACTTATTTTACACAGCAGATGCCCTTCCAGCCGCAACCCAGTACTGGGAAGCACTCATACACTCTCACATTCACACTTATACACTACGGCCAATTTAGTTTATTTAATCCACCTTTAGCACATGTGTTTGGACTGGAGGAAACTGAAGCACCTGGAGGAAACCCACGCCAACACGGGGAGAACATGCAGACTCCACACAGAAATCCCAACTGGCCCAGCCGGGATTTGAACTAGCGACCTTCTTGCTGTGAGGCGACAGTGCTAACCACTGAGCCACCGTGAGGCCCCTTCCAAATTACAAATCCTTCCAATTCAGAGGTTCCAAACATGCCGCCTTCTCCTTTATTTTCAACTCTGCAGTAATTTGATGACAGAAAAACGTCAGTGTGCAGGCATCTAGACAGATTTTAAAGGCAGGTGTTCCATCAAGCCAAACACAATAGGAAAAGTCCAACAAATCAGCACACTGCCACTTTAGCCTTCTTCATTGGGACCTTTTTCTACAGTCTGATCCCATAAACTCTCAGAGGTTTAAATAATCTAGGATGATGGGTTACTCTGGGAGCTGGTGAATTTGCGGTTTGACCATTTTGCACACTGAGTCTGGATATTTCCCTATGTTCACGATGACGATTTCCTTCAACAGGAGGCCATCAATCTCCTGGAGCCCATGACCAATGACCCGGTCAATTATGTAAGACAGGGCGCTCTGATCGCCTCTGCTCTGATCATGATCCAGCAGACTGAGGTCACCTGTCCAAAGGTAAGTGTTGGTTTATTGTTTGCATCGTTTGTTCATCGTTTGCTAATACCAGACTGGACCTGAAAATGTGCACAATTTAATTATAATAATAAAAATAATAATAATAAAGGATAATCAACAGATTGCCATGCGTTAAAGGAATTGGTTGATCAACGTCGGCCTGTCGTGCTTTATTCTGTGATGACGACCGCCTAGATTATGATCTACTGGATTGTTTCCCTCCTTCCAGATAGTCATAGCCAATAATAGCTTATAGTAACTCGAGTTAGCTACCTCTTTGCAAGTATTTTAAGCATATTTGTCAGTTGGTTGATCAACGTCGGCCTGTCGAGCTTTATTCTGAGATGACAACTGCCTGGATTATAATCTACTGGATTATTTCACTCCTTCCAGACAGTCATATCCAATAATAGCTGATATTAACTCCAGTTAGCTACCTCTTTGCTAATATTTTGAGAATATTTGTGAATTGATTGATCAACGTCGGCCTGTCGTGCTTTGTTCTGTGATGACGACCGCATGGATTATGATGTACTGGATTATTTCACTCCTTCCAGACAATCAGAATCAAGGAATTAACAAACCATGGTATAAAATAAAATAGTTTCCAGCCATTCCCAAAGCCATATTTGGCACAAATCTACAAATCATTATTATACAACACTGTGGACTCCGTGTTGGACCAATGAGGTTTGACTTAAATGAACGTACATCAGTTAGAGGGAGTGGGCTTTATTATGTGGGCTTCAGAGACTAAAAATGAACAATAGTCTGTCAAGTGTTTATTATAGATTCTAGCGCATACTAAAGCTATAAATATGCACCTCTTGTAAAACCAGTCTTTCTACAGTGTGGTTTTGTAGTCACGGTACATTTGCTTGTATTTTGGCCTGACTTTTCCTTCAATTTCACCACACGTTTATTACCGGGCTGCAAGTTTTACGGCCACATGAAAGCAGAATTGATTTGAAACCCCTGTTTTATGGTGTAATAAAGAGCTGGAGTTGTAATAATGGCAGTCATTTGTTAAACATCCACTGCGTGCACACTTTGACTCCCGCTGGCCACATGTTTTATGTGCCTGGTGGAAGAAAAAAAGAAGTCTGGAAATGAAAACTATTAACTATTAAGTCATTTTCTGTGTCAGATCCACTTTTTAAAATGAAAATGTGTTCATTTAATCATATCTTCCTTCATATCAGTCTGCAGTAGTCATCGACTCTCTCTGTATCCGTAGGTGAACCAGTTTCGTCAGCTCTACTCAAAGGTGATCAATGACAAGCATGATGATGTCATGGCCAAATTCGGAGCCATCCTGGCTCAGGGCGTTCTGGATGCAGGTCAGTACCAGAAATGGATATTTTAGGTGTATTGAAAGTTATCTAAATGAGTCCTAATACAAAAACTTTTCAGTTATTTCTCTTTAAAGGGGGGCTATTATGCGGAAATCTCTTTTACAAGGGGTTTAAACCCAGTTGTGTGTCAGCACGTGTCAGCTGGAATCAGTAATTAATTATTATGAAGTAACTTCCCCAACACTGGTTTCTGATGCAGACGTCTCATTACACTCCATGCTTGTGTGTTCAGTGCAAAACGCGTGGGTGAAAACAACCCTTCCAGTTCATGTCAAGGCAGGTAGGTCCGTTTACAGCCATGTGACCGAACGCTGATAGGATCGTGACAAGAATGTGGCATCAGAAACACGTTTTCATGTCACTACAGGCAAATATCATTCACTCAATCCCAAGGGAGATTGCCTATTAATATCGAAGGACCTTCAGAATGCTCTTGCCCCCAGCTGTAACACCATCCCAGAGCAGGTTGTTATGAATATACGACACAGACTGAAGTGTTTTGTCTGCAGAAATTGAATTAGGGCGCTCTGGAATTGTTACATCCTAATGATCTGATCTGAAGTTAGCGCTGCAGCTAATGAATTTGGGTAAACTATACTACATCTATATTAGCAGAAGATAAATACACAGCAAGATATTAACAAGATATTCAAAATAATGCTTATCAGTGTGTACTATAAACTTAGCAGCAGAATTAATTTAATACATCAACTGGTATCTATCAGCTGCTGCAACATCGCTGTGAGTTTTTTTTCTGTCTGGCACTGTTATGAGATGAAGACTCTGGACTGCAAACCAAATCTACCTTCGGTTATGAATAAAGTAACCTAACCTGACCTAACAGGATCAGAGCGTCTATTCTTTATCTGCACAAACTGTTTTCGGTCACTTAAATAAGAAGAGAACCAGCAAAGTGCATTTTCAGCTATTCATATAGAAGCCAGTTGTTCCAATAGCACTAATAGTATCAAAAGCCGCAGTAATATCTAGGAGAATACGTATAGACGGATAACCAGAATCAGCAGCTAAGAGAAGATCATTTACAACCTTAGTAAGGGCTGTTTCTGTGCTATGTTTGGGACCAAACCCAGATTGAAGGAGCTCATAGATGTTATTAGTTTGAAGATGTGAATGAAGTTGAGCTGTTACTGTACTTTCAAGTATTCTTGAAACAAACGGAAGGTTGGCAATTGGCGTAAAATTGGTTAGGTCAGTGGTTCTCAAACTGTGGTACGTGTACCAGTAGTGGTACGCAGGCTTACTTCTAGTGGTACGCGGAGGAATCGCTGATTTATTAAAGTAAAAAAAATGAACACACTTTTAACCCTTTGACGCGTGCGATAACACAGATGTGATCAGTGATTTAATTAGGCTAAACCTTTTATTTTCAATTTTCTAATGTTTGTTATGTATTCTTTCATTTGACGCAATTTTCCTCTGTGTTTTTGTAACGGTTATCGGGGGCATATCCCGTATTTTTATATCGCAATTTTGACAGGTATAGTTTAAAGAGCCCCTAATATGCATTAAAAGGGGTCATATTTTGGTTTTGAGGGTCTCCAACAGCAGGCTATTATGCATGCATGGTCAAAAAACACTTTCATTGTCTTTTAATATACATGTATTTTTACTTAATTATCCCAGCGACTCCTATATGAATCGTTTAGCAATTCATTTGTTCCAAACCCCTCCTTAGCGCGATGCTAAACTGCGCTGATTAGACCGATGACCCAGTCTGTTGCGATTGGTCGACATCATTCAGCGCGAGAGAATGCCCACCACGGCTTATCAATATTGAAGTAGTCATAGTGTGTGCGTGAGCATATCTGCCAACACTGCCGTTTTTCCCGTGAGTCGCCCGAATTTCAGACACCTCACCCCCGAAACTCTCCCAGCATATCACTCTATTCTTAACCAGAAGTAAAAACAGCGACACACATTCAGTATTAATGCACACAGCGGCAAAAGCTGAACCATTATGAAACAGGACCGCCGCACGTGTGTAGGAGAGCTGATGTAGCCATAGCAACGACAAACAGCAGTGAAATGCAAGCTCACAAACGCATTTTAATCGGTAAACGAAGCGCCACGCGTCGCGTTTACAACGTGCTTTTAGACGCGATATGAGAATACAAGTTAACCAGATACACTACAAGCGGTTACAAAACACAATTAAATACATCATTTACAAGCTAGAGAAAACAATGAGGCGACCGTTTTAATCACACTTACTCACTTGTTGGATAGTAGGCCAGATTCACCGTCAGGCCACCGGGAAATGTCCCAGTGCTCCCTATGGCTAGTCTGCCGCTGCATACATCAATAGTCTTTTCTGCTCCTTCCTTTAACAAACGGTCGACGAATCCTCCGTTGTAAGCGTGTAGATTTCAGAAGCACTCCTCAGAGGAACACAGCACAAGGCTGGGCTATAATGCTGAGGCATTTCTGCAGAAATAAACCTCAACCACTGACTCTTCACAGTCTCATCTCTGGTTCATCTGCACACTTCCAGTAATATCCAGCTGAGCACTGTGCTCTTCTCTGTGTTGCCAGATGTAGCTGACTGATTCCAGTCCAAACCCTACCCTAAAGGTTTTTACCTGCACAAACAAATTCAAAACCGCCCAATCTGGCAACCTTTGCTCGCCGCTGTTGTTTGTGGGCGGGGTTGGGGGTTTCGAATCTCTCTGGGCTGCGCTCACACAAATGGGCGGGGCTTATGTTTCGTGATAACGTCATATTGAAACGGCTTAAGACTTGTAATCATGACGATTCGTTTAAAGAACTATGAGTCGACTCTTTTATGGATGAATCGATAGTTTTAAACACTGTGCACTTTCAGATTTAAGCCTCAGCTGGACATTTCACTTCACTTAGAGCTGTGGTGCACACTGCATGCAAGCTCCGTTTCAAAAACCCATAATAGGGGCTCTTTAATCACTTGCTTTTCTGACACACAAAGCCTACTCTGTGTAGTAAGCAGATCTAATTTCAAATTTCTCTGTTCAAACTATTTAGAATGTTTAAAGTGGCTGATAAATAATACTAATAATAATAATAAATATTCATAATAATAAGAATCCGCAACGTTTTTGAACTGCGCATGGCTGTAGCTGCTTAATTACGCCTACTATGCTACTGTATTTCAATACCAGTCATTATGGTGGTACTTGGAGAGACAATTTTTTTTCTGAGGTGGTACTTGGTGAAAAAAGCTTGAGGACCACTGGTTTAGGTCATTAGGATCCATTAGGATTGAATGAATCGCCAAAGAAATCTTTAATGTTTTGTAAAGACACCAACATCTCAGATGACCTCAGGGTGTGTAAATAAACAGGACATTTTCATTTTTGCGGAGCTATCTCTTTAAATTGTGCCCTACATATGGAGTTTTACAACACAATGCACTTTTAAAACAGTGGAGAGCTCATTGAACATTTCCATGCGTGTTGAAATGATGACCCTCCACTAACGTTTGGACTCTTTCTCAATGCTGCATGATTCATGGCCCGGTTTGGCGGAGACTTTAGACACACACGTTTTTAGTTGTCGCATGTTTTAAGTCACCGTAGTCAAAATAAACAATACAAGCCGTAATTTCTCATATGCTCATTACAGCGGATGCCAACAGGAAACGTGCCGGCTAATAATTCAGCAGTGTCTGCGATGCCTTTCATTCAGAGCCAACTCCGTCTTCTGAACTGACGATGCCTTTCCAAACCCCATTTATCTTTGAAAGTGCATTGTTTTGGACACTTCCACATCCCTCACTCCTGCTGGTGTCTGCCCATAAGGCAGCCGGAGGGTGGATTCGTCTTTAGCCGTCGACCTTCATATCATCTCATATTAGCAGCTCAATCTTGTATCGGCTCCATGTGCTGTACACCTCGACAGGAAAGGTCATCGATTGTTAATCAAGACGTTACAGAGTGCACATCTACGCCAGCTCTTATTAGCAACACGCTTGTGTGGCCTTGAAATACTGTATATGGTGTAATAATGCAGATCCAGAATCAGGCAGAGCGTATTCCTTATAGAACAGGGCTATTCAGCCATAATTGAACGTTGAAATTGATTTCTTTAAGTAAAAAGGTCTGGACGATCAGTATTACATTACATTGCTGTCTGGGATACTCTATTCTGATTGGTCGATTGAGACATTCATAAGGTGTGTTATTTTCAGTTAACAACCACTCAAATCCATATACATCCACATTCATGGGTATTGGCTTGTCTGTCTTTTTGGCGCCATCTTGTGTCTGAATAATGCGCAGGTTAGTGTATACTCCATCAGCTGTTTTAGTTTCTGTTAGCTTTGTATTTCTGACTGTGTTTCTCCATCTTTTGTCTGAATAATGCGCAGGTTAGTGTATAATCCATCAGCTGTTTTAGTTTCTGTCAGCTTTGTTTGATTAAAGAATGAATAAACTATTACGGCTCAGAGCAATGCACTAACTCAGCAGTGATTTGCTTGGAATCGGGCAGCCAACAAACCTGTCAGGCTTTATTCTATAATAATTAATAGCCAACCTCTCGAATCAAATGAATTCAGTATAATTTAAAAACTGCCAATATTTTCAGCCATGTTACTTGGCACATAAGACTATACATTTGCATAATGTTCATTCAGTCATTTAATAAAACTACATCTGCATTTCGAAATATGAGAATATCTTCAATTTCCCTTCTTCTGTTTTACTTCTGGACACAACAGTCTCAACCAATTATGCAGATGATAATAAATGTCAACATCTTAATAAATAAACTGTTTTAGAGTATCATTTTCTTCTTCTTATATTACTCTTGCGCATTTGAGGTCCATTATGAGCACTACTGTGGAAAATTAACCTGTATTCATGCTGATTGACCCAGATCTGCACAGAGATCCGGGTCAGTCAGACATACACTTAACCTCTTACACTCTAGTGCTATTTTGGGATTTCCGCCTGGATTTTGTCTACCCAATTTTAAAAGCTTCCCAAATCCACATGCAGAAGAGTAAATCAAAAATGTGGTATCATTTTAAAGAAAACCCTTAAAATTTTCATAAAACACTGTTGAAAGTGATTAAAATAATTGTATATGTTGTCTGTGTTATCATAAACACTTAAAAAAAGAGGCGCTTTCTGTATTTTTTCTTTATAAACTCAAATTTAAAAGAGTACCTTTTAGGTTCTGTGTGGTCTAGGTTTCTGTAATTAATTTTTGATGGTTCCTGCACATCTCAGTAATCATAAGAAAAACGAAAAATGCCTCTATCATAATCTATGCAAAAGTTATTGTATTCCAACTGATGAGAGGTGCTATACCTTTTTTTAATGTAATTTCTGCCTACCAAACTTTGAAAGTCTTCCATATCCAAATGCAGTGGTATAAATGACAAATTCCAGTGTTATTGGACAGAAAACCATTTGAATTTACAAAAGAAACGGCTGTAAGTAATAAATAATATTTGTTATGTTTTCTGTTTTATGATGAACCACTTCAACATTGGGCGCTTTTTTATTTTTTGTTCTAAAATGCTTTTTTGAAAATGTGTAGATAATCCCATAAGAGAATAAGACAACTCCAGACAGATCTGCTTGAAACCACGCGGTGATTCATTCGATAACTGTTTGATATGTGAATATAATTCAGTAAAGGAACACTAGAATTGTACAGGGACAGGCAAGAGCTTTTATTTGAGCTATGACTTGTACATGTGTGTCATATTTGAAGCATGTAAAAATAGGAAAATGACAGCTCGGGTATCCAATATTTTGTTGTGTAATTAAATGTTAATAACTTTTGTACAGTAAAATAAAAACCTAAGTGTTGCATATGTGCATAAAATACAGCTTCTACGCTTTTAAACGGAACCACTTATAGGGGTCTTGCGCAACCACGGACCTTTAAAAATGAAAGGGAAGTTGATGATGTCACCGGAGCCGGTACCGGGCCGGCAGAGTTTAAGAGGTTAAAACACTTAATTGAACATGGACATCACCTATATAACTGCAGGTTAGCTACATTTATGTATAATAACTCTAACTGTTAAAAGCTAATAGTTATTAGTTAAAAATTATTAGTATTAATAGTATTAGTTCAAGTTATTAGTAACTAATAAAGTTATAGTAACTAATAACCTAATCTATTTTCAAAGTAATTATTGCGAAAAGTGCCATTTAAATAAACTTGAGTTGAACTGAGAGGTCAATCAAAAAGATACCGTTCGGCTTGTCTTTCTCCCATCTTAAATCAGCAAGAATGGTCAGGAAGAAAACTGTTCTTAGTGGACAACTAGTGAATAAATAGCAGGAGCAATCGAAAGTGGAATAAAACCCACTGGAAGTGGGACTAAAAGAACGTGTGGTACTGCTTCTGCATCTGGTCCACCTGTTCTTAAATCAATAGTCTTGGATCCTGATGCACTTCGTTTTCAATTTCTGCACCTTGTATTGTATTCTCAATAGCTGCGTCGAGCTGGTCTATGCTGCCCCTAACCTTAACCCTTTTCCTTCTTTACACTATATATCATAAACGTATACATATTTGTATTCATTTATGTCATTTATACACTTGTTATTTACATTTCTGGGTAGATGCTCACTGCATTTCATTGGTTTTGTATTACTCTTTGCACACTGACAAGGTTGAATCTAGTCTACAGGCAGATCTTTAAATACCATTATAAAGTAGCAGCAATTGCCTCTGACACCTTTTGTTTTGTTGGGGAAGAAATCATTACGATCGATCAATCTAAACATAGTGTTTAATTCAGTGTATAACAGCCCTGTTCCTGGAGCACATCAGCACATTTCTGCGAAAGACCAATCGAAGCGTCTCTAGTAGGTCCCCTTTGAAAGTTCCCTCAGGATACTGCCTCCTTCCCAATCAAAGACACCTGGTTCAACTCATGAGATTGTTAGTAGAGTTTTATCGGCAGACATTATTTCAGCTTGATCTGTGCATCATTCTGTGACGTTTCTCTTGTTGTATGTGCACAGAACTTTCCAGTATACCACTGTTCCCAATCCCCTCAAGTGTTTACTTCTCCCAGGGGGCTTGATTCTGTCTAAAATTAAGATTCACTGGAAACTCCTAGACAAGTGCGTTAAGTTTCGTTTGTGGTTATGGTAATTGTTGTGTATGTAGCACATGGGAAGAAAAGTGAGGACTTGTGTTATGTGGAAGGTCACTCTTAGGATGAGTGGGAGTTGGTGTTTTGCTTGTGAACTGCCTTGATGGTCATGCAAAAATCAGATCTGCACATGCCGTTCAAGCTAACTGTCGGCCTTCCACATCCAAGCAAGCAGTATCCAGTAGCATAAGCTAAGGAGCCGTTCACACAATGTTTTCCTGCCCAATGCAGGATGCTTTTCTATTGTTTTTCAACGTAAACATGAGCTTTATGGATGTGTTTGTTCGGCTTTTGACGTGAATGTGAACGCTGTGTTTTTTTTAAACGCCGTGTCAGGTTAAAATGTCTTTAACCTTCAGCACAGCTCATCACTGTCAGCTCCAAAAGCAGTGGAGCAATCAGAAGGTGGTGGGGCAACTGTTGTGAGCTGCTGTTAAGTAGAAAGTGGGCAAGACAACTGTTTTATTGACCGCTATATCATGGTGGAAGAGGTCCATTGTGTCTTTGTTCACAATATCCTGAGTTATGTGGTGTATCTTCATGCATTGCTATATTGTGTGCTTGTTGATATTTTGTTAATGTGACTGCACGGACAAGACAGGCCTGGTCGGTAACACTCCGCCTTTCTGATTGTTTTCAGGTGGTCGTAACGTGACGATCTCTCTGCAGTCCCGCACGGGCCACACGCACATGCCGTCTGTGGTGGGTCTGCTGGTCTTCACACAGTTCTGGTTCTGGTTCCCACTCTCTCACTTCCTGTCTCTGGCCTTCACACCCACAGCCATCATTGGCCTCAACAAGGACCTGAAGGTAAGCATAGACGTCCCCTATCTAGGGTAGTCACCTTCGGTACCCATCAATACTGAAATTAAAATGCGTCATGTTCTTAAAGCCTTCTGATTGGCCATTGTGTTCACACACACACAACAGAAATGGTTGTGATTGGCTGTTAAGGTCATCATGTTCATCAAGTGCAAACACAGATACATGGACATTGAAACGTTTAAAGTCGTGACAATCAGCTGAAGGGTCTATGAGCAGAGCTGACTGTTCCGCTGATAGACGCAGCTTTCAAGTGCTCATGTGTTCGTCTGTCTGTGTCTTCAGCAATGAAGAATGCTGAAGTGATGACCACCATTGACACGACGACATGGCCAATCTCAGTCACATCTGTTGAGGATGTGAACGCAACGGCTAATGCTTTATTCGGTGCTTTTCAATTTGAGATGAACAATTTCTGTCCCGTTTACAGATGCCGAAGGTGCAGTATCGCTCCAACTGTAAACCCTCCACCTTTGCTTACCCTCCGCCCCTGGAAGTGCCAAAGGAGAAGGAAAAGGAGAAGGTCTGTGTACTCTTGTTGAATCTCAACGGCTAATAAAGTCACAGAAATCATAACTTACCACGTCATACCTTTCTCCTGTCAGGTTTCCACCGCCGTCCTGTCCATCACTGCTAAAGCCAAGAAGAAGGAGAAGGAAAAGGAGAAGAAAGAGAAGGAGGAGGAAAAGATGGAAGTGGTATGTGGACCATATTTGGTTTCGAGCATCGTTTCGAATCTTCAATAGTCAGTGTAGGCAGAGTAGGGAGTAGGGATTGTAATAACCGGCCACCGCAAAACACGTGCGCAGTCATCGCAAAGGTCAACCCTAAAATAGCATGACTGATTCACATTTGGATGTGTTTTTAAGACCTTGGAATGAGGAAGATTTCAGCTAATTTAAATCAGGAGGTTATAAAGTTAGAAGCTTTAAAGGGCACCTTTGATGAAAAATCTACTTTTTAAGCTGTTTGGACAGCCATATGTGTAGGTATAGTGTATAGACCGTCATATTAGGGTGATATAAACACACCCAGTCAATTTAACAACATAAAAACGGTGGACCAATTGGAGCGGTTTTGAAACCGACCGCAACTTTACGTAGTTGTGCGGTCCCCCCGCATACCCATATTGATTGACAGGCTCGCGTTACCATATCCTCAGTTTGATGTTTCACGTCCGCCATTTTCTTAGTGTGAGTTGAAGCGATGCCACCAAAGGAACACCCTTGCGCTGTTTTTGGATGCAAGGCTCAACACAAGAGCCTTCATCGTCTTCCTGGAAATGAGCAACAGAGGCTTAAGTGGCTGAGTTTTATCTTTAACGATCAGGTGCGTGAAAACGTACCTAAACTGTCGTATGTTTGCGCTAACCATTTTAGCACAGACTGCTTTGAGAATGCGGGACAATTCCACTCGGGATTCGCGAATAAATTGTTTTTGAAAAATGGATCAGTTCCAACAATCCGCAATCCCTTTTTGCATATAAATCATACCAATGCAGTGTTTATCTTAGTGGATATCTTTATGTCTTGTCTGTATTTGTTTGTAGAACTCTGTATTTGTTTGTAGAATATGGCGAACTTTATCAAACGCATTACGGATGATGCATGCAGCGTTACATAGCGGCTGTAAAACTGTACAAAGACATAAATGATTGTGTAACTACAACTCTGACACATTCTGGCTCATTCGGATTATTGATTCCTCAACAGTGGTCTCTGCTTGTTCTGTGTCTGGGTCGTACACGTACGGCTGAATGCTTCTCTCTGTCTGCCTGTCTGTTACCATACACAAAGCAGGGGCGCTCTTGGCTCCACCCCCTTGTTAAGATTGGCGGGAAGTTGAAACTAATTTTCATGTGAAGCAACACACCCCTAAAACAGCGACCTGTGTACACGCCCCCAAAATTACACTTTTTTTCACATTATAATAAAACAATCTGAACTGTGTTTTGATCTGAACCTAGACTGGCACACTCAGAACAACCATAGTAGTGATATAAAATCTTAAAAAAGGGTTCATGTATGTGCCCTTTAACAAAAATTTATTGTATTTAATTCTTCATACAATGAAGAAAATAGTCCGCAGATTCTGTCTAGCCCTGGTCATCTTGTGAAATTAATCATATCACAATATATATCATAAACTAAATATTGTAATGTTGTGAGCTGCATTGACAAATTCTTTATCTGCAGGAAACGCAGGCGGAGGCCGAGAAAGAGAAGAAAGATGAGGAGAAAGAGAAAGAAAAGGAAAAGAAGAAAGAGCCAGAGCCGAACTTCCAGATGATGGAGAACCCGGCCCGAGCCCTGCCGGCCCAGCTGAAGGTGCTCACCATGCCGGACAGCTGCAGATACCAGCCCTTCAAACCTGTGAGTCCGACTCGTGTAATTCAGGCCTGCCATTGCTGAACAGCTTTCGGTTATTAAAAAACACTTCAAAGTGAACACACACTCGGCCACGTAAACGGCGTAAAAAGCTGTTGAGGTCAACTAGTCCCAGTCCAAATTGTTCTTTGTGCATTTTAGTAAAGAAGTCTGCGCTTTAGCTGTAGTCGTATGCCAGTGCTGTGGAAGGTTAATCCTGCCAATTTTAAATAAATCAAACAAACATTGGAAATTAAAATGAAAACCAGATGAACAATTGCATTATGAAACACTGCTCGCAAAATATCGAATTACATCGACAGAACCAAAACGTACTATTTATTTTAAATAATAATTTTTTGGTAAAACGAAAATCTCCTGTAAAAAATAGCCTTGTTACCTGTAGTAAATCAGTCTGGCCATTTGCTGAAATCATCTAGAAATACTGTTTTTCTTTTTTAAGTTACTGTGCGTTTTGGTTCTGTCGACGTAATTCGCAGAGGAGACCGAAAATTGCGTGTGCCAATGTCTGGCGAAAATCAAACCTAACACCAACTTTACCCAGCTAATTTAGCCGTCTTCAAATATTTTAGTACAAACAAGTTGTCAATGTCACAACACCTAAAAGAACATTGTATTAATTCATCACAAGGCCTACCGTACTCACGCAGTTTCTCTGGCCACCGAAGCCCGCGACTCCTGGGAGACTGCTGTGGGACGAATGTTTGACGGTTGGTTATCCCGTGTCCTCTGTTCCTCTTGCTGTACCAATGCAGCAGCTGCTTCCCGTAAAAGCTTATCAACAGTTTCAGCCATTTTACTTCTGTTAAATATACATTAACTCACGCTGTCCCATTCATTTAAGCCGTGCTTCTGCCCTCACTGATTAGCATAGGCTTTGCATACAGGTTGACGTTGAAAATGAAAACTGAAATTAAAGGGTCAATAAAAGGAAAACATAAATGTACGTTTTAATTTGAATCGTGTCACTATTATAGCGTGAACATTAATAACAGGCTTTGGAAAAATTGTGTTTGCGTTTTATTTTTCGGTTTGGCTTTTCATTTTAATTTTGGCAGTCTTGATGCGGAAATGCAGTGAAAATGAAATCTTAAATCAGCGACTTCATTTGAATTAACCGTTTGACATGAACAATGTGATGTCACCGTGAAAATGAATATTAAATAATTTCATTTTCATTTTTGGCAGGTATTTTGCTAAGTGGTTTATAATGAAATTATTAGTCTGGTTTTCATTTTAATTTTCAATGTTTGTTTGATTTATTTAGAATTGGCAGGGTTTACCTTCCATAGAGTGCTTCGCACAAGTTTGAAATATACTTGCGGTGATAGCCGGATTGAAACACATCGTTTACCCACAGCACATAAATGGTTAACTACATGCTACATTCATTCATTTTCTTTTTAGCTTGGTCCCTTTATTAATCTGGGGTCGCCCACAGTGGAAGGAACCACCAACTTCTACATTTTTTTTAGCAATATTTTTATTTATAAAAGACTGTAAAAAAAAGAAAACCACTATTTCTCTTACTTTTATTTTCTTCAGGAGCCATCCGCACCCAGGTCAAATCTGCTGCTGACATTTTGTACAGTATTGTCAAAGCATGTTAGATATGTATAAAATGTGTAATATATCAACATCAGCAAGTTAAAAAATACATACAGCAAGTGAGAAATAAATGGAAACAGACGATATCGCTTAAAAGTTTATTAATTACAAGAATAAAAAGATGATTTAAATAAGGCAAGTGAGTTCATTAACCTTTTCTAATGGCGTGCAGATATATCGCAGCCAGTTTAGATGTAATTTCATCCTCTCGGCGTATATAGAAAAGTTTATAGAGTCGTTTAGATTAAAGAACTAATTATTTAATGTTTCTCTTGGTCTTGCGGCTGTGCACGCACTGTCAGCTGCAAAGCCAAACGAAAGTACATCAGGCTTAAAAAAATTAAAATGTAACGCAAAAAGGCATAAATTAATGACGCATTTTAGAAAGTCAAACCAAAAGCCCAATCCTGAACATTTTAGGAGATATAGAAACCCCAGACGGATGCATTTAAGTCCTTAAAAGGCCTGTGGGTGTCTGCAGAACCGATGAGATTGTCTGTCGGAATGTTGTCAGTTTTCGCGCACACACAGTGAGCCGTACGAAACGTGTAGGGCGAAAGAAGATTTTCCACTGGTTAATCGATTGTTTGGCTATTGACGGATACAAAAAAGTGTAAAAGAATGATAAAAAATGAGTAAGAAAACGTCACCAAATATACTTGGGCGGCGTTAATATAGCTGGGCGGCCCAGCCAAGTAAGATCTATGTGTGGGAAACATTGTATGCCGATATTGAATTAATATATCACGATAATGGACATGCACAAAGTGATATCATGGGCAGTTTGAAATACTGTGAACGATAATTCGTTCTGTAAACTTTTAGAGTGGAGTATTTAGGATGTGTTTGCAGTGGTTGTTCATTACGGCGACGAATACTTGGCAACTTAATTGGTTAATTAGCTTAATATTTTTTAAAAAAAGTGATCCGCTTTGTCCACATTTTGTCCCCAGTTACACACGGGAGGCATCATCATCCTGAAGGACACCAGTGAGGAAGAGGAGGAGCTGGTGGAGCCGGTGTCGGCTCACGGACCTAAGATTGAGGAGGAGGAACAGGAGCCAGAGGCCCCAGAACCATTCGAGTACATTGATGAGTGACGTGCCACTCTACAGGTACTACTGCCACTGATTTTACCTCTTCTCCTCGCTTGATGAGTTTGGCCTTAGATGGTGTCCCATAGGGCTGCACAATTAAAGGAGCACTGCACTTTTTTTTTCTGGAAATGGTTTCATTTCACTGCTTGAACAGTTGAGTTTCACCATTATTGAATTAGTTCAGACATTTCCGGCTCTGGCGGGAGCACTTTTAGCTTAGCTTAGCATAGATCATTGAATCAGATTAGACCATTAGCATCTCAATCCAAAATAATCAGAGAGTTTTGATAATTTTCCTAATTAAAGCGTGAGTATTCTCTAGTTTCATTGACTGATGGAAAAAGAAAAGTTGCTGTTTTCTAGGCTGAAGTTCCCCTAGCTAGGGAACTAGGTAAAAACGCTATGTATTATATGCTATAACCTATAATTATTACGCCAGAATGAGAGTATAGTTGATATCCATATCAGCCTAGAAAATAACATTTAATTTTCTCTTAGTATTTAAATAGGAAAATTATCAAAACACAGATTTTTTTTTAAATGTAGGGGAATATGCTAATGGTCTAATCCAATTCAATAATCTATGCTAAGCTAAGCTAAAAGTGCTCCAGCCTGACCTGGAGTGAATTGAACGAATACAATTGAATTGAAGGAAGTAAAAACGTGAATTGTTGAATTGTAACGAACATCTGACGTGAAAAGAGAAGCTTAGGAAATGTGTAGCGCCTGGGAAAGGATTGAGAAGCACTGCTTATGAACTCCAGGAAATGCATATGAAACCGTCTACGTTCAGCCTAATGATGTCTGTTCTCTGTGCGCTCTCTATTGCAGGTGGTGCTGTGAATCCAGCGCATTCGCAACACACAGTTCTCCACGTCCTGTTATCCACTCTAAACGCCCAGCCCTCTCCTTTTTTTACGTTGTTTTCTCCACTCGGCCACTTAAGGAATGTTTTACATGATGCGTTTTGGCCGGTACAATAAAATATATATGTTGAACTTGAGATTCAGGTGTTTTATTCTGCTGCATCTTCATTGTTTGCATCAGAGAAGTGTTTTAATAGTTCCTATAACTATTGGTAGAAGTACCTGCATATTTGATAATTTGCACCACATGGGTTATTCGGTTAATCTGGGAGTGATTGGAAATGATTTTCGCTATAGGAACCTTTTAGGGGGACTAAATTAACTCATTTCGAGTCAAATTTGATCACTTTTATTTAATCCTTAATATTTAACTCAATGTTTCTCTAGCCCTTTTACCATGTAGATTGTGTCGAAGCAGCTTTTATGTAGAAGTTCTAGTAAACTGAAACCGTGTCAGTCCAGTTTCCAGAGTTTAGGTTCAGTTTAGTTCAGTCCAGTGTGGTTTAATTTCACTACTGAAAGTCCATACACTGAAGAGCAAATCCATCGATGCGCAACTCTACAAGTCCCGAACCATGCAAGCCAGTGGCGACAGTGGAGAAACAAACTTAACCATTTGACCAAAGTGAAGTAAAAAACCTCTGTTGGGCACGATCATTTCTCCTCTGGCCAAACTTCTTGTGCAGAGCTGCTGTCTAGGCACCGAAGAACGCTGGATGTCCATCGTGGAGAAGCTGCAAGTGTGAGTACGGCACCAGCAGGTGTTCAGGCTGGCCCACGGAATCAATGCGCAGACTCTTCTGTCACTGAGGTCAGTCTCATGTTCTCCGCTCCTTCATGACCACCACAGCATCAGCTCAGGATACGGCCTGGTCCAGGATTGTGGATATATATACATAAAACTAAACCGCTGTTTTGAAACAGGAGTTGTAAACGTTTGCCTTTTTGGCATTTGTTGAAGCTGTTGTATTACCGTCTGCTTGTCATTTAGTGTTATTACGCGTCTGTGTAGTAAATTAGATGATTAACTTGCAGGATCTAAGATAAAATCATCTAGAAAGTTCATTTAAAGGATACCTAGTGTGCCCCTTTTACAACGTGTGAAAGAAGTTTGTGAAGTTTCAGCTCAAAATAACACAAATAATATATATATTGAATAAATAATATATAGTATAACTTTTCAAAACAGACCTTATTATTTAATTAATCCTAATTGTGCTGTTTTGCTGACTGTTGCTTTAAATGCAAATGAGAATGTGCTCTTTTCAGAAAGGGGGCGGGGCTAAAATGCAATATGAAATGTATTTTAGACATAGCAAAACATTTAAACTGTGGATCTGATCTCAATCTGTCCGCAGTGCAGCCCTCAGCAGACTCAGAAACCACATTAATGTTGGCGTTTGCTAATGTTTCCTGATCTAAATAAATGAGCAGTGCTTTCTAGATACCGCACATCCTGAGGCGCTTTCTATAGGAACTACAAAGTGAGTGAGTGTATTTAACAGCCTGCGGTCAGAGGTGCTCCAGCAACCTAAACCAAACTGACAGGAGGAAGCCTTTAGTCACACTTCCCTCCCACTCTTCATATATATGCCCTAAAAGGAAAGGATTTTTGTCGAAGCGCTAATTTCCAGTATGTCTTCACAGGGTGGGTGGGATACGCTTGGACTTTGACTTGAATTGGCACAGCATCTGAAAAAGACACTCGTAAATCATTTATATTTCCTGTGATTGTTGAATGTTGAGTGTTGCTAATCGTTCATGTCTTAGCGTCTCTTTATCGTTTTGGGGAGTCTGTGATCCTGACCTCGCTGTAGAGACTTCTGCATCCAGGGTGTCTGTGGGGTCTTAAACAGTGGTGGAAAGAGTACTGAAAAATCATACTCAAGTAAAAGTACAAAACTTCCTGCACCCAAAATGTAGTGCAAGTAAAGTAAAAGTATCTGTAGTATTTATTACTCAAAGTATGAGTAAACTGTAGACCTTTTAGAAGTACTCGAGTAGTGAGTATTACACTGTAGAAAAGTCAACGCATTATGTTTACAAACAACATGTAGTGTATTTAGGGATCTTCCTATTTTCGTTCGTTCCTTCCAACCTTCCTTCAGTTATTTGTTTGTTCTCTCCTTCCTTCATTCATTCGTTTGTTCCCTCCTTCCTTCGTTCACTTGTTCGTTCGTTCATATTTTTGTTCCTTCCTACATTAGGTCCTTTTGTTCTTTCGTTTGTTCGTTCCTCCCTTAGTTTGTTCAGTCCTTCCTTGAACCCTTAATTTAATTGGTTCTTGGATCTTTCCTTCCATTCCTTGTTCAGTCCTTCCTTTTATTTGGCCCTTCCTTCCATTCTTCATTCGTTCCATTTAGTGATTGTTTAAGGCTGTTTGGTGATTTCAGTCATCATACAGTCGACATCCATCATTTTCAGTCACATGCAGTCTATAAACAGTCTCTGGGTCATTGTGTGTACAGATTTTGGACATCTTCTTGGACATTTTTAATGTTCCCCAAAGGTTTGCTGCGTTTATAAAGCGCCCATGTCTTGAGGTTGTTCGGTATGATGTGATTTACTTTCTATGTGTGATTTAATTGGACAGGAATCACAGGACTGATCTTTCTGCTGTAGACAATGACCATAGACAAGACAGAAATACAGTAGTGACTGCAGGATGAAGGACAGTAGTGGAGTAAAAGCACCGATACTGCAGTAAACATGTGCTCAAGGGAAAGTAAAAGTCCACATTTATAAAACTACTCAGTAAATTACAATTCCTGAGGAAAAACTACTCAATTACAGTAGTTTGAGTATTTGTAATTAGTTACTTTACACCACTGGTCTTAAATTCACTGAAATATTGTCTTGCAGGTCTTAAATTATTATAAATGGGTCTTAATTTTCCTTTGTTCATGCAAACCTACCTGGTCAATTCAACACACATCCAATCGCCGACAATACATCTCAATAAATCTTAACTAAGCTCTATTTATAACTATAATTATAACAGTCTGTGCATACATTTAGTTCATCAAAGTTAAAAATTAAAGCTCTGCTTGTTTTAACAGTAATTAAAATATGTTGGTAAAAATAACTAATTAGAATTAGCTTTTTTGATGGGGCAAGTAATTTATTTTTATTGCTGGGCCATTAAAAACAAGCCTTAGTGAAACATCTTATTCTTGAGTTTGACTTGGTGAACCCTGCAGAAATCCTCTCCGCTCCGGTGTTTAGTCATTTTGCTTAAAGGTGACCAATTGTGCCCCTCTTACAAGATGTAATGTCAGCCTCTGATGTCCCTAGAGACTGTGTGTGAAGCTTCAGCTCATAATACCACACAGATGATGTTGTCTACCTCTCTGAAACTGACCCCTTTCAGGCTTTGATCCTAATTGTGGCGTTTTAGTGGCTGTTGCTTTAAATTTAAATGAGATTGTGCTCTTTTTCAGAAGAGGGCGGAGCTACAGATGCCTGTGTGTCAGCGTAGTGGCAGATTCAAAAACAAGACTGATGTCCTATGCTAATGAGGGAGAGAGGATTGCTAGTGGACGGGGCTTCCCCCCTCTGATGACATCATACAAAGAGAGTTTGATCAGGTGTGTTTAATTAGGGTTAAAGCTGAAGCTCTCCAGGAACTGAGTTTGACAGCTGGGATTCAGGGGTCTAGTGGACATTTTAAAAGTGGGGGGCAGCTGTATGAGATCCAAAAGTTTTTGTTCATATAATTATTAATCATCTACAGGGGCGTTGCTAGACAAAAAGCTCTACTGGCCCCACTAAAACACCCAAAACTATATATATATATAATTATTAGGGCTGTTAAAATTAGCACCTTAAGGCACGCCGATTGATTTGAAATATTGAACGCGTTAAAAAAAATAACGCATTTAACGAAGTGGCAGTTTTTTTTTATTTCCTGTTGTGGCCGACGTGTGTTCAGGGCCGGCGCGTCCATAGAGGCGACCTCTGTGGCCGACAAGGGCGACAGAATAGTGAGCGAACCCCCCGGTCCTCACTTTAATCCGCAACACCTACCCCCTCCCTCCCGCTCCTCACGTTCATCTGCGAACCGGTCACTTTCTTTTTCACTTTTGGGTTGAGGGCGGCGTGATCACCGTTCGCCTAGAGCACCAGTTCAGCTTGCTCCGGCCCTGCGTGTGTTTAATGAGCAAAGGAATATGGATAATATGGATCATGTAAATGTACTCAGTGAAAGTGCCAGATGATGTCGCAAGCTGTCAAAGACAGCCCATTACTCTCTAAGTTGATTCCAAGCACCCTCAAATGTTTCATTAAGTTTGACGTGTTTCCCCCCTACATGCTACTTTTCTAATGGTCTGCTTCAGCTGCTGTATCAGAATCCTTGCTTGACAAATACAGCCATACTTTAAGAACCGAAGTCGTGCGTGGTGATGATTTGAAGGGAGTGCGCTGTACTGCGCTCTCTCTCTTTCTCTCTCTCTCTGTCTGAGTGTGCGTGCGCGTGTGTTGTCACCCGATAATGTCAACAGACTGGAAGGCTAAACATTAAGGAGGACTAAGCAAAATAGTTTCTACTTTATAATTAATGTTCTCAACTCGCAAAATAACTTTACAATGAACACAATTGTTTGTATTCAATACTTCTTTTTTTTCTTCCAATTTCCACATTTGCAATGCCTGTATTTTGGATTTTTTTGTAGTTCACTTAGAATCCAACATGGAAATAATGTTTGCTTGTTATTGGCATTGATTGTTTTAAAATTCTAATGGCACTTACATGCCTGTGTTTTTATTTCTGTAATAAATACGGCTTTTCGTGATTAATCATGATTAATCACAAACAAAAGTGTGATTAATTAGTTAATTTTTTTAATCAATTGACAGCCCTAATAATTATATAAGTATTATTATTATACGATTATTATTTTAAATAAATAACAGAAATGAATCCTAAATGTAATTGGAAAACAATGTAAAGACACAACTGGAGTGATGTTAAGATCATTTAGGAAATCTTTTGCTTCAATAATAGTTTCATTAGAATTTAGTTCTATAGACAAATCTATAGAATACAATAAAAAGATGTTTTATAGAATTATCTGTTGTCTTAGACTTGACGCATGGTTTTATCATCATCCCTCTTATCTATCCGGACCCATGCTGAGTCTAGATAAGATCACCATCATATTATTTAAACTTTAGTTTTGTCCACTTGCAAAACTCATGGCATGCCGACACATCCAAATAAAGGCTGTTACGCCGGTTTCGAGCCTCGAACCGACGATTCGAAATGTGAAACCACTTGTGGGGTGAACGCCCTAATGAGGGCGCTATATACATTATTGCGCTAGTCTCAAAAGTCAGTGGAGTAACGTCTCTCAACACCTGCATCCGCACTACACACGGACTGCATCTGGGCCATAGCTTACAGTCTGGCCCATACACACACTGCAGACGGACTGTGCGTAAAACAGGTGTTATTAGCTGACCTCTGTAACGGCAGCACGCTATGATCGACAGAACCGTCGATGTAAATTCATCCGTCATTCATCTATAGTGTATGAAGATTAGTAGCGGTTAAGAAAAGATGACCTGAGGCTCGAATTCAACGTCAGCTATTTATCCAAACGTTCAAAAGCAAATAGGCAATTTTGTCTTGCTAACATCCTCCATGTAATAAGTTAGCTAAAGTTTAGCCCGGGCAGTATCACAGGCATACAAGCTATTAGCTGAGGCGAATGTAATGGAGAAATGACAGCTGGATAGTGAATATATTCCCCTCTCGTTTTTGCAGTCATTTATTCAGATTATATCGTGTTAATTGAAGCTATAAAATCATGTACATATAGGCTAGCTATGGAAGTCAGGGGTTATCAGTGTCCTACATTCTTCACAATATATATATATTTTTTTTTTTGTTCAACAGAAGAAAAAAACTCACCCAAAAATAAACATTTACTCACCCTTAAGTGGTTCCAAATCTTTTTTTCTTTATTTTGTTGAACACTAAGTAATTACAGATTAAAGCAGATGTTCTAAAGAAAGCTGTAAACCTGAAATCGTTGATTTCCAGAGCAGGAAAAACAAATAAAATGAAAGTCAATGGTTACAGGTTTCCTGCTTTCTTCAAAATATTATTTTGTTCAACAGAAGAAAAAAGTCAAATTTGGAACAAGTACAAGATGATTAAATGATGACAGAGTGTTCAGTTTTGATTGCACTGTCCTTTTAAGGGTGAATATATGGTGAATTTAGGGTGAATTATCCTTTATTTATTTATTTAGGAAAGTACAATTATTATTGTTATTTAATAAACAGTGCCCTTTTTTCCATTTGAGCCCCTGCCCCTTAAAGGGTCTCTGCACGTCCCTGGTGAAACTCCCTGTCGCCGATCCATTTTGCAGTGTAAACAAAGCAGCGACAGAACACTACCCCAGATAGTCATGCAGTGTGAACACATCTGTGACACGACTACTTTGAAGATCCTGCAGTCTGAACTCGGCATTAGTTGTGTTTGCTGAGAAAAATGTCTCAGTCCGGCCTCTGAAGCGCAGCCATCATCGACCTCTCCTAATGGGCCGTGCTCTTGTAACCCGAACTTGAAAGATCTCCAGTCCTGGAAGTTGGTAAAGCAGAAGAAATGCGCATGAGATCACGACTGTGTGTCATTACGCTTTATTAGGTGTTGATATCTCTGCAAATCCTTCGTTCAGGAAGACAATGTGACCATAGAAGGTGATCGGTATCTACTGACGGGTCTTACTGTGGCCCTAAAGGGTCAAAGTGAAGACTTGAAGGATGGTGGTGGTGGTGTTTTTGAGCCGTTGGTGAATAAATACCTGCACGCCGTTCTGCCGTGGAGTCACAGTCTGATGCAGATGTACTGAGTAACTACTGATGACGGATTTTTCTGTTTTTTTGCTCTGGTCATTCAGCGGACTGGTCAGACTGGCGCTGGAGAGAGGTTTATGATGGGTGTCCCGGCCCTGGAGGGGGTCGAGATCCTGCAGTCTCCAAATCAGAATCAGAAAGAGCTTTATTGCCAGGTATGTTCACACATACGAGAAGTTTGTTTTGGTGACAGAGCTTCTACAGTGCAGCAGAATTACAGAGACAGGACAAAAAACAGATCATAAATATATTCAAAAATAGAAGTAAGTGTTAAATGCAAATATACAAATAGACAAGTGTATGTACAGGTGTATTACTATTTACAACGGTATATGTGCAGCTGTTATGTTCAAATTGGCATGAAAAGTGTGTTGTTAAATAAGTGTATGTGTGTGTGTATAAAAGTGTATAGCAGTAGTGATGTTGGTTCCACGATTGTTATCATCAAGTGTTCATGAGATGGATTGCCTGAGGGAAGAAACTGTTTCTGTGTCGGCTGTTCTGGTGCGCAGTGCTCTATAGCGTCGCCCAGAAGGTAACAGTTCACAGAGGCAGTGTGCTGGGTGTGAGCGGTCCAGAGTGATGCTGGCAGCCCTTCTGCTCGCTCTGGATAAGTACAGTTCTTGGAGAGTAGGGAGGGTTGTAGCAATGATTCGCTCAGCAGTCCCGACTATTCTCGACGTAGTCTTCGAAGGTCTGAGCTGAGCTAAACCAGACAGTTATTGAAGTGCAGATGACTCAATGATGGAATGTGATGAGGATGAGTGTTACGAGTCCTCGCAAGTCTGGAAATTTGTGGATCTTGGCACCAGTGAAACACAAGAAGCACAGTGCAGTGCTTTTCCCAGTGGGAATGGTATTCCTGCTGCATTTACATTGCAGATCTTGATGGTCAATTTCAATTTTGTGACCGCTGACGACCCGCTTATGTGTGCTACATGACGATATAAAAGCTTGTTTTTGTTATCCTTGTACACTGCCTGACTAAAGTCTTGCCGTCTATCCAAGTAATTTTAGGAACGACAAATAATACCTCGACTTCTAGTTGATCATTTGACATATAAGTCAGAAGTTGCTTATATGAATGGCAAAGGCCTCTAGATTATGCTTATTTTAACACAATAAATGATCATGCCTTGATTTTGAATGATTTAATTAGGACAGTGCGGTCTGACTCTGCTTAGACCAGAGGTGGGCAAACTTTTTAGACCAGAGGGCCATATCAAGTTTTGCAAACCAAGTTGAAGGGCCACATGTCAAATCCTTCAAAAAAATAACTTATTTATAGCGGCAGGATGCATGGAACGTAATATCGGACAGAAACGTGTCACATTAACACAGAACAGATTTTTTTAATAGTTCTTATTGAGTCAAATTTACAAGTCAAATTAGACTTGAAAAGAGCACTGCTTCAGAAATGTCTTTTGCTGGGCTTTTCAAGTTTGTGGCAAGTTTTGTAGCCTTGTTTGCCTTTTCTGCAGGGGACTAGTTGACAGCATAATTCGAATGTCTTAGGTTGTAGTCTTTAAACAGCAATACTTTCTTGGCATATTAGACATACCGTTTTCTGTCCGATATTGGTGAAGTTTTTTGTTGTCCATTCTTCCTTAAACACGCCACAATCAGAGTCAATTTTTGCCTGACTCATTTTCAGTCATTAACAGTCGAGTGCATTTTAATATCCGATTCTACTGATTGCGCTAACTGTACTGCGTGCAATACTGCCATCAAATGGCCTTCACTTGTATTGCATCATTGATTTACTAATTCTGAAACCAAACAGTTACTTAGAAGCAGCATTTAAAAAACTCCCTCGCGGGCCAGATGAAAGTGTTCAGCGGGCCGCATATGGCCCACGGGCCATAGTTTGCCCACCTCTGGCTTACACTAAAGTCTCGTCACTGAGCAGAAATAATGTCCAGTATAGAATATAAAGTCATGCTGCAGTGGAAACTTCTCAAAATGGTGTTTTGTGTTCAGATGACACACACATCACATGAAGAGACATTTAGAAGCAGCAGTGGATCATTGATGTGCTCAATGTAAAACACTATGAGCACTGCTTCTCCATTCATCATCATGACTCACTGTAAGCCTGTTTATGTTCAGTGTTACTCTACAGACGGCACACAGGCCTGCATGAGTTTTTTTGTGAAATATCTCAGAATATTGTAGATTTATACAAACACACCAATACACGCTACCAAATATATTTCACTGTATCTCTCCCACAAAAACAGTGTACACGTTGTTCATCCCAACCAACACAAAGCTGCACATTACGTGGTCTATATAGACCAGGGGAGCCCAAACTTTTTCTAATGAAGGGCCAAAAACTAAATTAGATTGAGGCTAGTGGGCCGAAGGTAAATGCTTTCAGAACATGTGCTGAAACTGTAAAGCTGCTATGTTTATCTTCTGTGGGTCCTGGTTAAAATATAATCTAGTAGGTTAATAGGGTGGCGTAGAGGGTAGCACAATCGCCTCAAAGCAAGAAGGTCGCTGGTTTGAGCCCCGGCTGGGCCAGTTGGCATTTCTGTGTGGAGTTTGCATGTTCTCCCTGTGTTCGCGTGGGTTTCCTCCGGGTGCTCCGGTTTCCCCCACAGTCCAAACACGTGCGCTATATATAATTGTCTGTAATGTATGGATGGGTTTCAGCTGTAAAACACATGCTGGATAAGTTGGCAGTTCATTCCACCGTGGCGACCCCAGATTAATAAAGAAACTAAGCTGAAAAGAAAATGAACGGATGAGTAGCTTAATAATGTTTGACTGTTTTTTTAAATCACCGAGCAACTGAAGCGACCACTGTTGTGAAGTACACGTGGGGCTAAAACTGAAACACGATGCTCTCTAGTTTATCTGGTGTCTCCAAGTTTCAAGGAGCTCTGTAATGTTTCCCAAATACCGTAGAAGTAGAAAGGATCTGGGTCATGTTTGTGCTAATAGAAGCTTATCTGGTGGGTTCATCTCTTATATAAACCCAATTCCTCTTGTGCAGTTCCTGGATGTGGACACTATGGATATGCAATGTGTCAAACAACTGTCCTTATCGAGACGCTCCAAAATAAGCTGAGCTAGAAAACACGTATTAATGACGGAGCTCTTAGATCTCTCGCAGGGTTTTTAAGGTGAAGCCACGCTAACCTCCAAAGAGAACCACAAAACAATACCTTCAAAATTGCTTACAAACGTCTTTCATTGGGGCGGCATGGTGGCTCAGTGGTTAGCACTGTCGCTTAACAGCAAGAAGGTTGCTGGTTTAAGTCCCACCTGGGTCAGTTGCCATTTCTGTGTGGAGTTTGCATATGTTTCGAGTTCTCCCCGTGTTGGTGTGGGTTTCCTCCGGGTGCTCCGGTTTCCCCCACAGTCCAAACACATGCGCTGAACAAACTAAATTGTCCGAAGTGTATGTGTGTGTGAATGAGTGTTATTCGGTGTTTCCCAGTGCTGGGTTGCAGCTAGAAGGGCATCCGCTGTGTAAAACATTTGCTGGAATAGTTGGCGGTTCATTGCGCTGTGGCGACCCCAGATTAATAAAGAGACTAAGCTGAAGGAGAATGAATAAATGAATCTTTCATTGGGGTGGCACGATGGTTATCACTGTCCCCTCATAGCAAGAAGTTCGCCGGTTTGAGTCCCATCTGAGCCAGTTGTCATTTATGTGCAGTAGTGTATGCGTCTGAATGTGAGTGTATGGGTGTTTCCCTGTACTGAGTTTAACACTCATAACTACATCGTTCTTTTCCCAAACGATGCATCGTACTGATAGTTTAGCCGCGAGTTTCGTCGTTGTTTGGGAAATGCACCCCTGGCTAGCTCCACAAGCGAGTGACGTTTCTCTGTAAACCAATAGTTCAGCTAGTCTAGCTCTGCCTTTTGGTACCCTTTGCTAAGGGTTACCAAAAAGTGGTACGGTTTGCTTTTCCATACCTTTTGACAGTGGAAACGGCCATAAAAGCGCACCAAACCGCACCACCCAGTGTAAACGAGCCATAAACGGCAGTCTGTCAGAAATCACGCCACAGAAAAACACTGCACGTCATGTGACTTAACCAAAGCACGCCATTGGCTAAACTAAGGTCTTCTCCTTGCAACATAAAAGAGTGTAGGTCTTAATGAAACCGTGGCAAGGAAATGAACGTACATGTCACCATATGGCAACACCATGCGGGAGAGGGTTAAAATATAGTAGTTTGGGAAAAATATAAACAGATGTTTCTACGGTGGCCGAGAGAGGTTAGCGCACTGCAATTTAAGAAAGCACATGCAATAACAAAAAACACCAGCAGATTAAGAAACGATCTTCATCAATTTGACAGCACACCTGTTACAAATTCTCACAACACAAACAACGGAAGAAACGCGCAGCAAACTGGTCAAAACAAAACGGAAGAAACGCGCAGCAAATTGGTGAAAACACAACGGAAGAAACCGCGCAGCAAATTGGTGAAAACACAACGGAAGAAACGCGCAGCAAATTGGTTAAAACACAACGGAAGAAACGCGCAGCAAGTTTGTGAAAACACAACGGAAGAAACGCGCAGCAAACTGGTCAAAACACAACGG
>CAIGQQ010033154.1:215426-233393 GCA_903798035.1 Danio albolineatus
CCGCCTTTCCACTGCACACGACAAACGACAAGCGACAGACCGGAAGTGATTCATTTCCAATGGAGAGTAGTCCGGGAGCTGCGTGGAGCTCCGATCATCTCCGTATGCGGGAAATTCGGATCCGATTTGAGCCGCGGATCCGTTAAAATATTAGAACTCCTGCGACTAGACCGTATGCGACCGGCTGACCGGAAGTGATGTATTTCAGTGTTGTCCAAGCAGGTTCGTGTGCGCGAGACGAGAAATAGGGTTTTTTTCATTATTTTTTTTTAATCAGAAAAAGTCTGTATTAAAAAAAACAACATTTCTATTCATAAATGAGTAATAAAAATATTATTATAGACATTTTTAGCGGCCTATGAGTTTCAGTATTCATTTATTCATACAACCATGGTGAACACATGGAGAATAAAGACTCTTGCACTCCTATTTCGGACACTGCGAGATTCAGCGTCTCCCCCATGGTGCCCGACAACCCTGAAAATACTGTGCGACTGCCACAAGGGGGCGTATTCCGACAGTCGTGTCCAAATGTCGTGTGCAGTGAAAAGGCGGCTTAAGACCTGAAATATCACAAAATAGGCAAAAAAAATTCTACTTTGTTTTTTAAACAATCTTGCAAAATTCCCCCAAAAAATTGCCATATATATTTTTTCATGATATTTATTGTCTTACAGTTAATACCTCAGGCGTCTGTGCAACTTTTTGATCACAACATTGTTCCTTTTAATTACAAGGAAACAATTTTGCACATAAATTTTTGACAACGGAAAACATTTCACGCCGTTTCCTCTTTGTTTTTACCTGTTACCTGATATCCCAGTTGTATATCAAATCATATACAACAGATTATTAAACAAAGAATCGATCAGGCGGATATTATATAGGTCTTAGAAACTTGTGTATCAAATATTATATGTTCTGCTTTACAGAGTTAATGATGCATTAGTAAACGTTGAATGATAATTAAGACATGCTGTGCAAGTATTGATCATAATTAATTCATGTTAACTAATAATGTAACCTTATTGTAACGTGTGAGCAACGAAATTAACCCCAATATCGAATTTGCCCATATTTGACCCAACGTAGGGTTATGACACAGCATTTGTGTTTAGAAAATTCCAGTGTTCAGTTCCATAACACAGCGTTCAATGCTGCCGCAGGACTAATCGATCATCTAGTTGTTCTGGCAACCAATCAACTGGTAGCATTTCATTCTTTAAAAAAGCTGAAGGCAGTTGCCAAAACAAAACTATTTGTGTTGGAGGAGTTTATAAAAAGGAAAGCCTGACAATGACCAAGTCCAGGAGTGAGCAACTGAAACGTTCTGGAATGTTCATCTCCAACTGATGCTGTAGTTGGGTTGTAGAGTCCAGGGAAGAGTAGGTTAAATCACAATCATGACGGAGACTAAAAAAGAAGTGGAGCAGAGTAACTCAAGACAGAGGGTTTGAGCAATCCAGAGAATGTAAATATCCTTTGTGGTGAATAAAGTCCAGTCTCGAGTACTGCAATGCTGTATTTCAGTTTGCTCCAACACACCTGGCTAGGCGTTTAAGATGACTTGTTTGGTTAGGATTTAAGGCCAATGCCAATGGTCAGCCATTGGGCAGCATAGGGACTTTGGAGATCATCTGCCACAAGTGTATATGTCTGCGGACTGCAAGGCGGGAGAGTAAGATGAAGGGGCGTAACTTGCAGTTATCGAGATCCCATTGAACTATGCGAGATGTCGAGTTGTTGGCAAGATGGTGGACATACTTAACTACCAGAGAACACTTTTTTTCTTTAAGTTTATCTACAACCTATTTATATATTACATTGTCAAATACATTCATTTAGCATCTCCACTCACTGACTTCATCTGTTTTAGGTTTGGGGAAGGTGTAGACCAGGGGTGACCAACCCTGCTCCTGGAGATCGACCGTCCTGCAGATTTCAGTTGCAACCCATATCAAGAACACCTGCCCGTAATTATCTAGTGCTGTTCAGGTCCTAATTAATTGGTTCAGGTGTGTTTGATCAGGGTAGGAGCTGAACTCAGCAGGAAGGTCGATCTCCAGGAGCAGGGTTGAGCCTTGAGGTGTAGACGTTAATAACTATAATGGTTGGGTATAGGTTTGGGGAAGGTATAGATATTAATAACTATGATTGGGTTTAGGGTTGGTCTGTATAGGCGTTAATAACTGATGGTTGGGTTTGGGGAAGGTGTAGACATTAATAACTAAGACGATTGCGTTTAGGGTTGGGGTAGGTATAGACATTAATAACTATAATGGTTGGGTATAGGTTTGGGGAAGGTATAGATATTAATAACTGTGATTGGGTTTAGGGTTGTGGTCTGTATAGGCGTTAATAACTGATGGTTGGGTTTAGGTTTGAGGAAGGTGTAGACATTAATAACTATGAAGATTGCATTTAGGGTTGGGGAAGGTGTAGACGTAATAACTATAATGGTTGGGTATAGGTTTGGGGAAGGTGTAGACATTAATAACTATGGTTGGGTTTAGGGTTGTGGTAGGTATAGACGTTTCTTAACTGTGATGGTTGGGTTTAGGTCTGGAGTAGGTGTAGACATTAATAACTGATGTACAACGCCATCTTGCCAACAACATAGTTTTGACATGTGGGTCTAACGTACAATGCCCCTAAGGCCTCTTCATGTTACGCCACTGTCTTTCAGTCCGCAGACAGATCCTACTCGTCTGTCAGGATGTTTTGTTTGTTGAGCTCCACGTGTCCCCGCTACAGCTTGTCACCGCAAGAAAGCACTCTGATTGGTTATTCAGCAACAAACCATAATGTGAGAACAAAACTGAAGTGATGAAACCAAGAAGGAACAAGAAGCTGGATGTAATTTAGCTGCATTTCTTAAACGTTTACCAATGATATGGGTAGTTAGATTATCAGAGATATTTGCATGAGTAAATCCCTCTCTGGTGACCTTCAAGTACTCTGAAAACAGTACTAAATGCTGCTCTCTTTACGGTTTGTATATTTGCATGTAGAAAAAAACAACAACTTTGTGCACACTAATTTCAGTCTTTTGCTGTTCGTTTGGTCGGTTCACAGGCAGCTGTTTAGTACAAACGGGACCAGACGCAGGAGACAATTTAGTTCCTAGGAGTCAGCTTTGTGTGTCCAAGATTTAAGCAAAATATTGTAGGACAGTGGATCTCCAAGAAAAGACTTAAAGCCGCCAAATTAGTCACTGAATATCAATGTTTTATTTAAAACCTGTTCTCTGAGCAATTTAACGACTAGTGTTTCTCCAACAGGTATTGCGATCCCGATTCCAATCAAAGGGCTTCAATTCTTTGATCATCCGAACGTCACCTTCAACAAAAACCACACCTGCTTGTTGTCGCCGGAGGGTTTCAGGGACTTCAAGGTGTATGGGTCTTTGGTGGCTTTCTTCATACCCCTCGCAATCATGATGATCATTTACTTGCTGACAATCCAAGTACTGCGCAAAAAGGCCTACCTTTTGAGATCGAGAGCTGCAAGGTCCTCCATTTCCACAGTCTTCCAGCAGGAACTCACGGTTCTTGCTTCACCAGAGAAAACGGTCCTATCGAACGGAATAAAAAGGGACAGAACACTGAACCCTGTCAATCCCATCACAGGAGACGAGGTCCCGCTGCGTAGGATGTCCACCATAGGAAAGAGGTCCATGCAAAACTTGACCAATGAACAAAGGGCCTCGAAGGTTCTGGGGATCGTATTCATGCTGTTTGTTGTGATGTGGTGTCCTTTCTTCATTACTAACGTGACTTCTGTGCTCTGTGAAGGATGCAACAGTAACCTGGTGGACCAGCTGCTGGATATCTTTCAGTGGGTGGGCTATGTTTCGTCGGGCATCAACCCGCTGGTTTATACGTTGTTCAATAGGACGTTCAGACTGGCCTTCAGGCGCTACATCACCTGTAATTACAAGCGTGTGAGGACTCCAAGACTGCAACGGAGAAGCAAAATCTCTTTTCGTTCATCAGTGACAGAAAACTCTAAGCGGTTTATGAAACACGGTATGAAGAACGGCATCAGCCCTGTAGGTTATCAGAGTCCTATCAGGCATCGATCAACGCAGCTGCAGACGTCTGCAAATATCATGTTAGACACGTTGCTCTTGACAGACAATGAAGACTGCAAACCTGATGAACACGTAAGCCACGTGTAGAAGATCTCATGAAAAGCCAAGAAAGAGATGTGCGATAGTCTTAGTGGCCACAAAACCTCATGTGAACCAATAAAATATGGTAACACTGGGATCTTGCACCCAATATATGAACGTTTCCATAGTTCCTATAACTACTGGTGGAAGTACACTTTCTTTTGGCATGTTTGCATTACAGGAACTTGAAATGGTTTTAGTTATAAGAACACTATTTGGTGAACTAAATTCAAACTAGAATCTGTCCTCCATGCTCTGGGTTCCTACAGGTGGTGTGAGTGCAACCAGAAACATGCCTTGAAGGGGGAATTTAGCTGTCAGAGGTCTGGTGGCTAGTTCCTATAACTATGTTACTATAACTCCCCGTTCCAAAATTTTTACAGGACCATATCTAAAGTGGTCAGAGGTTTGTTTACACGACAACAATGCAGCCAAAATAACCAAAATTTCTCTCACTTTTACGTTTTTCACATGTACGCAAAAGAGTCTAAATCAACCCACATTTACACGTCTATACAAATGACCAAAACCGTATTATGTATGCCAGGCCAGTATTTGCCACCGTCACTTCCCCAGAGATACTGTTTACTAACAAGGTGATAGTGTCCGGTCGATGGGTCTGCGCTTGTATGAATTTGATGTACATTTCAGATGAGTCTCTGATCTTAGTTGAAATGTGAAGCAAACCACATTTTCCTTGCCTTTAATCTACACCTTCCTAAACGTTTACTATAATAGACTCATTTTTGACAAAAATAGCAGCAACATTTCTACAAGTCGGCGTTTTTCCCCAGATGTATGCATCTTCACATAAATGCAGATGTCATGCAAACAAACAGGCAGAACACATGAAAGGTTTCCAGATTTTTGGCTAAAAACATTGTGTAAACAGCCCATAACACTATCTCAAAGCATTGGATTGGAGGATATAATGCCACTTAAGATGACTGTCTAGAAACCACAGAAGACCAAACATTGGGATCAAAACTCTATACCTGACAGTAAAAAAAATAAGAGCGGTACTTTGAGGCATAAGACTGTCATGCACATCCCAAAGGTAGTAGACAAGTTCTACAATGTAAAGGCAAAATAAGAGACTTCAAGAAAGATAAGCACAAGTATCTCTGATACATCACACCTTCAAGAAAGAATAATTCCTCACAGATAAACAAGAGGGCTTCTTTTATTTCTGTAGACTGATCTTCAATGAAAATCAAGAGCTTTTGTACATGCAAGACTGATTTATATGTAGATATTGACAATCTTTGCCAAAATATTGCCAAATAAACTTTTCTCCAGATAAAGTGTTGATTCATTATAGTTTCTGAAAACGAAAGTGTACTCGTGAACTAAACAATGGTGCCTCTTTGATTAATCCCATTTGATTCGTTCAGTGATTCATTTGTTCCCAAACCCCTCCTTAGTGAGATGCTAATCTATGCTGATTGGTCCGATGACCCAGTCTATCGCGATTGGTCAACTTTGTTCAGCGCAAGATGGTGAGAAACGCCCACCACGGCTTATTAACCATGACACACATTCAGTATTAATCCACAGAGTAGCAAAAATTTACTAATTTGAAACTCGACTGCGCCACGTGTGTAGGAACAGCTGACGGTGGCCATTGCAATTAAAAACAGCAAAGGATCGTGAGCTCATGAACGCATTTAAATCTATAAAGCAGACGCGTCGCGTTTTCAAAGTGGTTTTAGACGCGATATGAGAATACTAATAGTAGACCAGACACACAACAAGCCACGTGGAGCGGTTACAAATAACAAAACACAATAAAATACATAATTTGCAAGCTAGAGAAAATGAAGCTGCAACAATTTTAAATCGCACCTATGCTACTCACACTTGTGAAATGGAGGAAGAAACCGGTCCATGACCTGTGCACTGTAAAGTTCCTGTCAAGCGCTGACAAATTCCCATACATCAATAGTCTTTTCTGAATCTTCCTTTAACAAACAGCGCCAAAATCCCCCTTTGAATGCGTGTAGATTGCTGAAGCACTTGACAGAAAAATGACCGGGACACAGCATAAGGCCAGGGCTGTAATGCTCAGGTATTTTTGCAAAAATAAACTCTTCACAGCCTCATCTTTGGATAGAGAAAGTAACACAAACTTTCCCTCATGCTTCAAAGCGTCTTCAAGACATGATTCAACAGAGATCTGCTACAGCGTTTGTCTTATTCTTTGCTAATGTGTTTGTGGGCGGGGCCACGGGTTTAAATTATCCCAGGTCTGTGCGCGCAACAAATGGGCGGGGTTTGAGTTCTGTATTGAAGTCACGCGGCACGGCTAAAGACTCATTATAGCGCCGATTCATTCAAACCACTACGAGTCGACTCTTTTATAGATGAATCAATAGTTTTAAACACTGTGCACTTTCAGATTTAAGCCTCAGCTGGATATTTCACTTCACTTAGAGCTGTGTTAAACACTGCATGCTAGCTCATTTACAAACACCCATAATAGGGGCTTTTTCTACTAAGAAAATCAATAGTTGCAGGTTTACAGCTACAAAATATCTTATTCTGTGTTCAACAGAAGTTGAGTGCAGTAAATAGAACAACTTGAGTGAGTAAATTATCATCTTTGGGTGAACTATCCCTTTAATGCACCCCTTTGAAATAATAATAATAAAACACTATTACAGATATATTCTCATGGATAGCACATTTCACTGGTATTTTTATGGCATGAGATCCATCATCAGCACCCTGGGGAAGGTGTGCCGTTTGCGTGATTTGCATGTTTAATAGTGTTAGAAGGTTTGCGGGACAGACGGCAGAATCCTGGTGAAGTGTTGCAGCTCTGAGCGCTCTCTAAACACAGCAAGGATTTACACTGGTTTTATTTTAACTGACAATTGATCATGGGAATATCGCATGGCCTTTTTAGGGCTTAAAATAGCTCCCCGGTTCTTCTACTTGGCCCAGAACCCTAAGGGGACGTCACAGGAGGGAGCTCACTGCCGTCGATTAAAAAAACAAAACAAGAGAGCGCAGAATAAAATAATAATAATGGTGACACTCCAATTCGACAAATGCTGCCATCTGATAGATTCATGATCAGGAATGTTTATCAGTCTGTTTTGTTGACTTTTATTCATTTACTAAGCACTAGCAAATAGTTAGTTCATCATTTGCTCTACATTAATAGACATTAGCAAGCTGCTTCTAAATACAGCTACAAATGCTGTATTCTTGACTTATAACAAGGGCCAGACGGAATCTGCGGACATTTTGTGCTTTTCTGCGCAGAATTTTGGTAAAAATCTGCAGATTCATGCGGAATGATTTTGGGAGTATCATAACTAAAACCTTAATATATTAAATAAAAAGTAATACCTCTTTAACTTTTATTTAATGTTTACAATGCGAATGTAAATACATCCACTTTATTTAGTAAACAAAGCAAGTCTCTCATAAAAAATCTCTACTAAAAGACAGAAAATATTACTTTACAAACTGTATTGTAAATAAATCACATGAATATTTTCATATTAGTCAATATTATTACTGAAATTAATTTAAAAACTGAATAAATATACATTTCCACACATTTCCACAATCAATGATGGGCTAAAAATCTGCAAAATTCTGCGCGAGCAGATTCCGTGTGGGCCTACTTATAAGCACGTTTATTCCATGGTGTGTTGAAATTCTTGATTCTGATTGGCTGGAGGGTGTGGTGTATTTCATTGAAGCGCACAGGTAGTTCCAGTCAGTTTTGATCACAGTTGGAAATAAATGCGCTTCTCCCAAACGTTTACAGTTTACAGTTACTATAGCAACTCGCCTGTGCTGCGCATGAAACCGATGAGGGCTGTTAATGGCGGACGGGAAATCCGCAAAATTAGGAAAATACTCATCAACTATGCCACAAAATCGCTTTTTCAAGCGAGAATGTAGTTATTTTAAAGTCAAATCGGCCGTTTGTGTATAAGAAAAGCGCATCTTTAAAAATGTTGGAAGCTCCAGGCGGTCAGCGGCAGCTCCGCGAACGGCTCCCCCCGAGGGATGCTTTATGTCGGCCAGAGAATTTCCGGTTCTACGCCGCTGGATCTAATCTCTTGCATCTCTGTTGTTAAAAACGGGTTATATAATTAATCTTTGGTGTATCTAACGGTCAGTCTCTGGACATTTGAACCTTTAATTGGTTCTGAGGTGTTTTTGACCGATCACAAGTAAGTTTCAAGTTTGGCTGATTGCTTTAGTTTTAAAGAAGATAAATAAAGCAGAATGTTCTCCTACCTGTCCTGGTATGCGTTTTCATTATGCAAAATGTACCTATATTTAACAGCAGAGATTTCTGAAATAGACTTTGGCTGCTTCATAGACTCTAGAGTAAGATAAGATCTGTATAAGATCTGTATGTTTATTATGAAATATAAATCGCGGAAATTCTTCTATACTGTAGGTAGGCCAGCTTTCGCAGTATTAAAGGTAATGTAAAGGGAAAAAAAGCTATTATACAGATCCTCCCTCTTCAGAGAAGCGGTAGAAAGACAAAAGAAACGTGTGACTGAGAATGTGACTGGAAACACAATCCAGGTGAGACTGGGAATGTCTTATTTGTCCACTTGTGATCGGACTGATGAAATGGCATCCTAGTAAAATTAGAAGGTATAAACATCACACACATGCTCTCTCTGTCTTTCTGTCTGCCTGTCACAGCTGATTCAGCGGAGGGACTAGAAAAAAAAAAACCGGACATGTAGAACATGTAAAAAATAAATAAAATAAATAAAAATAAATGAATAAATAAAATCGGACAAATATTGCTCTGCAAACAGCAAAACTATTTTAAACTTAGGCCTACCTTGGCAAATGACCATGGAATAAGCGGCATAATCAACGGCTTGCCGTGCGTTAAAGGATTTTAATGCACTCTGCTGCGTGTCGTGTGGTCCTTTGCGTTTCTGAACATATCTCCGTCCACACTACTCCACCAGAAATGTATATCACGTGACCATTCGCGCACTCTAGGCATGCGCGTTCAAGTATAAACAGGAAGCACGTGTCTCGCTCGGCGTTTGGTTATTGTTAGTCAACAAACGCTGGTTGAACGATGAACGCGATGGCAAAGAAAGCAAGAGAGGTCTTTTAGTGGACAGATGACGAGGTCCAGTTGTTGCTTAAAGTAACAAATGACTATAAAACATCCATGGCTATCGAAAATACAGTGTTTATAGTGAAGGCTGGTCTGCCGGTGGCGTTATAGTCATGTGCACTTGACGAATAAGGGAAGGTTACGCAATGACCCAAAAGCCCCAATCAAAAGCGAATCTCAGCAGCCACGCCTCTGTTTTCAGACGTCTCCGTTTCCCCCATCCACACTGAGACGGAGCAGCAGCGTTTTAGAATGAACACGGCCTCTCCAGCGTTTCCAAAACGCTCCGTTTTCGGGGCTCGAAAACTCCAGCGTAGTGTGGACGGATGGCGTAACCGTAGCAAAACTTATGCGTTTTAAAACAAAAACGCACTAGTATAAACGGGGCCTGAGACAACACATCTGCCTTTCTAAAGTAAACAGAAAAGGCCAGCGCTGGCGATTGATTAGTTGTTATTCCTATTGTACTCTACTCATATTGAACAATGACTTTAAAACTGCGGAACCGAACTGTGACCTCTGCAAGCTGTTACACACCTTGTAAGTAGTGATCACCCTTTGGTTGAACTACTGCTCATACCGATCTAAGGTCAAACACAGTCAAGAGCAAAAGATGATGCCAAAATGTGGGCACACTCTCCCTGACTAGAACACAGGGGTGTAAAAGAAGGAAGCGATTCATCTCGTAACGGGAGCGAAATCAACTACAGCAACAAGCACTTCAGGCGACACGTCGGGGAAAAGTGCAGCAGAGCAATGGGAATGGGAGGAATCTGCTCTGTGTATAAAGCAAGAGTGGATTAATCAGGGTTTCTGGCGAGCGTTCTGAGAGCGGCTGAGGTCTGTTTATGACAAGAGCGAGGGATAACGAGAGAGAAAGAGACAGGTAAAAACCGTACCTGAACATGATGAACCCGATGGACTCCACGGCAGCCCTCCGGACGTCATCGTTTACATCGCTGACCTGACAGAGAGAGGACCAAAACACTCAGCACAATGGCAGCAGTACATTATTGAAGGGAAAGTTCACACAAAAACTAAATTTGCTCACTATTTACTGACCATCAATACCCTTTATGAGTTGATTTCTTCTGTTGAACACAAAAGAAGATGTTTTGAAGAATGTTGGAAACCTGTAACCACTGACTCGCATAGTAAGTGTCAACATTCTTCAAAATATCTACTCGTGTTCAACTGAACAGAGAATCTCATAATGGTCTGAAACAAGGAGAGTAATACATTACAGTTTTCATTTATGGGTGCATGGTCAAATTTAAAGCAGCTTCAGTTTCAGAACAGTGGTTATAAACCTTTATATATGTCTTTCTTTTGTTGAACACAAAAAAAGATATTTAAAAGAACGTTGGAAATCTGTAACCATTGACTGGCATAGTAAGTGTCAACATTCTTCAAAATATTTTCTTTTGTGTTCAACTAAAGTGAGAAACTCATAATGGTTTGAAACAAGGAGAGTAATACATAATAGAAATGAAAGCTTCTGGGTGTACTGTCTCTTTAAATCATCGATTTTAGACCGCAGCTGTTTTATGTATATCTTCATGATTAGTTTTGTTAAAAATAATAATAAATAATAATAATAAAATAATAAAAAGATTAATAATAATAATATAATATTATAATCATAATAATAAAATAATAATAATAATAATAATAATAATAAGTATTAATAATAATAATAATAATAATAATAATAATAATAATAAAACAATAATAAAATATTAACAATAATAACAAACTATAATAAATAATAATAAACAAGTAATAATAATAATAGTAATAATAAAAATATTATTATAATAATAATTATAATAATAAAATAATAATAACAATAATAACATAATAATGATAATAATAATAATAATAATAATAATAATAATACAATATTAACAATAATAATAAAAAAATAAAATAATAATAATAATAACATAATAATAATAACATAATAATAATAATATTAATAATAATAATACAATAATTATTCTTATTCTTATTATTGTATTATTATTATTATTATTATTATTATTGTTGTTGTTGTTGTGTTTTGAAGCTCAAAAACACTGCAGAAGAGAAAGTAAAATCTGTCAGACGTCAAATTAATAACAGAAATGTCGCCCTCTGCAGGAAATACACCAAAAATGTCTTTTTAAAAACTGTGTGTAGTCATTTCATGTAAAAAGAAAACAGTTTTAAGTCTTCATGAGTGAAAACTGAAACTGATTTTTGTTTTGTTGGGTTATTATCTTAAGATGTGTCACTTCTTTCCTTATTTTAATACTTTCAGTAATTGTTTATAAGGTGAAATAAGATTTTAACGATCTTAAATGTGACCCTACACCACAAAACCAGTCTTAAGTCTCCATTTAAAATAATAATAAATAGAGATTTCTCCATCGTCTGAATGCTTAGTAACCAATTCTCAAACTATCCATTACGAACGCTTTTCAAAAATATAATTAGCGTCTCAAATCATAGCATGCTGAAATAAATATTCCAAAGTGATGGTCTGCTACTTCCGGCAGAAATTTGAAGTTTGAGACTCACAGCTACGTGCAGCAGGCGTCGGATGGCTTTGTTGTTCCCCGAGCCGCAGTACGCCATGGCCACTGTGTACATTCCCGAACGGCGCAGGATGGGGTCCTGTCGGGACAGTGAGATAAAACAGAAGCTCAGGGTAACGTCTGAACGGAGCAGACATCAGCAAACCACACAGTTAACACGTTCGCAAAATAAACACCGCTTGCTAGAAACAGTTCAGGCCACAGAGTTTATTCAGCCTGCTGAGAGACGGAATTAGCATGAACGGACCCAGAAAATGTTATGAAATGCAAGATTTGTAGGAAAAGATGCAATACAAAGCATCTAAAAAAGCACAAAACATAACTAACATCTGACAAAAGTCTCAAATTAAAAACAGAATAACTATAAGAGGATCAATTCACTAGAAATGTATTTCTTAGTCCCTTATTAATCAGGCATCATCACAGTGGAATGAACCGCCAACTATTCCAGCATGCGTTTTACAGAGCGGATGCCTTTCCAGCTGCAACCCAATACTGGGAAACATCCATACACACACACTCATACACTATGGCCAATTTAGTTAATCACTTCACCTATATCCCACGTGTTTGGACTGTTGGGGAAACCGGAGCACCTGGAGGAAACCCACACCAACACAGGGATGTGCAACATGCAATGATATTTACTTGACTATTTATTTTATATTTACAGTCAAGGCCAAAACTATTCACCCCCTGGCAAATTCTGACTATTTATTTTATTATATTTTGGTTGTTGGTGCCAGACGGGCTGGTCTGAGTATTTCAAAAACTGCTGATCTACTTGGATTTTCACGCACAATCATCTCTAGGGTTTACAGAGAATGGTCCGAACTAGAGGAAATCTCCAGCTGTGGGCAGTTCTGTGGGCGCAGATGCCTTGTTGATGGTCAGAGGAGAATGGCCAGACTGGTTCCAGCTGATAGAAAGGCAACAGTAACTCAAATAAGCACTCGTTACAACCGAGGTCTGCAGAAGAGCATCTCTGAACGCACAACACGGCCAACCTTGAGGCGGATGGGCTACAGCAGCAGAAGACCACACCGGGTGCTGCTCCTGTCAGCTAAGAACAGGAAACTGAGGCTACAATTCACACAGGCTCACCAACACTGGACAGTAGAAGATTGGAGAAACGTCGCCTGGTCTGATGAGGCTCCATTTCTGCTGCCACATTCGGATGCTCGGGTCAAAATTTGGCATCAACAACATAAAAGCATGGATCATCCTGCCTTGTATCAGCGGTTTAGGCTAGTGGTGGTGGTGTAATGGTGTGGGGGATATTTTCTTGCCACATTTTGGGCTCTTTAGTGCCAACTGAGCATCGTGTCGACGCCACAGCCTACCTGAGTATTGCTGCTGACCATGTCCATCCCATTATGACCACAGTGTCCCCATCTTCTGATGGCTACTTCCAGCAGGATAACACCATGTCATAAAGCGTGAATCATCTTAGACCGGTTTCTTGAACATGACAATGAGTTCAAAGTACTCAAATGGCCTCCACAGTCACCAGATTTCAATCCAATAGAGCACCTTTGGGATGTGGTGGAACGAGAGATTGGCATCATTGATGTGCAGCCGACAAATCTGCAGCAACTGCGTGATGCTATCATGCCAGTATTGATCAAAATTTTAGAAGGCTAAAAGAGGGTCCAATCCGGTACTACTTAGGTGTAATAAAGTGGCCGATGATTGTACAAACCTAGCGTTTCAGAACACAAACAGCACGCAGAAGTATAAATGCAAGGCTACATGCAAGACAGGCACTGTGGGTCACACTTCTCACTAGATGCAGATATATAAACCAGCCTTTAGCCCTACTCCCTCAAGCTAAAGAGAATTTGGATTGGGCCTTATCATCAGCGCTCACCTTGTCCCTGCAGAGGCTCTCGATGAGGGCGTCGGCCTCCTCCATTCTGCCGTACATCACCATGGCGATGCCGACGGCGAGTCCCCGGAGGATCTTCTCGTGCTGCGTCTCCTGAGCGTAGCCCACCATGTCCTCGATGGCCTGAGCGGACTTTGAGCCCAACATCACCAGTCCGAGAGCAAGACCCGCCGCTTCACCTGCACAACAACAAATGAAGACCACAACAGTGAGATTGACATACAGCTACAACGGTGAGTAAAGAGCCTCGAAAGGTGCGTTTTTTTATTCGTCGTTTGACAATCTCAACTGAAACATGAAGAGGGCGGGGCATCCAATAGCTCCTCCCTTTTTTTTAAAAAGCAGCCAATCGCGTAAAATGGAAAGGTCTTTAACCCATATATTTTACAGGAAAGCCTAAATGCTTTCATACATGTGCTTTGAATGATGCGAGAGGCGATCTCACTGTGATCGTTACGCATTTAGGATTCATCTACAAAAATGGATCTGTGATCCGTTACACTCCTAGTTGATATGGTGTAACAGCTGCAAACAACTCTGAAATTGTACTGTGCTGTTGCTTACTACTAGACTGAGGCCCCGTTTACACTAGTGCGTTTTAGTTTTAAAATGACGTTTTAGCATGAAAACGATCCGCGTCCACACTAGCGTTTTACCCAAGCGTCTCTCAACAAATCTCCGTCCACACTACTCCACCAGAAATGTATATCACGTGACCATTCACACACTCTGGGCATGCGCGTTCAAGTATAAACAGGAAGCACGTGTCTCGCTCTGCGTTTGGTTATTGTTAGTCAACAAACGCTGGTTGAACGATGAACGCGATGGCAAAGAAAGCAATAGAGGTCTTTTTGTGGACAGACGACGAGGTCGAGTCGTTACTTAAAGTAACAAATGAATATTAAACATCCATGGCTATCGAAAATACAGTGTTTACAGTGAAGGCTGGTCTGCTGTCTGCCGGTGACGTTATAGCCATGTGCGCTTGACGAATAAGGGAAGGATACGCAATGACCCAAAAGCCCCAATCAATAGCAAATCTCAGCAGCCACGCCTCCATTTTCAAATGTCTCCGTTTTCCCACATCCACACTGAGACGCAGCAGCGTTTTAGAATCAAAACGGCCTCTCCAGCATTTCTAAAACACTCCGTTTTCGCGGCTCGAAAAATCTGGCGTAGTGTGGACGGATGGTGTAACCGTAGCAAAACTTATACGGTTTAAAACGAAAACGCACTAGCGTAAACGGGGCCTGAGTGTCAATGGCAATACGTTCAGTTGCCTGTGGTGCTTCTTCAAGTGCTGGTTGTAATTAAAGGGCCACGAAACCCCCCAGTCTCAGCGGGGTGTTTTTACACCTCTAGTTTGGAAAAGCTCAGTAAAGTGGGTGTGTCCAGCTCTGTTTATGTGGGAGTGTCAGGGGAGGGAAAGAGGGAAGGTTTTGCATATAAATGGGAGTTTCCATTTGTGCACGCGCTCATCAAACAGGCAAAACAAACAGATGCAGGGGAGACAGACAGTGACTGTGTTTACATGGACATCAGTCATCCAATTCTTTGCCAAATTCTTAATTTGTCGACTTTAACGGAGGTTTGGCACTTTCACTTTTATCCAGGAACATTTTCTGCATGTCTCCCGTGACAAACCAGATGTGAGAAACTGCTAAGAGAGCGATTTTAATGGAGTGTTTGAGACCGTGCGGCGTATGAGAGAAATAAAAAACCCTCCGCAATTCTCTGTCACTTAGATGCATTCGGTTGGTAGCGTCAGAAAGCTGTGTGTGTATAGACCGCGGTGTTTCCATGTTTACATATTTCAGTCTATAATACTGTAGTGATATTAACATGCTGTAAACTCAGTAACAGTTCTAATCACTCTGACTAAGGTCTGTCTATAAACACTGAAACAGTACTGCTGACGATACAAACTAACTTTGTCATCTGAATAAACAAACAAAGAGCACTGATCGCTTACCAAATCTGTAGAGACAGGACAATCAACATAAACTGGAGCCGCGTCTTTTTTAAAAGGAGACGAGCGTCAAATCCCGATTTCACCATTTTCAGATGCGGAAAGCTCTCGGGTTAAAAACACAAGTTCGCTACAAACACATTTCTGCTGCGTGTCGCGTGAGTCCAGCTGCGCTCTCATAGCAGGAAATTTAAACAAAACCTTCGTTGCAGCACATAAACACAACACTGGCGACCTGTGTGTCCAAACAATTCTTCTTCTTCCACTTGTTTTGGCAACACAGCGTGGCGTCTCTCTGCCGTCTGAACACTGCAACAGGTACAAACAATCATCGAAGCGATCATGCATATTAATGAAGTTGCACCGCATACACAATAGAGCGCGCTGATTGGTTTGAACAAAGTCTATCTCATGAATTAATGCCGCACGCTCAGAGACGTCACAATGCACTCGTAGGTACAGACGTCCACTCTCCACGCTGGAATACACGCATGGATTTCATCGGCGTGACGCAGCCTCAAAAAATCGTTTGAAACCGGAAGAACGAATTTGCTCGAAATAACGCAAAAACAACCAATTTTCACTCTTTAGTGAAATATACGTGTCCTAATAGTGTTTATAGCAGCGCGGGACACATATATGACTGTCAACAGCTCAAAACATGTGTTTTGGTGTTTCGTGACCTTTTAATGCTTCTGAAGCGGCAGACGCGCTTTCCTTTTTGTTTGTTTGTTTGATTTATTGTGGGCGATCCGCATAGTTCGGTTGCACAATTCTGATTGAGCAGCAAGACAGTGTGCTCACTCAATTGGCTAGTAAGACTGTCACACACAGACGGTGGTCACGCTTTTGCTCTGGGCGGAAGATATTAAATATTATACATTTGTATCGCAGCCTCTTGCGATTAGCTAATCGCAGTGCTTCAAATCGCGATTGAGATTCGATTTCAATTAATTGCACAGCCCTACCGCCCAGACAACATAATTATCTCAGAAGCTTCAAGACAGCTAATCATTCTGGAGCTTACAGTGCCTTGGGAGGAGCGTATTGCAGAAGCCAATGAGAGGAAGCGCGCTAAGTACCAGGAACTAGTGGAGGAGTGTAAGGAGAGAGGCTGGAGAGCTTTCGATGAGCCCGTAGAAGTAGGATGTAGAGGCTTTGCAGGGTGTTTACTTTGCAAAGTCCTCAGTTGTTTGGGCATTACAGGGGTGGCAAAGAAAAGGGCCATTCGACCCGTGGATTAAGAGGGCAGATCAGTGGACTGGTACTGGGACGCAAGTACTTGATCAATCCCTACTGAGTCACCTGGGTGAGAGTGTATGATGTTGAGAGACCCGAAACACCCAATGATCCCAGGATACATCACTGAGGATGTGTCCCAGATGCATCCATGAGATGTTTCTTGCATAAATGTAAGATCAGATCAAACTTTAAGTTTTTCTAATAAAATCAGTTGTTCACTGTATAAAAATATAATATTTTTAAATATTTATATTTATCGGCCTATGTATATCGGTTATCCGCCTCCAAATCTAAAGAGTTATCGATTATCGATATCGGCCTAAAAATCCATATCGGTGCGTCCCTAATATTTATATACGCTTTAATTATTTGATTTCCCAGTACTGGGTTGTGGCTAAAAGGGTATGTAAAAGTATGCCGGAATAGTTGGCAGGTTATTCTGCTGTGGTGACCCGTGAAGGAAAATGAATGAATATTTGACATACCTGTTACTGCATCATCCTGATACAGGTTTGATTTGAGCAGATCGTAGACGTCTTGGCGAGCGGTGCCCAGCGCAGCTAAACCCAGACCCAGAGCGCCACCATGACGGACAATCTGAAAAAATATGCAATACTATTGTTGAGCATTCTGACAACAATATTACTCATGATATACCATTTTCCTACTATACTGCTATTTTTATTAGCCGTTTTATAAATCATTTCTTTAATGATATAAAAATTAAACAGGTAAAAGATATTATTCAGATCTAGTTAACTGTAATCCAGACGAAACCAGCATAGATACAGTAATTAGAGAGTCAAATTCAATCCCATTGAAGACCTTTGAAGACTTTTCATACATTTTAAACCTCATCAGCATGTTTGGTTTCAGTCGGTAACATTGGCCACATTTTATCTTGCAGTATATTCACTAAATACTAAAAGCTATATTACACCGCTGCACATACTCTTGTAGCAATATTGATGACTTGGCTATATATTGTGCAGC
>CAIGQQ010033154.1:248795-268922 GCA_903798035.1 Danio albolineatus
TGTAAGGTCCAGCCAAATAGTCCAACGGAGGTGTCTACTGCTGGATGAAGGCTCAATTGCACGTTCTATCTTTCCAGGGCACAATGTTGATTTATTTTAAGTTTAACTCATATCTGACTCCAATTTTGATATAAGATGATTTAGAATGTTAATATATTTATCCACGTTTTATCTGACTCCATTTTATAGTTTAATATTACTTTATTAATTTAGCAGTTTGTGGGATATTTTTATATCTATTTGAATAATCTTGTAACTCTTACCGAATTTTCCCATGTACAATTTAATTAATTCTCAAACAATAACCAGGGGTTAAACTAGGTAATCTATAGTTCTGGTTTTCCATGATTAAGATAATCACGTACAACTTAGTTATGATTGAAATATTAATCAGCGGTTAATTAGCCAGTACCAGGTTAAAGAAGGTTTTGTAGCTGTTCTTTGATGAAATTAATCTAACGAACACAATAATTCATCAGTACCATTCAAGAACTTATAGCCATTCTTTAATGAAATTAATCTAGCTCCATTAGTACTTTTACTCTTATTTACTCATTTGTTGTGAATCTATGCTACTTTACGCCGGCCGTAATGCATCATAGATTCACTAGCCTGATTAATAATTAGCGGTTATTCCCACAATCCTCTACGTACACTTAGTTAAAACTCGAACGATATATTTAACCAGAGGTAGTAATCAGTACCATGTAAGACTTAATAGTTCGTTAGTACCTTTTGAGGAAAACTTTATAGTTATTCTTCAATGAAATTATTCTAACTCTATTACATGTCGTCTTAGTGAAATTTACTCTGACTAGTCAGTACCATCCAAGATTTAATAATTAATCTTAGTGAAATTACTCTGACCCACCATAGTGACTTGCGACGAATAACATAATTAAAGTCAAACGATAAGTTGGAATTTCTAGGATCTCCATCTAACATGTGTTATGTTTAGTCCATCATGGAGTGTAGCACATTCTTAACTTATCTGAGTAAATACTTTCAGAGTTACAAGAATACGTTCAAATATAACAATTTATTAGTCAGGTAAATGTGTATTATGCCAATTCATTCAGTCAATTTATAAACAATCAATACAAACATCAAATTCTCAAAGATAGATCCAAGATCAAAAGATGCATACCTGACAAATTCTACATAGTGCAGAGTTTCTGAGAAGCTAAGCACCATGGGCCACTCTGAATGCAGAGGCGCCCCGACCAGCCGGAAAACTGTTACTTAAGTAGCCAAAAACCCAAGAGATATGTGGGTGTGTGTTGGATAACAATAGGGCATTTACATTTAGTGAGGGTTCCTGAACCCCCCCGGTCACACCCTTAGTAGTGGTGCAAAAGATATCTGAAGTCATATAATTATTATTCGGTTATGGCTATTTCTGAGGGAATGAGACCATGGTACCAGTCGCACTGAGACATTTCAAATGATATCAAACATGATAGATATAGTCACTTGCATGGATATAGAACAGTTCATGCTTTGAGATAACCATTTTGTGTGAGTTCAGGGAAAGAAGGGGGTGAGGTGTTTTCACACGTAAATGAGGGAAAGAGAAGGGTGTGAGTATGTGGGTGAAACGTAGGTCCCATTGTCCTTTCTCAGCTGGGCATCATGCTTTTCAGTCTCGTGTCTCTCTCTCTTAAATGAGGCATATTTTCATAAATCTTACATTAGCCATTTAGCAATGAAGCTAGAGTCACCAGGCCATAGACAGAAGCCTTGCCCATCACGCAAATCCTCGTCTGATGTGAATTGAATTTGACGCACGAAAGAAGCGGATTTGTACGTGCTAATGCAGTGAGTAAACTCAGTAGTTTTTGAAAAATAAACAGATGTTTCAATATAATGATAATATATACTCTCCCTGTGCATTTAACTTTTAAGTTTTTACCACAAATGTCACATCCGTAACGCTGGAATTGCTCATATCAAATCACCTTTATTGTCACATCACCAGCACACTGCAAACAAAGAAAAGTTGACTCAACTCAAAATTGTAAGGCAACTTGCTGCAGAGCTTTTTTTGAGTTGACTCAACTTTCCGAGTACTGCATTTGATTCTATTTAAGTTGAGTAAACTCAACAATGTCCTGAAGCTGGTTGCTTTAAAATTTTAAGTTGAGTCACTTTTTTTTTTTTACAGTGCAGGCAGTGGCGTAGCGCAATATGCGTGGGCCCACCCGCAAGAGATACGGCGAGGCCCCTCTCAGTAATGACCGGGGTAACGACACGTGTGGGGAGTGCACGCTTATGATAGCGTGAAGTGAAGACTGGGGGGCAGTGCGTACGCTGCGGTGACGTCGGTGTTACGGCTTAGGCGTGTTATTTGAAGGGCGGTGAGTTAAGATCGCGCGAACTGATGACCACAGGGCCCCCCCATCATGCGGGGCCCCTCCCCCACGGTGTGGGCCCGTCGGCTACGCCACTGGGTGCAGGACGCGTGTTATGATGAGGGTACAGCTCCAGACAGTGCAAAATACAGTGACATATTGTTAAGACAATATACAGAATACAGTGTGTCACTGTGGTGTAGTGGGTAGCACGATCGCCTCATAGCAAGAAAGTTGCTGGTTCGAGCCTCGTCTGGGTCAGTTGGCATTTCTGTGTAGAGTTTTCATGTTCATTCCGCTGTGGCGACCCCAGATTAATAAAGGGACTAATCTGAAAAGAAAGTGAATGAATGCAGCATACCAAATATACATGATACAGTGCAAAAATACAATGACATACGACATAATGACACACGAAATAAGCAAAATCAGCATCAAAACATACCTATGCTGTTTTTTTCAGCAGGGGTATAGCATATTTTAGTTATATATTTATAGTTATATATTATAAAATTCTTTTTTTTATTTTTTTTTACTCGACTGCTACTTTTATTTTGGAAGACCTGCTTGTTTTTAGTCAGCGACTTTAATTTTGAAAACACCACAACAACAAGCCGCTCCACGCTAACCAGCCTCTCGTCCTTTCCTGTTTATTCAAACCCTCTTGTCGAGTCCAAACAAGCTACATTCAGAGTATCTACATTTAATGCATTGACGAAGAATATAACTATTGTAATGTTTTAGGAATTTCCGAAATGGTTAAACGTTATTTTCCAGCTAACTTCCGGTTTCCACGTCTCCCGTTTGGCTTAAGCACGTTTGCATTCGCAGCTGTTTCTGCTGGAATTTGCACACTTTTATAACTTCTTCAGCATTTGAGGAGATATACGAGCGATTAGCAGATCTCTTAGTACTTATTCAGTTATTTCTGAGACTTTACTCGACGTCTGTGGTGGCCTTGCAGCACACAGTGGTCTAAATATGTGTGTTTGCAGACACTGAAGATGGACAGAGATTTACTCCGACAGTCGGTGTCGTTTCACGGGGAAACCCTGCTGTCGCTGTTGAAATGTGAGCAAAATGAAAACCCAGACTTTAAACATTTGGCCTCTGATCTCTGCAAAACCCTGAACCAAAGGTAAGCAGTTCACAACTGCTGCACGTGGCTATTTTTATCCTCATGCCTGGTTTGTGTTGACAAAACCCAAGACTCCTAAAATAGCCCATAAAACACAACTGAAGTCAAGATAAACATATCGCATGACTACCTCCACTCGTAGTGTTTCTGTGTAACGTAATTCTACATATATTCCATATAAAGAATATAAATATTTATACTATAGAGTCTATATATAATGTTGTATTATAAGTGTGTGTGTTTGAAAGTGACCCAGTACGTCAAAACATAATCATAAGTGTCAATTTGTTTGGACATTGATATTTTTTACATCATCTAAAAGCTGAAATAAGCCACATAAATACATTAACCATTTCTGTTTATTTTTTCAGAGATAAAACTATATGAAGTCTGTAATTTGAGGCTGAAAAAATAGAGAAAATTGCCATTGTAGTTTTCCAAATTAAGTTAATATGATTAATAATATTAATATATTATGTAAATATGAATATAGCCTATATATATATATATATATATATATATATATATATATATATATATATTCATTCACCAGCCACTTTATTAGGTAAACTTTACTTTTTTATTACCGGGTTAGACCCCCTTTTGCCTCCAGAACTGCCTTAATCCTTCTTGGCATAGATTCAACAAGGAACTGGAAATATTCCTGAAAGATTTTGGTCCATATTGACATGATAGCATCACGCAGTTGCTGCAGATTTGTCGGCTGCACATCCATGATGCCAATCTCCCGTTCCACCACATCCCGAAGGTGCTCTATTGAGTTGAGTTCTGGTGACTGTGGAGGCCGTTTGAGTACAGTGAACTCATTGTCATGTTCAAAAAACCAGTCTGAGATGATTCACGCTTTATGGCATGGTGTGTTATCCTGCTGGAAGTAGCCATCAGAAGATGGGGACACTGTGGTCATAAAGGGATGGACATGGTCAGCAGCGATACTCAGGTAGGCTGTGGCGTCGACACGATGCTCAATTGGTACTAATGAACCCAAAGTGTGGCAAGAAAATATTCCCCACACCATTACACCACCATACAAGGCAGGATGATCAATGCTTTCTTGTTGTTGACGCCAAATTCTGCCCCGAGCATCCGAATGTGGCATCAGAAATGGAGACTCCTCAGATCAGGCGACGTTTCTCCAATCTTCTACTGTCCAGTGTTGGTGAGCCTGTGTGAATTGTAGCCTCAGTTTCCTGTTCTTAGCTGACAGGAGCGGCACCCGGTGTGGTCTTCTGCTGCTGTAGCCCATCCGCCTCAAGGTTGGCCGTGTTGTGCGTTCAGAGATGCTCTTCTGCAGACCTCGGTTGTAACGAGTGGTTACTTGAGTTACTGTTGCCTTTCTATCAGCTGGAACCAGTCTGGCCATTCTCCTCTGACCTCTGGCATCAACAAGGCATCTGCGCCCACAGAACTGCCCACAGCTGGAGATTTCCTCTCGTTCTGACCATTCTCTGTAAACCCTAGAGATGGTTGTGCGTGAAAATTCCAGTAGATCAGCAGTTTCTGAAATACTCAGACCAGCCCGTCTGGCTCCAACAACCATGCCCTACCAAAGTCTCTTAAATCCCCTTTCTTTCCCATTCTGATGCTCGGTTTGAACTTCAGCAGATCGTCTTCACCATGTTTACCTGCCTAAATGCATTGAGTTGCTGCCATGTGATTGGCTGATTAGAAATTTGTGTTAACAAGCAATTAGATAGGTGTACCTAATAAAGTGGCCATGTGTTGCTAAATACAAATTGAGGTTTGATATGTTTCCTGTAAATATCTTCACGGAAGACATTCACCCCTTACAGATCTCTAACTATCTCTAAATATTACATAAAAGATGCTTTATAATATTAAATTCGTGCATATACATCAGATTAGTCAGTACCGAAGCTAAAAATGTTACTAAATCAAGAGAAGCGTAACAAATATTTATAAATTTAGTTGAAATTGTATGTTTGTATGTCTGTGTATAATGGAAAATGCAAGGAATAAATGTTCTTTGGTTTCAACCAGGGATAAAGAAGAGCAGAGTCCGGTTCTGGAGCAGTTCGTAGCAAGGAAAGCCGATCTTCTGTTCGCACCGTCATGGAAAATCTCAGAACCAGCAGACGAATGGCAGGAGGAGTCAGGAGGTTCTCATTCATTTATATCTCATTTACCTAATTTTTGCGATTGTTTCCGATTCAGTCGCCTATGGGAGAAATAACTAGGAATAATAAACAGCAGAAAACGGTCAAACTACTCGCTCTACAAAACAAGTATTTGCATGCATACACAGACAAAGCATAATAATACTATAAGAAAATATCAGTTTGCAACATCAAGCAGCAGAAAGAGCTGTTTTTAACCTCTAAAAATGAATGAAAGTGAAAGTGAGCGGATGTCTCAAGCCAGATTCCAGTGGCTGCGCCCGCTCATACACGGACAATAAGGTGAATACTGTCTTTGTTTTTAAACATCTTCTAAAATAAATTTGTTGTGTATCCATTTTAGGAAAGTTGTCAGAAACAAAAACAAAAAAAAATCCATGAATAGGGAATGTCGAACGTCACATGACCAAACCGGATCCACTTCAGCTTATCGCTATTTCATATGCGCCGTCGGTTTGTTATTGAAAGTAGTAAGTAGTGTTTTATACGTTATATAATTATATATTGTAAAACTCTTAAATAATAAAACAAGTTCACATTTTACCTGATCTGGAACTACATATTTGGTGATGTACCGTGTCGATACGATCAAACAAAAGATCTGAACGCAACTCCATTCATTCATTCGACTATTTCGCTGAAGAATCATTAGTTTTATACACGGTGCACTTTTAGAATTTAGCCTCAGCTGGATGTTTTCATTCACTCAGTGCTGTGTTACACACTGCATGGAGGCTCATTTTCAAAAACCCATTACAGGGGCTCTTTAAAGGGCCATGAAACACCCCCTCTTTCAGGTCAAGCCTACCTCAGAATTTTTTTCAAAAAATGCTCCGAGATGGGCATGGAGCAGGGGGAAGTTGTGCAGACGCGATATCACCCATTGGGTCTCCCAGCTTGCCAGGTCTGCATTGCCTTTGGTAAGCACGGATTCTCATAAATAAGAAAGCAGCAGGGTCTTCTCATAGTATAAGGAAACTTCGCTATGAATAATAATGAGAAACCGACACGTCATCACTCCTTAAGCAGATTCGCGCTATGTCAATGATTTTGATCCACCCTAAAAATTATTTTAAACCCGGAAGATGAAATTAGCTGACAAAAGCTCCAAATGATCCAGTTTTCCCCATAATTAAAGCTGTCAGGTGCTAACGCTGTCTTAACGTTGTCTTAAAATCTCAAAAATCTTTAAAGATGCTCTCTTATGTTCTGTATGCTGTTGTTTGCATATAAAAAACAATCAGTATTTTAAAATGCAGTATTTACATACTTTCTGGTCTTGTTTGAAACTGTCTGATTTTTGGGGGAAAGTCTTCAGGTGTTTTTCTTTTGTTTTTTCATTGTCAATAGACCCAAACCCCTTAACAGCACTGTTTGGAATCCTGCCAGATTATGTTGAATTAAATTCATTACAGGTCGATAGTGTAGCCTTTGCAACCTTACTGGCTGGACGACTTATTTTAATGAATTGGAAGTCATCAGCTCTCCCTTGTTATCGGCAATGGGTTTTTGATTTCCTACATGCTCTTAGAATGGAAAAGATTCGGTTCGCAATAAAACAAAAGCCAGAACAGTTCCAGAAAGTCTGGAGTCCTTTTCTAAAGTTCTTTAAGGAGACACCTATATCTTAATTGCCTTTTTATTTCCCTTTTTTTTTTCTTTTCTTTTTTTTCTCTGTATTATTTATTTATCTATTTATTTATTCTTTTGGTTTTTTTTGTTTTTGTTTTTTATTATTCTTATTTTATGTTATGTGTGTATTTTTCTGTATATATGTGGTATTTTACCTTTTATATATACTTATATTTAAATATTCATTTGGTGTATAATTATGTTTTCCGGATAATTCTTGTTTGCTGAATTGTATCAGTGTGTATATATTTAATTTTATGTATCAATATTATGTATATTTAATTGTTTGACCTAAGATAAACCTAATAAAAAATACATAAATAAAAAAAATGCAGTATTTAATGAGTCAGACACAAAATAGACACGTCAATTAATTTTTTTACTAAATAATTTAATATTAATCTTATCTGTTAACATTCAGTTAATGAGCGGCGGTTGTTGGTTGGCAAAATTAACTCAAATGAGCATCCCTAACTTGAATATATGTGAGATGATAACATTGAGCAAATTTCGAATACAATTGTGCAGTTCATCTCTTCACGTGACGTTCTCTTTGAGCGGGAAAAAAAAGCAACTCGCAGTTTCAGCTTAACCTCTATTTCACTCTTTTCACTTTTCCAATTCCCCACATGTACATTGACACTACATGAAACATCATGTCCTGAATGTTTACCTGACAGTAATGTAAAAGTCCTGGAGTTTTAGTAGTAAAATGAGTTTGAAATATTGTGCTGCTGTTTCAGAGGCGTTCGCCGTCATGCCGCCGCTGGAGCAGTTCATGGAGGTGTCGTTTGAGGAGAGACGTGAGCTCTTCTACCGGGATGTGGAGCGCGGAGACATGGTCATCGGCAGAATCAACTCAGTGCGAGAATTCGGCTTATTCGTGACGCTGCTCTGCACCGCTGGCGGACTGAAGAGAGACATCGAGGACCTTGAGATCAAGGTGGTTTTTCTCTTTATTTTTGTGTATTTGTTAGGCACGGGCCGGTGTAAGATTCTGACAGTAGGATCAAATTATAACAGTGTTGTTATTACTGCTCTAAAATAAAGTCCTTTTTAAATGTCAGGGTGAAAAAAAACAACGTTTTTCTCCATTGAACACAATAGGGCTGCACAACATTAGAATAGATATTTTCTTCTACGATATATATTGTGATATTAAGTGTAATTGCACCAGATGAAATGAACAGGCCTATTTGAAAAGAGTTCATAATTTAAGAAACATTGGGATGAAATATAAGCAATCAATCAAAAAATATATTGATAAGCAAAGCAACGATACTGTATAATTAAAACGCACAGTGCTTTCTGATTTTCTGGAAGTACAGATAAAATCAAATGTAAAATAACACTGTAGTTTTCATTGCATATACACATAAATACAGTTAATCTTTCTTAAAGTTAGATGATTTCTCAGGCCTGAATACTTAAATGCTCATACGGTCACAGGCCCTTAAAACACACATAAATAATACATGTTTTGGTAACTTTATGGTTAAACATTGCAATGACAAATCGTGAGTGTATTTAAATGTAGCTCCCGGTCAGTTACATTAATAGTTTGACATTGCTGATGCACATATTGCGACAACGATGCTGAACCCATATATTGTTCAACACGATATAGTTTATCTTAAAGGTGCTGTATGGAAGTTTTAGTCTCTTTTAAAGCATAAAATGCCATAATATGTTTGCAGATATTTAAGAAACATGCTGAGAACATTCTTATTTATCTGAAAAACAATGCTGAAGTCAGATATTCTGCTTTGAACATGTGAAAATGAGACGCAGATTCAGAGTTCCATATGAAGTTATTAATTAGCAAGTAATATAAATATTACGAACGTAAACATTAGGTGAGCAGGTTACATTGTGACCCAGTGTCCTAACAACACGCTCTGTGATGAGACAGATATTTAAATACAGCCATTCAAAAGCACAGAATAGTGCACTCACTGCACTCCAGCAAATGATAAGGATTCTAATCTAATTAATGCGTATTAAACGTATAAAGCATCTTCAACATTATTAAATGTAAATGCTGAATCACTGATATCTGTTGGTTTTGAGTCTAAAGCTCTGAAGTTGACTTTCAGACGGTCTATTTTATTTTTACACAATCAGCATGTCAAAGCACACGCTAGTGATTTAATATTGATCACAAAACTGGCTTTACTGGTAAAAAATGCATGAAAATTACTTTTTATTAAGCGCTCAGCCCTAATATAATGCATTAAAAACAGTGTCAATTAAGAATACAACTTTAAGATTCACAGCGAAGCGTCTCTCAGGTGTTCGTTCGTACAAGACTGAACAGTGGAAATGATTTAAAAGTCCATTTACTGGAAAAAGGTATAGTTTCTAGTGTAAACATTTCTTCATTCACAAGGAAATGCTTGATTTAAGTGTTATTCTGGGAAGCTACATGACAGTATTTACTGCCGATCAGTCAGAGTGTGCCATAAACACAAGGGTTTTTCCACTATTTATACATTTCTAAATAAGTAGCTTTCTGAACTGCATTGAGTGTGTGTGTTTTGTTGAATTTAATTTAATTTGAGTCATGAATATTCTCTTTTCGAAGGCTCTCTGTCCAAAAAGGGAAGTGCCTTCAACTGGAAACCATGATGATCCTTTGTCTTATTACCAGATCGGGGATTTAATCAGAGGTGTGTGTGTGTGTGTTTTATCACTGTTTATCTTCTCATTCCCAAAAATGTAATATCTCAAATTTAATTGAATATATTGTCAGTGGCCCTGTGAGACGAGTATATGATTGGTTAAAGTGTTGTTGTTTTTGTTGCAGCTGGAGTGAAAGACATCGACCGCTACCATGAGAAGTTAACCTTGTCTCTGCACTCGTCCTCTGTGTCTCCGCACATGGAGAAAGTCAAGCTGGGGGTGCTGAACAAAGAAGATCTTCCTCTTCACTACACGTATGTACAGCGCTCTACATGAACAGTTTCAGTTTATTTCCGCTCGTGAATTGCATTATGGGATGTTGATCTCTGCTCTGTCCACATTTTAAGTTGAAAATTCAACTCTACAGTTAAACAAAGAGACTTTTAGGGACATTTTAGTCATTAAAAATATAATAAAAATGAAAGAAATGTCAATAGCCGCATTTCGACAGTCAAGCCAGTGCTAGCCAGGGCTTTTATTGGCCTGGGCCGGGCCAATCGCCCGGGAGGCTAAAAAAGAAAATTCTTCATATTAGGCCTCAAGAAAATGGCATTTTTGGTTGAAACCCATTGAATCAGAAGTCTTCTGATAATATTAACTAATAATACATATTTTAAACAGGTCATTCTTACTCTAAATTTGCAGGTTGAGTCTGAAATCATGTCGTGTTTCCACTGTCAGGTCAATAACTCGCAGCGCAGCACGCAAACCCCGCCCCCAGAATGCCCCACGAATCAAACGTCACACCAACCCTCCCAGTTCAGCAGGAATCAGGCAGATAAAGCACAGCATCGCATCATCATGAAACAATTAAAATGGAGACAACCGAAACAAACATTACACATTACTGTACAGCATTATGATATGTCTATACGCACAGGCCTATGTGTTTTCATTTCATTATATTTGTTTACTTGCCGAATGTTTAATAAAACCTGGCGGGAGCGGGACTAAAAAAACAGTCCCGAGCAGACCTCTGATATGTACATCGAGTGGTCTCGCCACTAACGGAGGGATGACCCGGCTCACCATCCATAATATCAAAACAACAGAATTATTCGTTAATAACTCCATATAAAACGTTTTTTTATTTTTTATAACACCCTTGTTTTGTTGGACGCCGTCAAACATTCAGCCTAAATGCTGAGAGACCTAAAACATACATTTTTCCCCATATGACACTTAATAGGTAATTCCCCTTTATTTAAGAATATAATTTAAGGATGCTGCATATTAATCGGTTATCTTAAGAAAAGGAAACCGTTAAGTATTTCAGGACATAAGAGCAAGTAATAAATATAGGCTATGTTTTCTTCTTTCCCTTATTTATTTATTTTTATGCCGCATGTACTTGTGCGTGATGGAAAAACTAGTGTAATGACAGCGGCACACCATCTTACAAACTCTACCTCTCCTTTCACTTCACCCTGAAGCCCCAGATGGCCCTCTTTAGTGGATACGCGGCTAGTAAAAGTCATTTTTTTCAAGGTTAAAACATCTAAGAAAGCTCAAGATCCCATAATGCAATTCAAAAGCAGAAATAAACAGGGGAAAATAAAAAAAATGGATCACAAAATATAGAAAACTGCTGATTTAAGGATATGTTTCACAGTGTATGTTGCTTTCCATTGCTTTTAAATGATTTATGTGTATTATACATGCATTTATATGGGCTGGAACAGAGAACACATTCGTCACTTCGGTGTTTGTGTTTTTACATCTTCAGTCGAGGTGAAGGCATTTCCTCTGACAGCACCGAGACCTTCGAGAAGCTCCTGGGCGATTCGCTGGGTTTGTCGAACCCGTTAAACGTGGATTTCCTTCTGGGGAAACTGGGAATCAGTGACACACAGACTCCTTCACTCATGAGGGGCTTGCAGAGGTGTGTGTTTGGCCTTATAGATGCTTTATTTCATTACCAGCTATTTTTTATATTTGTATATAAATATGTGTGTGTGTGTGTGTGTGTGTGTTCACAGTAAGCGCTTTAAAGAGGAGGATTTCGCTACGACTATCAGAAAGAAGCAGTCGGTTTCCTGGGCCTTAAAATGGTTTGTTTTTTATCTGCTTTTCGTCATAATTTTCAGTCTGATCATCATTGTTTTTATTTTATTAATTGATCGATTCATTGGTTGATTGATCTAATTAATTAATTATACCTAATAAATAAAACTTTTACAAGAATTCAAGATATTTGTAAGTAATGTAGTCTGGCTCACTCAAACATTTATTCACATTTCTTCATACATTATTATTATTTTTGTTATTTTATAACAAATTCATTAATATATTTAAAGATGAAGTTTGAGTATTCAATTTAAGATGTGTGCGCTCGATTTATAAACAAAGACTTTTATTTAAAATTCATTTAATCAAACAATCAATTATTTTAAGGAAAATACAACATGTTTTTAGGCCCAATCTCAATTCTACCCCTTAGCCCTTACCCCTACCCCTTATTTTGCACGTTTACGTGAAGGGGAAGGGGTGTCCCAGTTCTCTTTATCTTGAAGGTGTAGGGCTAGGGAGAAGGGCTAGATAGCCTTTCCATAGATATATACACTAGATAATGCATATGGACCCAGGGCAAGCGTCAATAGCGTCGCCACATTTGCATAGTGCTCCCAGGACAAGTGTCATTCAACTGCACTAGTTAACCGCAAAGCAATGTGAGAATGCCTGACTTTAGCACTGTGTACGGGTGTAGCAACAAGCAGACACAGCAGAAAACAAAGCAGAAAGGCAGAGGTAAGATTTATTTTTATATGTTTCTGTATGTTACGAACTTTTGTACTCAACAAGTATTGATGATAATACATGCACTCATTCCACTGGTAAAATGAAGTGTGGACTGATGGACACTTCACGCACTCAACGACCGCAGCTTTGTGCATGTAGCGGAAGGGGCGGAGTTATCGGGCGCACATGTTGAATAACTTTATATTGTGAAAGCAAAATTCTCCTACAAGAGGGATTATAGCGCCTCCCGATGGTGAATACGGTTTACTCATGCCAGGTATTATTGGGTATTTTGTTAATTTATTTCACTAATTTGGCGACCGTCAAACGTCATCAGGGAAACGGTTTGAACTTCTGTTTAGTAAAGCTTGGTTCTGGACTTTTTAGCTTGTTTACTTCACGTTTTGTCACATGTACCATTTAAATATTGTTTTATATGACAAAATGTGAAGTAGACAAGCTAATAATCTAGCACCAAGTTTTTATGAACTTGGTTCTCTAATGTGAGACGTTATGCTACTTTTGTACCGTCAACACTAATTTTTTGGGGTCGACGGGTTATTAAAACTTAATTCTGGATTTTTTTGCTTGTCATATAATAACTATTAGAACTTGTTTTAATTGTTTTATTCGTCAGAAATGACAAGGCACCCTCCCACAATATAAAGTAAATGGAGCGGTTTTGAATGTCCCAAATTTGAGTGTGGGCGTGGCCTTCATATTATGACGTGTTGCGCTCAGTCTCTGATTGGATTAATGCACCAAAGTCCACATGAACCGGAAGCTGTTAGTGTTTTTTTTTTTTTGCTCGCATTGTGATGTGGTTCCAAGAGAAACGGAATATTAAATGAGAAAACAGTGGGCGTGGCTTGTTTTTCTACTGTGTGCTGATTGGATATAGTAAAGTGGGCGTACCATGCTAATTAATTAATTAGCTTTACAAAAGCAAGTCCAATAACTTGACGCTTATAAATATTGACTGTTCACAATACTAAAAACAAAGTGAACGGACTTACGATCTTATGCAGATCAGTCTCGTCAAGTTACACACAGCACCCACTCGTGGATTGACGAAAACAAAAAGATTTACAAAAGATTACAAAAAGATAAGGAAAAGGGTTTGTGGAGAGTTATTACAACCTAACAGACTCCTCCTCCTCACCGTTCCTGTTTGTTATCAAAACTGACAGCTGGAGGGGCGTGGTTAAGTGTGTAAGCCACGCCCAATACCTCAGACTGACCTAATCTGAGACTTTAAGCGAACACAAACAGGAAGTGCATTTTCAGATTTCAATTAAAGATTACAAGGCCAAACTATTGTTTTTTTCCTAATGACACGCACAGATGAATTGCTCAGCACAAATCTAGCACTGCGAGCTAGGAAAAACAACATGGTTAGTTTTGATTTCATGTGAACTTTAAACAGCTTCAACCTTGTATAAAGAATTACAAATGTTATACTTAATAATATTGAAGTATAAAAGTGTCTGACCGTATCGTTTGCTCATGATTTCAGTGTTAAAACCGGCGTGGGTCATTTTAAGTCTGGCCGCCATGTAGATGCGATGAACGAGTACAACAAGGCTTTGGAGATCGACACCAACAACGTTGAGGCTCTGGTGGCCCGCGGAGCTCTGTGAGTCTTCAGAAACGCACCATCATGTTCACACACATTCTTTGTCAAATATTTTCCAAATGATGTTGAACAGATTTTCACACAGTATTTCCTATAATATGTTTTATTCTAGAGAAAGTCTTACTTGTTTTGATTCGTCTAGAATAAAAGCAGTTTTTAATGTTTTAAACCAACTTTTTTCACCAAGTACCACCTCAGAAAGAAAAAGTCCCTTCAAGTACCACCATAATGCCCGATATTGAAATACAGTAGCGTAGTAGGCCTAATTGAGCAGCTACAGGACTGCACAGTTCAAGAACAAGGCAAATTAATTCTACCTCATTATTATAATTATTTATTATTGTCAGCCACTTCAAACATTCTAAATAGTTGAACATTAACCGTGCCCTGTGCCTACAGGTAAGAAAGTAACTAAATAAACGTCAACATTTAAATTAAAATGTGCTTTTAAAGGTAATTAAAAATGCCACTGTTACTTACAAAGTAAAAAGAAAACTAAAAAGTATGATCATAGTCTATTCAAGTTCCTTGGACCTCATAAATATAGGCTATATGTGAACATATTCATATATAAACTCTTTTTGAACTATATGTTGCATGTATACATGACTTATTTGTATGTTTAAACGTCTAAACATTAACATTCATTCATTCATTCATTTTCTTTTCGGCTTAGTCCCTTTATTAATCGGGGTCGCCACAGCGGATTGAACCGCCAACTTATCCAGCATTTGTTTTACGTAGCGGATGCCCTTCCAGCCACAACCCATCTCTGGGAAACACATCCATACATTCTCATTCACACACATACACTATGGACAATTTAGCTTACCCAATTCACCTGTACCGCATGTCTTTGGACTGTGGGGGAAACCGGAGCACCCGGAGGAAACCCACGCAACCACGGGGAGAACATGCAAACTCCAAACAGAAAGGCCAACTGGCCTAGCCGGGGATCGAACCAGCGACCTTCTTGCTGTGAGGCGAACGTGCTACTCACTACGCCACCGTGGCGCCTAAACATTAACATGTATTTTAAAAATATGAATTGGATTTACATATTCAAATCAGAAATTAGATCTGCGTACTGCGCGTTAGAGTAGGCTTTGTGTGTCAGAAAAGCAACTCATTAAACTATACAGTCAACATTGGGATTAAAACGAGAGATACGCCCCCAACAACTGTTACAAACATTGCTTCAAATGATAGAATACATAACAAACATTAGAAAACTGAAAATAAAATAAAAGATGTAGGCAATTAAAATGAATTTACTGATCATGTCAGTGTTATCGTACAGGCCAAAGTTTCAAAAGTGTGTTCGTTTTTTTAACTTGAATTACTCAGCGATTCCCCTGAGTACCACTAAAAGGAAGCTCGTGTACCACTATTGTTACACGTACCACAGTTTAAGGAACACTGTTTTAAACCATTTTAAGGTCAATATCATTAGCCCCCTTATCCAATATTAGTTTTGGATAGTCTCCAGAACAAACCACTGTTGCAGAATGACTTGCCTGATTACCCTAACTTGAGGCTGTCCACTTTTTAATAGTGAGAAATAAAAAAGTACCTTTTATTTGACTACCAATGTTTAATTTGCATCCTGCTAACAATTTTTTTAATGTACTATTCACGCTGATAACAAACCATTAACTACGACTTTTATATATATCAATACACTACTAATTAGCTGTTTATTAATAGTTATTTAGGAAGTAGCTGGATTTGGCTATGTTTAGAAATGTGGAATAATTCCTCGCCGTATCAAATTGATAAATTTCAGTTTCGTGACGACAATAATACAAATCAAATCATGACAAACTATATATATATATATATATATAATTTAAAAGCTTAAAATGTCTAGCTTTACAAATATTGTCAAAAGAATGAAAAAATAGGGTTCATTTTCCTCAACACACACACAGGAATATATTTTATGGTCACCAATGGAAACTGAGGGTCACCTGGTGGTCATGTCTGGTACTGCACACAAACAAAATCACACTGAAAGCTAATTGTTTGGCATGTCAACCTTTAAATTTGTAATATGATTTGTGCAGATATTTAGCTTTGATTTTATTATTTTTTTAAACAGTTTTAGGTTAAAACAGGTTTTGTAAAATATTGTGATGTAATAAAATATCTGTTTCCTGTAAAATGAGACCAAGTCTAAATCAATGCACCAAAGTGTTGAAGATTGAGAATCATCTAAGTTGAACCTGTCATATTTGTGTCTGTGTTCAGAAAATGTGGCAACAGTTAAAGGCTTAAAACACAAGTTGATGATTGAACGAGTGACTAAAGGTGTGTTTTTCCTCAGATACGCCACTAAAGGGAGTTTGGTGAAGGCGATGGAGGACTTTGAGCTGGCTCTGGAGAACTGCCCCACGCACAGAAACGCTAAGAAATACCTGTGCCAGACGCTAGTGGAGCGCGGAGGACAGTACGTCTGTTTACTCCTGCTTTACCTCTTCTATTTTTCACTAAACACACCAGGAAATAAGTCACTTCATTTACACTGAATCATCCTGCGTTCTTTAAATATATGGTCAAAACACTACTATTATTAATATAGTCAAAACATTACTATCTTTTGTTTAGTCATAACTATATTATTTATTTATTTTTTGACTCACTACATATTTTTGACGTAGTATTGAGGATTTTTTTTAACCTTGCAGCTTATAATGACTGGCATTTATGGCATTTCTAGTAAGGTTGGGCCAATAGGTGATGCCATATCGATTGCAATCACGATGCTGAGCTGGCATCACAATCCTCCACCCTGTCCCAGTGCAGCAGCTACCCGCTCGGGAAAAATACACACTCAGGACGCGTTTAATATAATAATCCCTCGAAGAGACGATCCCAAGGTTCCATAGTCCTGGACCAGGCCGTATCCTGAGCAGCTGTTTGGTGCATGGCGGAGTAGCAAGCATGAGACTGATTCCTGTGACCCTCCAAGTACAGACGAGCCTTAAGTTCTCCAGCCTCCGGCGCCTAGACTGCAGCTCTGCACAAGACGTCTGGCCATAGGAGAAATGGTCGCGCCCAACTGAGCTTAGATCCTCTCAAGGTTTTTTTTTTTATTCCTCGATTCCGCCAATTGGTGAAGTTTTTTTTCCTCGCTGCTGTCGCCACTGGCTCGCATGGTTCAGGACTTGTAAAGCTGCGCATCGATGGATTACTCTTCAGTGTTTGGACTCTCAGCAGTGAATATTAAACCACACTGAACTGAACTGAACTGAACTGAACTGAACTGAACTCCAACACTGAACACTGGACTGACACTGTTTCAATTCACTATAACCTTCTATGTGAAGCTGCTTTGGCACAATCTACATTGTAAAAGCGCTATACAAATAAAGGTGAATTGAATTGAATTAATATATAGTTTTAAAATGGCATTTTAGAAAGAAAACGACCCACATCCACACTGACCTTTCATCTAGCATTTCTGAACAGCCCTCCATTTACAACGCACATCACGTGAGTACAGACACACACACTCTGTCATGCGATCTTGCTGGGCTGAGCTCCAGGCAGTCAGCGGGTGCTTTGAGCACAAAACCCCAGAGAGCAGCGCACGTCGGACAGTTGGTCAAAGATGTCCCGCTGGATGGCGTCTCACCATAGGTGTTAAACGTGATGTTTAATTAATCTCGTCTCTATCTAACGACTCTTCGGTCTTTTGAATCTATCAGGTAACGTGTCACAGCGTCAGTACACTGCTACAGTCTTTCGCTTCACGCTTGTACTCAGTAATGTTAGCGTAAACCTCAGATACTGTTGGTCGGTTCCTGTTGGTTGTGCACCTTTTTTCCAACCAAGTTTGCCAACGCCATTATAGCGACACAGATCACTGACCATTCATGCCAGAGTCCTGCGGAAACAGTGATTGACATTATTTTTATTATTATTATTTATGATTTGGTTATGGGTAGGCCCACACGGAATCTGCGCGCACAGAATTCCGCAGATTTCCGCAGATTTCTAGCAGATCATTGATTCTGTTTATTTACTGGTGTAAATGTGTGTAAATTTATATTTATTCAGTTTTCAAATTAATTTCAGTAAAAATATTGATTTATATGAAAATATTCATGATTTATTTACAATACAGTTTGTAAAGTACTATTTTCTGTCTTTTAGTAGAGATTTTTTTTTCGAGAGATTGCTTTGTTTACCAAATAAAGTGGATCTAATTGGATTCACATTGTAAACATTAAATAAAAGTTAAAAATGTATTACTTTTTATTTTATATATATATTTTTTTGTTATGATGTTCCTAAAATCATTCCGCATAAATCCGCAGATTTTTAACAAAATACTCCGCAGAAATAGCAAAAAATGTCCGCAGATTCCGTCTGGCCCTAGTTATGGGTAAAACAAAGACCATACGAGTCAGGGAGTTGAAACGGTAGCCTACAAATAATTCATTCATTATAAATTAATTATAAGTAGTTGATTCACTGCCGCCTATGACGACGATGCCATCGTCCATCGTGATGTTTCAAATTAGACATCGTACGATGCCAAATTGGTGGACATCGCTCAACCCTCGTTTCTAGTATGATTTGATATGAAAATTCAGAACTACAGTTATGTAATAATACCCTCTCTCTCTCTCTCTATATATATATATTTTAACACATACAGGGTTCAACGCTAAGGATTATTTGTACTCGGCCCAATTTTACTTGCCCTGCCAAAATTTTCCCCCACCAAAAAAGAAGTTAATAGCTATTGCCACATGTTTTAAATAATGTGTTAAAAATAATATCTGTGAATCAAGAATATATATATTTAAATGTAAATAAATATATGATGAGCAAAATTCTAAGTGTTATGCAAACAAAAAGAGCAGTATGGTTCAGAACAGTAAGTTCTAAATTATTTAAATGAATAATAAATTATTATTTGTATAAATTATTCATTTTTTCATTGTGTTGTAACCACTAAAGTATCTGCTTCAAGACGTTAGAAACAGACGTTTTCTTTTAGCCTCATAATTTGATGTTGCCGTCTCTTCACTGGACTGGTTGTTACCAGGTTATGGAAAAAATTATATGCTCAAAACATCCAATCAGATAAGAGGAACTGAAAAGCAGTTTGGTGTTTACGGCATTACAGAAAAGGTCTCATTTAAAGGCTTAAAAGCACAAACTGTGTCTTGATTCTAAGACTGTATTTGCACCTGATTGACAAATAGTTGCAGGAAAATGTAACATTAGTAACAAGGCCGGGCCAGTAACTTTCCTGTCTACCGTCCCAGGCATCTATCATGCTGGCCCCGGGCCATCGGGCAGTCCTTATTGTTGAGCTCTGACATAGTTGACGAGTGATAGTATTTACATATCAGTCTTTCCATTTTTCACCCTAAATTACTGATTTGCAGCAACGTTTCTTGGATTAAAAAATGATTAAACACAACTGTTTAACTACGGATGTCCTAAGAGGCCATGCATTAAAATATTTTTTCTTTCGTTATGTTGTGATCACGACTTAATTATCTCGTGATCTCGACACAACTCGTTTTCTCGTGATCTCGACATAACAAAAAGTTCAGCTTATTCTGACTTCTGTAAGCAAACGCCTACGAAACATCATGGACGAACGCATTGGCTTTTATTTTGACCAGGGACTGAGTAAAACTGAGATAGTTCTATGCCTTTCAGTGATTGACGATATCTATATTAGTGTCCGACACTTGAGAAAGGAGGCTTTCGGCTCTCCGCCTTTATCGTCGGAGATATAGCGACCCTGAGAGTATCGTCAGTTTC
>CAIGQQ010033154.1:340476-356778 GCA_903798035.1 Danio albolineatus
TATAATGGTTGGGTATAGGTTTGGGGAAGGTATAGATATTAATAACTGTGATTGGGTTTAGGTTTGTGGTCGGTATAGGCGTTAATAACTATGATGGTTGGGTTTAGGTTTGAAGAAGGTATAGACATTAATAACTATGACGATTGCTTTTAGGGTTGGGGAAGGTGTAGACGTTAATAACTATGATGGTTGGGTTTAGGTTTGAGGAAGGTGTAGACATTAATAACTATGACGAATGCTTTTAGGGTTGGGGAAGGTGTAGACGTTAATAACTATGATGGTTGGGTTTAGGTTTGGGGAAGGTGTCGAGATTAATAACTATGGTTGGGTTTAGGGTTGTGGTAGGTATAGACATTAACTGTGATGGTTGGGTTTAGGTCTGGAGTAGGTGTAGACATTAATAACTGATGTTCAGCGCCATCTTGCCAACAACATAGTTTTGACATGTGGGTCTAACGTACAATGCCCCTAAGGCCTCTTCAAGTTACGCCACTGTCTTTCAGCCCGCAGACAGATCCTACTCGTCTGTCAGAATGTTTTGTTTGTTGAGCTCCACGTGTCCCCACTACAGCTTGTCGCTGAAAGAAAGCACTCTGATTGGTCATTCAGCAACAAATCATAATGTGAGAACAAAACTGAAGTGATGAAACCAAGAAGGAACAAGAAGCTGGATGTAATTTAGCTGCATTTCTTAAACGTTTGCCAATGATATGGGTAGTTAGATTATCAGAGATAATTGCATGAGTAAATCCCTCTCTGGTGACCTTCAAGTTCTCTGAAAATGGTACTAAATGCTGCTTTCTTAACGGTTTGAATGTTTGCACATATAAAAAAAAATTGTGCACACTAACTTCAGTCTTTTGCTGTTCGTTTGATCGGTTCACAGGGAGCTGTTTAGTACAAACAGGACCAGACGCAGGAGACAATTTAGTTCCTAGGAGTCAGCTTTGTGTGTCCAAGATTTAAGCAAAACGTTGTAGGACAGTGGATCTCCAACAAAAGACTTAAAACGGCCAAATTAGTCACTGAATATCAATGTTTTATTTAAAACCTGTTCTCTGATCAATTTAACGACTAGTGTTTCTCTAACAGGTATTGCGATCCCGATTCCAATCAAAGGGCTTCAATTCTTCGATCATCCGAACGTCACCTTCAACAAAAACCACACCTGCTTGTTGTCGCCGGAGGGCTTCAGGGACTTCAAGGTGTATGGGTCTTTGGTGGCTTTCTTCATACCCCTCGCAATCATGATGATCATTTACTTGCTGACCATCCAAGTACTGCGCAAAAAGGCCTACCTTTTAAGATCGAGAGCTGCAAGGCCCTCCATTTCCACAGTCTTCCAGCAGGAACTCTCGGTTCTTGCTTCACCAGAGAAAACGGTCCTATCGAACGGAATAAAAAGGGATCGGACGCTGAACCCTGTCAATCCCATCACAGGAGATGAGGTCCCGCTGCGCAGGATGTCCACCATAGGAAAGAGGTCCATGCAAAACTTGACCAATGAACAAAGGGCCTCGAAGGTTCTGGGGATCGTATTCATGCTGTTTGTTGTGATGTGGTGTCCTTTCTTCATTACTAACGTGACGTCTGTGCTCTGTGAAGGGTGCAACAGTAACCTGGTGGACCAGCTGCTGGATATCTTTCAGTGGGTGGGCTATGTTTCGTCGGGCATCAACCCGCTGGTATATACGTTGTTCAATAGGACGTTCAGACTGGCCTTTAGGCGCTACATCACCTGTAATTACAAGCGCGTGAGGACTCCAAGACTGCAACGGAGAAGCAAAATCTCTTTTCGTTCATCAGTGACAGAAAACTCTAAGCGGTTTATGAAACACGGTATGAAGAACGGCGTCAGCCCTGTAGGTTATCAGAGTCCTATCAGGCATCGATCAACGCAGCTGCAGGCATCTGCAAATATCATGTTAGACACGTTGCTCTTGACAGACAATGAAGACTGCAAACCTGATGAACACGTAAGCCACGTGTAGAAGATCTCATGAAAAGCCAAGAAAGAGATGTGCGATTGTCTTAGTGGCCACAAAACCTCATGTGAACCAATCAAATATGGTAACACTGGGATCTTGCACCCAATGTATGAACGTTTCCATAGTTCCTACCGCTACTGGTGGAAGTACACTTTCTTTTGGCATGTTTGCATTACAGGAACTTGAAATGGTATTAGTTATAAGAACCCGATTTAGTGAACTAAATTCAGACTAGCATCTGTCCTCCATCCTCTGGGTTCCTACAGGTGGTGTGAGTGCAACCAGAAACATGCCTTGAAGGGGGAATTGAGCTGTCAGAGGTCTGGTGGCTAGTTCCTATAACTATGTTACTACAACTCCCAGTACCAAAATTTTTACAGGACAATATCTAAAGTGGTCAGAGGTTTGTTTACACGACAAGAATGCAGCCAAAATAACCAAAATTTCTCTCACTTTTACGTTTTTCACGTGTACGCAAAAGAGTCTAAATCAACCCACATTTACACATCTATACAAATGACCAAAACCACCGTATTATGTATGCCAGGCCAGTATTTGCCACCGTCACTTCCCCAGAGATACTGTTTACTAACAAGGTGACAATGTCCGGTCGATGGGTCTGCACTTGTATGTATTTGCTGTACATTTCAGATGAGTCTCTGGTGTTAGTTGTAATGTGAAGCAAAACCACATTTTCCTTGCCTTTAATCTACACCTTCTTAAACGTGCACTATAATAGACTCATTTTTGAGTGTTTACACAGAGACGAAAATAGCAGCAACATTTCTACAATTCCACGTTTTTCCCCAGATGTATGCATCTTCACATAAATGCAGATGTCATGCAAACAAACAGGCAAAACACATGAAAGGTGTCCAGATTTTTGGCTAAAAACATTGTTGTGTAAACAGCCCATAACACTATCTCAAAGCATTGGATTGGAGGATATAATGCCACTTAAGATGACTGTCTAGAAACCACAGAAGACCAAACATTGGGATCAAAACTGTATACCTGTCAGCATTGGGTAAATAATAAGAGCAGTACTTTGAGGCATGAGACTGTCATGCACATCCCAAAGGTAGTAGATAAGTTCTACAATGTGAAGGCAAAATAAGAGACTTCAAGAAAGATAAGCACAAGTATCTCCGATACATCACACCTTCAAGAAAGAATAATAGTCCTCACAGAGAAACAAGAGGGCTTCGTTTATTTCTGTAGACTGATCTTCAATGAAAATCAAGAGCTTTTGTACATGCAAGAACGATTTATATGTAGATATTGACAATTTTTGCCAAAATATTGCCAAATAAACTTTTCTCCAGATAAAGTGTTGATTCATTATAGTTTCTGAAAACAGAAGTGTACTCGTGAACTAAACAATGGTGCCTCTTTGATTAATCCCATATGATTCGTTCAGCGATTCATTTGTTCCCAAACCTCTCCTTAGTGAGATGCTAATCTATGCTGATTGGTCCGATGACCCAGTCTATCGCGATTGGTCTCCGTTCAGTGCGAGATGGTGAGAAACGCCCACCACGGCTTATTAACCATGACACACATTCAGTATTAATCCACACAGTAGCAAAAATTTACTATTTTGAAACTCGACTACCGCACGTGTGTAGGAACAGCTGACGGTGGCCATTGCAATGAAAAACAGCAGAGGATCGTGAGCTCATGAACGCATTTAAATCTATAAAGCAGACGCGTCACGTTTTCAAAGTGGTTTTTAGACGCGATATGAGAATACTAATAGTAGACCAGACACACAACAAGCCACGTGGAGCGGTTACAAATAACAAAACACAATAAAATGCATAATTTGCAAGCTAGAGAAGATGAAGCTGCAACCATTTTAAATCGCACCTATGTTACTCACACTCGTGAAATGGAGGAAGAAACCGGTCCATGACCTGTGCACTCTAAAGTTCCAGTCAAGCGCTGACAAAATCCCATACATCAATAGTCTTTTCTGATCCTTCCTTTAACAAACAGCCGGCAAATCCCCCTTTGTATGCGTGTAGATTGCTGAAGCACTTCAGAAAAATGACGGGGACACAGCACAAGGCTAGGGCTGTAATGCTCAGGTATTTTTGCAAAAATAAACTCCAACCACTGACTCTTCACAGCCTCATCTTTGGATGGAGAAAATAACACAAACTTTCCCTCACACTCCAGAGTGTCTTCACGACATGATTCAACAGAGATCTGCTACAGTGTTTGTCTTTTTCTTTGCTAATGTGTTTGTGGGCGGGGCCACGGGTTTAAATTATTCCGGGTCTGTGCGCGCAACAAATGGGCGGGGTTTGAGTTCTGTATTGAAGTCTCGCGGCACGGCTAAAGACTCGTTATAGCGCCGATTCATTCAAACCACTACAAGTCGACTCTTTTATAGATGAATCAATAGTTTTAAACACTGCACACTTTCAGATTTAAGCCTCAGCTGGGGATTTCACTTCACTTAGAGCTGTGTTACACACTGCATGCAAGCTCATTTACAAACACCCATAATAGGGGCTTTTTCTACTAAGGAAATCAATAGTTGCAGGTTTACAGCTACAAAACATCTTATTCTGTGTTCAACAGAAGTTGAGTGCAGTAAATAGAACAACTTGAGTGAGTAAATTGTCATCTTTGGGTGAACTATCCCTTTAATGCACCTCTTTGAAATAATAATAATAAAACACTATTACAGATATATTCTCATGGATAGCACATTTCACTGGTATTTTGATGGCATGAGATCCATCATCAGCACCCTGGGGAAGGTGTGCTGTTTGCGTGATTTGCATGTTTAACAGGGTTAGAAGGTCTGCGGGACAGACGGCAGAATCCTGGTGAAGTGTTGCAGCTCTGAGCGCTCTCTAAACACAGGAAGGATTTACACTGGTTTTATTTTAACTGACAATTGATCATGGGAATATCGCATGGCCTTTTTAGGGCTTAAAATAGCTCCCCGGTTCCTCTGCTTGGCCCAGAACCCTAAGGGGACGTCACAGGAGGGAGCTCACTGCCGTCGATTAAAAAAACAAAAAAAGAGAGCGCAGAATAAAATGATAATAATGATGACACTCCAATTCGACAAATGCTGCCATCTGATAGATTCATGATCAGGCATGTTTATCAGCGTCTGCTATGTTGACTGTTATTCATTTATTAAGCACTAGCAAATAGTTAGTTCATCATTTGCTCTACATTAAAAGACATTAGCAAGCTGCTTCTAATACAGCTACAAATGCTGTATTCTTGACTTATAACAAGGGTCATACGGAATCTGCGGACATTTTGTGCTGTTTCTGCGCAGAATTTTGGTAAAAATCTGCAGATTTATGTGGAGTATCGTAACTAAAACCTTAATATATGAAATAAAAAGTAATACCTCTTTAACTTTTATTTAATGTTTACAATGCAAATCCAATTAGATCCACTTTATTTGGTAAACAAAGCAAGTCTCTCATATAATATCTCTATTAAAAGACAGAAAATATTACTTTACAAACTGTGTTGTAAATAAATCATATTAATAGTTTCATATTAATCAATATTATTACTGAAATTAATTTAAAAACTGAATAAATATAGATTTACACCAGTAAATAAACAGAATCAATGATGGGCTAAAAATCTGCAGATTTCGTGTGGCCTCCTTGTAAGCACATGTATAATGTGTTTAATAGTGGTGTACAAAACATACGTGTTTTAAGACTAAAACATACTAGTGGAAATGGAGCCTCAGCTTTATTCAAAACCAAAAAAAAACATTAATTTCAAGATACAAAACTGAAACTGCTAAACTGCATCCAATGAAAACTAAATCGTTGCAATCTCGTCTTAAAATGTAAAAAACAAACCAAATTAATAAAAATTTAAATACAATAAAGCCTTTTACACTATTAAAAATGTTAATGAAAATTTTTTTTTAAACGTTTCACGTTTTAAAGTTGTCGGAAGAAAGATCAAGACCCATAACGCAATTCAAAAGCAGAAATAAACTATAAGAACTATAAAACATGAGCCACAAAAAAGATGCTTTTTACAGTGTAGCTGAACCGTACGTCCACACCGAAAGCGGCGACAGCATCAAAGTAGCCGGAAGTCATTCGTTTTCAATGGGAGTCGGCGACGATAAGCAGCGAGGAGCAGCGCGGACTGTCTTCGCCTGTGTGGGCGTCTAGGAGAGTTATAATCAAGTCAACTTTATGGTAATGAGCTATGACGCGGTTCCGCGGCAAACAATCAGAATGTAGAAGTCCACCGCTTGAGATGAGTCCAGAGAACACGGTCACTGTCAACTTTGGTTCCGACCACAGTTGTTCCCAAGGGTTTGACTATTGCGGTCGCCAGATGTTTTATTATTTAATATGTTTTCTTACAGGGGCATACATTAATTAAAAAAGTTAGTGGAGAGTTACTGATGTTCACTAATGTTATGTAGATTTTTTTCTTTAAAACAGCAGGAATTTCATGCAGCAAATCAGTATCGCTCCTTCAGAATATTTCTGACACATAAGAGATGACTTAAACAACCTGATCTTGCATTGTTAAATAAATCTGATAAAAAGCGTGCAACATTTTCACGCTAGAAAGCATGTTTTATCCGGGAATGTCAGTGATTTGCTGATAATGCTGCAGCGGCTCCTTTAAATACGAGATCAGTGTGGCGAATGTTGATGCTCTCGCCGCCGGAGCTCTGAAGGCAGACAGCGTTGTCACCAGGGCGGCTATAGTGAACTTTGACGTCTTTCTCACCGTCTTCAGTGTGAACGTACAGTTACAGTTCTGTAGCTGATTACGACAAAACACGTCTGCCTGTCTAAAATAAACAGAAAAGGCCAGCGCTGGCAATTGATTGGTTATTATTCCTATTGTACTCTACTCGTATCAAACAATGACTCTAAAACCGCAGTACCGAACTGTGACCTCTGCATACTGTTACACCTCTAGTAAATGGTGATCACCCTTTGGTTGAACTACTGCTAACACAGATGCAGGAGGAGTTAAGAGCAAAAGATGATGGCAAAATGTGGGCACACTCTCCCTGACTAGAACAAGGGGGTGTAAAGAAGGAAGCGATTCATTTCGTAACGGGAGCAAAATCAACTACGGCAACAAAGCACTTCAGGCGACGCGTTGGGGAAAAGTGCAGCAGAGCAATGGGAATGGGAGGAATCTGCTCTGTGTATACAGCAAGAGTGGAATAATCGGGGTTTCTGGCAAGCGTTCTGAGAGCGGCTGAGGTCTGTTTATGACAAGAGCGAGGGATAATGAGAGGGAAAGAGACAGGTAAAAACCGTACCTGAACATGATGAACCCGATGGACTCCACCGCAGCCCTCCGGACGTCATCGTTTACATCGCTGACCTGACAGAGAGAGGACCAAAACACTCAGCACAACGGCAGCAGTACATTATTGAAGGGGCAGTTCGCACAAAATCGAAATTTGCTCACTATTTACTGACCATCGATAGCCTTTATGAGTTGATTTCTTCTGTTGAACACAAAAGAAGATATTTTGAAGAATGTTGGAAACCTGTAACCACTGACTCGCATAGTAAGTGTCAACATTCTTCAAAATATCTACTCTTGTGTTCAACTGAAGAGAGAATCTCATAATGGTTTGAAACAAGGAGAGTAATGCATGAGAGTTTTCGTTTTTGGGCATACTGTCCCTTTAAATCATTTCTGTTACGGCCTATTCACATGCGGCGTCAGCGCCAACTCTTCACATTCACTTTGAATGGGTGAAATCAATCATTGCCGAACTGAATTGTGGGTCCATCTGACCTGCTTTAGGGGTGTTGCTTGCTGCAGAAGTTGGGACTTTCTTAACTTTTCAGGTGCCAACCAATCAGACCGCTGTATGCAAATACACCAGCTCAGACAATAGCCAATTGCGGACTCATTTCATTGGCTGATGCTGCTATGATGATCGTGTCAGCCCCAACTTCAGACACGCCCTGTGTCAAGCTAGAGCCCTGCATGGGCCTTAAATCTAAGCCTGGTCCTGGTTCAGACGCACAAGCTGTAGCCCGTCCCTTGTCCGGCAGCTTATCTAATTTTTTGCCCCGAGTCCGACATGAAGCTCATTATTTTCCGCCAATCATCTTATACAGCCATTAAAATACACCAGATTTGTATTTAATAGAGTTCTGATGTTTTTTCCTTTTAATTAGAATAATTTAGAGAAATAATTGGAGCTTTTTTGTTTGTTATTTTAAATGTAAGATTTAGTTTAAATGACATCGATATCCAAGCGGCGTGTTGTCGGCAGTGAGCTTAATCAATTCAGTTGTGCACTGTGCATAACCAGTCGGCTCTTCATTTAAAGACCAGAAGTTTGCCTTTTCTCCAGCGTTTTTCACAGCTTCACGTGGCTGGAAGTTTATATACGGCACGCATTAGATGTCATTAAACTTTATGTCGTTTTTTTTATAAAGCAGACCAGAAGCCTGACCCTAGGGGCACGAAAAAAGTCAGCCACCGACGGGCTCAGGCTCAAATGCAGGGCTCTATGTCAAGCGTTGACGATAAAGCCCCGTGTGAATCGGGCGTTAAGAGTGATGGCAGCTCTAAAACTGCAGCCGTTTTATTTATATCTTCATGTGTAATTTAGTAAAACAAAATATACATGTATACGTCAAATTCGAATTTATTTCTGTTGAACACAAGATAAGACATTTTTGAAGAATGTTGGAAACCTGTATCCACTGACTTCCATGGTCCATTCAGAGTTCAGCATTCTTCAAAATATCTTCTTTTGTGTTCAACTAAAGAAATAAACCCAATGGTTTGAAACAAGTAAAGAGTAATACAGTTTTATTTTTTGGGTGCACAGTCCCTTTAAATCATTAATGTTCAGAGTGATGGCAGCACTAAACTGCAGCCGTTACATTTATATCTTCATGTGTAATGTTGTTCAAAGAAAGAAAAAAACCCACATCAAATTTGAAGCAGCTGAGTTTCAGAACAGCGGTTATAAACCTTTATACGTTTCTTTCTTTTGTTGAGCACAAAAGATGAGATTTTGAAGAATGTTGGAAATCTGTAACCATTGAGTGGCATAGTAAGTTTTAACATACTTTGTTTGTGTTCAGATGAAGACAGAAACTCATAACGGTTTGAAACAAGGAGAGTAATACATAATGCAAATGAAAGCTTTTGGGTGTACATTAAATTATTGCTTTTAGACCGCAGCTGTTTTATTTTATCTCCATGAGTAATTGTTAAATAATAATAATAATAATAATAATAATAATAATAATAATAATAATAATAATAATAATAATAATATTAACATAATATTTAATAATAAAAATATTAACAATAATAATAAACATTAATATTAAAATATGAATAATAATAATAATAATAATAAAATATTTACAATAATAATAAACAACAATAACAAAAATAAAATTTTTAAAATAATAAACAATAATATAATAATAGTAATAATAATAATAAAATATTAACAATAATAATAATAATAATATTCACAACAATAATAATAATAAATAATAATAATAATAATTATAATAATTAATAATAATAACAATAATAATATAATAAAATATTATTATTATTAATAATAAAATAATAATAATAATAATAATAATCAATAATAACAAAAACAATATAATAATAAAATATTAATAATAATGAACAAATAATAATAATAAACAATAATAATAATAGTGTTTTGAAGCTCAAAAACACTGCAGAAGAGAAAAGTAAAAACTGCCAGACGTCAAATAAATTACAGAAACGTCGCCCTCTGCAGGAAATACACCAAAAATGCCTTTTTAAAAACTGTGTTGCCATTTCATGTAAAAAGAAAAAAGTTTAAGTCTTCTTGAAAAAACAAACGGATTTTTGTTTTGTTTGGTTATTTTCGTAAGATGTGTCACTTCTTTCCTTATTTTAATACTTTCAGTAATTGTTTATAAGGTGAAATTAGATTTTAACGATCTTAAATGTGACCCTACACCACAAAACCAGTCTTAAGTCTCCATTTAAAAAATAATGAATAAAGATTTCTCCATCATCTAAATGCTTAGTAAACAATTCTCAAAGTATCCATTATGAACGCTATTCAAAAATATAATTAGCGTCTCAAATCATAGCATGCTGAAATCAATATTCCAAAGTTACAGTCTACTACTTCCGGCAGAAATGTAAAGTTTGAGACTCACAGCTACGTGCAGCAGGCGTCGGATGGCTTTGTTGTTTCCCGAGCCGCAGTACGCCATGGCCACTGTGTACATTCCCGAACGGCGCAGGATGGGGTCCTGTCGGGACAGTGAGATAAAACAGAAGCTCGGGGTAACGTCTGAAGGGAGCAGACATCAGCAAACCACACAGTTAACACGTTCGCAAAATAAACACCGCTTGCTGGAAACAGTTCAGGCCACAAAGAGTTTATTCTGCCTGCTGAGAGACGGAATTAGCATGAACGGAGAGCAAAATGAGCCAGAAAATGTTATGAAATGCAAGATTTGTAGGAAAAGATGCCATACAAAGCATCTAAAAAAGCACAAAACATAACTAACATCTGACAAAAGTCTCAAATTAAAAACAGAATTTACTAGAACAGGATCAGTTGACTAGAAATTTCTTTAATTTTCCTTCAGCTTAGTCCCTCATTTATCAGGCATCATCACAGTGGAATGAACTGCCAACTATTCCAGCATACGTTTTAGAGAGCAGATGCCTTTCCAGCTGCGACCCAGTACTGGGAATCATCCATACACACAGACACACACACACACACTACGGCCAATTTAGTTCATCACTTCACCTATAGCCCATGTGTTTGGACTGTTGGGGAAACCAGAGCACCCGGACGAAACCCACGCCAACACAGGGATGTGCAACATGCTATTATATTTACTTGACTATTTATTTTATATTTACAGTCAAGGCCAAAACTATTCACCCCCTGGCAAATTCTGATTGTATTCATTTTATTATACTTTATGTTTTGACCGTAAATAACACAGATCCTGTAAAATCGTTAACGCACGAACGTGACTTTGGAAGGGCATGGTTGTTGGTGTCAGACGGGCTGGTCTGAGTATTTCAGAAACTGCTGATCTACTGGGATTTTCACGCACAACCATCTCTAGGGTTAACAGAGAATGGTCCGAACAAGAGGAAATATCCAGCTGTGGGCAGTTCTGTGGGCGCAGATGCCTTGTTGATGGTCAGAGGTCAGAGGGGAATGGTCAGACTGGTTCCAGCTGATAGAAAGGCTACAGTAACTCACATAACCACTCGTTACAACCGAGGTCTGCAGAAGAGCATCTCTGAACGCACAACACGGCCAACCTTGAGGCGGATGGGCTACAGCAGCAGAAGACCACACCGGGTGCCGCTCCTGTCAGCTAAGAACAGAAAACTGAGGCTACAATTCACACAGGCTCACCAACACTGGACAGTAGAAGATTGGAGAAACGTCGCCTGGTCTGATGAGGCTCCATTTCTGCTCCACATTCGGATGCTCGGGGCAGAATTTGGCATCAACAACATAAAAGCATGGATCCATCCTGCCTTGTGTCAGCGGTTCAGGCTGGTGGTGGTGGTGTAATAGTGTGGGGGATATTTTCTTGGCACACTTTGGGCTCTTTAGTGCCAACTGAGCATCGTGTGGACGCCACAGCCGACCTGAGTATTGACCATGTCCATCCCATTATGACCACAGTGTCTCCATCTTCTGACGGCTACTTCCAGAAGGATAACGCACCATGTCACAAAGCGTGAATCATCTCAGACTGGTTTCTTGAACATGACAATAAGTTCAAAGTACTCAAATGGCCTCCACAGTCACCAGAACTCAATCCAATAGAGCACCTTTGGGATGTGGTGGAACGGGAGATTCGCATCATGGATGTGCAGCCGACAAATCTTCAGCATCTGCATGATGCTATCATGCCAGTATTGATCAAAATCTTAAAAGGCAAAAGAGCGTCCAACCCGGTACTAGTTAGGTGTAATAAAGTGGCCGATGAGTGTACAAACCTAGCGTTTCAGAACACAAACAGCACGCAGAAGTATAAATGCACGGCTACATGCAAGACAGGCACTGTGGGTCACACTTCTCACTAGACACAGATCAATAAACCAGCCTATAGCCCTACTCCCTCAAGCTAAAGAGAATTTGGATTGGGCTTCAACATCAGCGCTCACCTTGTCCCTGCAGAGGCTCTCGATGAGGGCGTCGGCTTCCTCCATTCTGCCGTACATCACCATGGCGATGCCGACGGCGAGTCCCCGGAGGATCTTCTCGTGCTGCGTCTCCTGAGCGTAGCCCACCATGTCCTCGATGGCCTGAGCGGACTTTGAGCCCAACATCACCAGTCCGAGAGCAAGACCTGCCGCTTCACCTGCACAACCACAAACGAAGACCACAACAGTGAGACTAACATACAGCAATAACAGTAAGTAAAGAGCTTCGAAAGGTGCGTTTTTCAATGACAATCTCAACTGAAACATGAAGAGGGCGGGGCATCCAGTAGCTCCTCCATTATTTTTTTAAAAAGCAGCCAATCGCGCAAAATGGAAAGGTCTTTAACCCATATATTTTACAGGAAAGCCTTAATGCTTTCATACATGTGTTGAATGATATGAATTGAATGGTGTAACAGCCGCAAACAACTCTGAAATTGTACTGTGCTGTTGCTTACTACTAGACTAAGGCCCCGTTTACACTAGTGCGTTTTAGCTTTAAAACGGCGTTTTAGCATGAAAATGATCCGTGTCCACACTAGCGTTTCACCCAAGCGTCTCTCAACAGATGTCCGTCCACACTACGCCACCAAAAACGTATATCACGTGACCATTCGCGCACTCTGGACATGCGCGTTCAAGTATAAACAGGAAGCACGCGTCTCGCTCGGCATTTGGTTATTGTTAGTCAACAAACGCTGGTTGAACGATGAACGCGATGGCAAAGAAAGCGAGAGAGGTCTTTTTGTGGACAGACGACGAGGTCGAGTCGTTACTTAAAGTTACAAATGAATATAAAACATCCATGGCTATCGAAAATACAGCGTATACAGTGAAGGCTGGTCTGCCGTCTGCCGGTGACGTTATAGTCATGTGCGCTTGACGAATAAGGGAAGGATACGCAATGACCCAAAAGTCCCAATCACGTAGCGAATCTCAGCAGCCATGCCTCCTTTTTTTAAAGGTCTCCGTTTCCCCCATCCACACTGAGACGGAGCAGCAGCATTTCAGAATGAAAACGGCCTCTACAGCGTTTTCAAAACGCTCCGTTTTCAGGGCTCAAAAACTCTGGCATAGTGTGGACGGATGGCGTAACCGTAGCAAAACTTATGCATTTTAAAACGAAAACGCACTAGGCCTGAATGTCACTGGCAATACATTCAGTTGCCTGTGGTGCTTCTTCAGGTGCTGGTTGTTATTAAAGGGCCACGAAACCCCCCTGTCTGGTGTTTTCACACCTCTAGTTTGGAAAAGCTCAGGAAAGTGGGTGTGTCCAGCTTGGTTTAGGTAGGAGTGTCGGGGAAAGAAAAGAGGGAAGGTTTTGCATAAAAATGTGAGTTTCCATTTGTGCACGCGCTGATTTTCACACAGAGGCACAACAAACACTCAGACGCAGGGGAGAAAGACAGTGACTGTGTTTACATGGACATCAGTCATCCAATTATTTGCCAAATTCTTAATTTGTCGACTTTAACAGCGGTTTGGCACTTTCACTTTTATCCAGGAACATTTCCTGCATGCCCCCGTGACAAACCAGATGTGAGAAACTGCTAAGAGAGCGATTTTAATGGAGTGTTTGATACTGTGCAGCGTATGAGAGAAATAAAAAAACCCTCCGCATTTCTCTGTCACTTAGATGCATTCGGTTGGTAATGTCAGAAAGCTGTGTGTGTATAGACAGCGGCGTTTACATGTTTACACTCGGAGAGCAGCATCTACAGCGGATATTTCAGTCTATAATACTATAGTGATGTTAACATACTGTAAACTCAGTAACGGTTCTAATCACTCTGACTAAGGTCTGTCTTTAAACAATGAAACAGCACTGCTGACGATACAAACTAACTTTGCCATCTGAATAATCTAACAAAGAGCACAGATCGCTTACCAAATCTGTAGAGACTGGACAATCAACATGAACCGGAGCCGCGACAGTTTTAAAAGGAGACGAGCGGCAAATCCCGACTTCACCAGTTCCAGATGCGGAAAGCTCTCGGGTTAAAAACAAAAGTTCCCTACAAACGCATTTCTGCCGCGTGTCGCGTGAGTCCAGCTGCGCTCTCATAGCCGGGAAATGAAAACAAAACCTTTGTTGCAGCACATAAACACAACACTGACGACCTGTGTCTCCAAACAATTCTTCTTCTTCCACTTGTTTTGGCAGCACAGCTTGGCGTCTCTCTGCCGTCTGAACACTGCAACAGGTACAAACAATCTTCGAAGCGTTCATGCATATTAATGAAGTTGCACTGCATACACAATAGAGCGCGCTGATTGCTTTGAACCAAGTCTTTCTCATGAATTAATGCCGCACACTGAGACGTCACGATGCACTCGCAGGTACAGACGTCCACTCTCCACGCTGGAATACACGCAAGGATCTCATCAGCGTGACACAGCCTTAAATCGTTTCAAACCGGAAGAACGAATTTGCTCGAAATAACGCAAAAACAACCAATTTTCACTCTTTAGGGAAATATATGTGTCCTAATAGTGTTTATAGCAGCGCGGGATACATATATGACTGCCAACAGCTCAAAACATGTGTTTTGGTGTTTAGTGACCCTTTAATGCTTCTGAAGCGGCAGACGCGCTTTCCTTTTTGCTTGTTTGTTTGATTTATTGTGGGCGTTCCGCAGTTCGGTTGCACAATTCCGATTGAGCAGAATGACAGTGTGCTCACTCAATTGGCTAGTAAGGCTGTCACACACAGGCGGTGGTCACGCATTTGCTCTGGGCGGGAGATATTAAATATTATTTATTTGTTTCGCAGGCTCTTGCGATTAGCTAATCGTGACGCTTCAAATCGCGATTGAGATTCGATTTCGATTAATTGCACAGCCTTACCGCCCAGACATTATAGTCATCTCAGAAGCTTCAAGACAGCTAATCATTCTGAAGCTCACAGTGCCTTGGGAAGAGCGTATTGCAGAAGCCAATGAGAGGAAGCGCGCTAAGTACCAGGAACTAGTGGAGGAGTGTAAGGAAAGAGGCTGGAGAGCTTTCGATGAGCCCGTAGGAGTAGGATGTAGAGGCTTTGCAGGGCGTTCACTTTGCAAAGTCCTCAGTCGATTGGGGTGGCAAAGAAAAGGGCTATTCGATCCGTGGATTAAGAGGGCAGATCCGTGGACTGCTACTGTGGCGCAAGTACTTGATCAATCCCTACTGGGTCACCTGGGTGAGAGTGTATGATGTTGAGAGACCCGAAACACCCAATGATCCCAGGATACATCACTGAGGATTTGTGCCAGATGCATCCATGAGATGTTTCTTGAATAAATATAAGATTAGATCAAACTATTATGAAGTTTTTCAAATAAAATCAGTTGTTCACTGTATAAAAACATAACATTTTTGAAATATTTATATTTATCGGTTTATGTATATCAGTTATCCGCCTCTAAATCCATATCGGCCCAAAAATCCATATCGGTGTGTCCCTAATATTTATATATGCTTCAAGTATTTGATTTCCCAGTACTGGGTTGTGGCTGAAAGGGTATCCACTATGTAAAAATAAGCCGGAATAGTTGGCAGGTTATTCTGCTGTGGTGACCCGTGAAGGAAAATGAATGAAGATTTGACATACCTGTTACTGCATCATCCTGATACAGGTTTGATTTGAGCAGATCGTAGACGTCTTGGCGAGCGGTGCCCAGCGCAGCTAAACCCAGACCCAGAGCGCCACCATGACGGACAATCTGGAAAAATATGCAATACTATTGTTGAGTATTATGACAACAATATTACTCATGGTATACCATTTTCCTACTATACTGCTATTTTTATTAGCCATTTTTTTAATGACATTTAAGATTAAACAGGTAAAAGATATTATTCAGATCTAGTTAACTGTAATCCAGACAAAACCAGCGTAGATAGAGTAATTAGAGAGTCAAATTCAATACCATTGAAGACCTTTAAAGACTTTTCATACGTTTTAAAACCTCATCAGCATGTTTGGTTTCAGTCGGTAACATTGGCCACATTTTATCTTGCAGTATATTCACTAAATACTAAAAGCTATATTACACCACTGTACATACTCTTGTAGCAATATTGATGACTTGGCTATATATTGTGCAGC
>CAIGQQ010033154.1:361778-372486 GCA_903798035.1 Danio albolineatus
ATGTATAATTGTATGTCTTGTTATTGCTTTCTAAAATTCTACTTTTTGTATTAATTCTAGAGTCTGAGAGTAACGAAATTTCGATTCTCTGTATGTCCTGTACATGTGGTTGAACTGACAATAAAGCTGACTTTGACCACTCAAGAAAGAGTAAATAGTGTGCAAACTTTCATTTCTGGGTGAACTGTCTGTATAATTGAGTCTCTCACCTTTGTGTTTTTGAGGATCATCAGGTCTGTGTTGTTGTTTCGGATGAGGAACTGAAGGTGCAGCTCGATGGCCATTTCTCCGCTGAGTATTTTGATCATTTTTGAGTTCTGGTCTTTGGGTTCGTCCTTCTATTGCAATTGAAATCAATCAAATAAACACAGATTATTACAAAAGCACTACATTTCCACCCTTTCACCCCTCACCCTTTCCACATTTCTGGGTTTCTCAGTAGCGGAAGGCATCATAGTTGGGAAAACTAAAGAGCTCAGTGAACGGGAGATTACAACAAGCACTTTTTTTACTCTTATTTGCTCAAATAATAAAAGAAAAACTCCAGGATGATGTTATAAAGACTTTCAGAAAAAGGAAAAAAAATTGTGTGAGACTGATGACGGCAGCCAGAGGGGGGATTTACGTCTAATTTACTGTCCTGCCCCAAAGACGCTGCATTAGAAACGCCTCACACCTAAGGGGTCATTCGCTTTTTGTAACTTGAAGCAAAGATGATATACACCATTCATAAGTACATATAAATGTTCATACATTTTTAAAAAAGAAATAAATAAAAATATTAAAAACTTTCAAGAATATAAGATTATGATGACCGTTACACGTGTCATAACAGGCTTGTGAAAAGGGTCCATAATGTGACTAACCGCGTCTGCAGTTTTCCCAGCAGGAGAGCTTCCAGCTTTATCCTCCGTCTCCATAGAGTCACTGAAACAATATAAAAGCACAACTTGGAACGTCGACAAATCATACACATTTATTTTAATAAATAAAAGAGCATATCACAGCCTTTGTATAACCATAAAATACAGCATATTTGGTTGTACAAGCCTCTCAATGTTGAGAGCTATAAAGAACTTGTTGTGTACATGCCAACACCCAACCCCAAGATTTTGTGTTTTTTAGCTGATAAATGATAAAAACAACAACAATTTAGGAGCATTTCTCTTTAAAGTGGGGCTATTATGCAAAAAACACTTTTATAAAGGGTTTAAAAACAGTTGTGTGTCAGCGGTGTGTGAATATAAGCAGCCTCTGATGGTGAAAGTGTGTTAATTGTATTGTTTATAATCAGACTTGATGATAACAGTCTGCAGAAACACTTTGATTGACATTCTCGCTTTGTATGATGTCACCAGAGAGAAAGCCCCGCCCACTAGTGACCGTCTATTCTCATTAGCATAGGAAATTAGTCTTGTTTTTGAATCTGCCATTATGCTGGCACACAGGCATCTGTAGCTCCGCCCTCTTCTGACAAAGAGCACAATCTCATTTGCATTTAAAGCGACAGTCACCAAAACACCACAGCTAGTATCAAAGCCTGAAAGGGGTCCGTTTCAGAGTCAGAAAACATTATCTGTGTGGTGTTTTGAGCTGTAACTTCACACACACACTCTAGGCACATCTTGTAAAAAGAGGCATAATAGTTTTTTTTTTTTTTTACATAAAAAAATTACTTTAGCGCTCACTAGTGATACGCAGGTCGTCCCATAACCCGCGGGTCAGGTTGGGACAGGTAAAGAAATTGTCACTTTTTAACAGGGTGGATTGGGCCGGGTCATTAAAAACAAAATGAAAAAATCCATGTATGTTGCATGCAATTCTCTATAGCCTATATTCATATTTGGTAATATCTATTTTCATATTTTATAAAGTTCTTTGATAAGGTTACAATACTAGTACCTTTCGTGACGTCCCCAAACTTTTGGCATCACATAACACATCACAAAAGTGCCACTGCTTTGCATAACACTGTCTATATGTCTACTTAATGTTCATGGGTGCGGGGCGGGTTGAAAAATAGATAAAGTGGTGCGGGGCAGGTCAAATAATTTCATTAAAGCAGGACCCGTGGGTTGGGAAAAAAAACGAACCTATACATCACTAGCACACACTGGTGTACATTTACTCACAGGAAGCCTCGTTTCAGCACATGGACAAACGTTCTAACATGCAGAGAGCGGTTAAAGCAACTGGGAAAATGCAGAATGCGATTTTAAAATTTAAACGCAAAACTGAATAAATCGCAATTTCCATCCGAGTATTGAACTGTTGAGGTTGTACTGAGGTATTGTGACATCAATAGTGTCAAGTATCACTATGATCCTATAAATATGGATCCTTTTTACATTTCCGGGTTACTCAGCAGTCAAGTCCTTATTGTCAGTAAACTTAAGACTGCAATGAATGGGAGAGCACCACAAATAATCTGCATTCCAAGGAAAACCCCACAATAGTGTTATGACTTTCAGAAAAAGGAAATGTCTGAGACTGAGAACAGCAGCCAGAAGTGAGAGCGACGTCAAACGTGCTGTCCCAGCCCATATACACTGCATTTTATAATTTTATTTATTTATTTATTTATTTTTTTGTGTAACTGTATGCAAAGATCATCGATACAATAGTATTACAAATAAATGTTTCATGCTTAAAGGGTTGATCTAGAGTGTAGTTTCAAAGCTTGACAGCGTTTATGGGGGGCAAAGCAATGTGTGCTCATGCTTCATTTGTGAAAAAATATCGTATTTGGTTATATATATCTTACTTTGATTAAATACAGCTACTCAGCTAACATGAAAACCACTGTTATATTTCCTAGTTCCTCCAAAAGCCTGCCCTCAAGACGCTCTGATTGGTCAGCTAACATAATGTGCTGAGATTCACGGATCGGCTCCACGTCACCAGGAAGCGTCCTGCTATAACATTACAGCACCTCTGGCCACGTCCCTTTGCTGCGCGGGGTGTATGCTGTAACCTGAAGGGTTTACGACATCATTAATCCAAATGTATTTTTTGGTAGTCCCCAAACTTCATTCGCTGTAGGCTTTGCTAAGCTAACTCTGTAATAGCCAATGTATCCCTTAGCATTGAACTTTGAGCGTCTTACATTCAGAGATGTTGTTTATGTTCACACAGCTACATTAATCATCAACCAAAATTTAAAATAGGATATCGTAGTGGACCACCCCTTTAAAGAACATATATATACATGTTTTTAAATCAAAACCTTTCAAGGATTTAGGCTGCTGATGATCGTTAATGCGTATAAATCCATAGAAAAGGACTTTATAAAGTGTCTCACCTGTCTTTGTCTGGCGTGGGCACAGTGCCCGTGTTGGTGGATCCGGGCACCGCAGGGATGGGTGTGCCGACGGTCCGCAGGTTCTGGATGACGGAGGACAGGAACTGCTGGCTGGCACTCTCATACAGGTCGAAGCAGATCTGATAGGCCATCAGCAGGTTATCCTCCTTCACGAGCTTCTCCAAGATATCGCTTACAGCTTGAGGATCGTCCAGGAAAATCAAACACTGTGAAGAAGCAGAAAACGTTAGAGGGGAATCTCAGAAAGAGCAATACAGCTGCATCATATATTTTTATTTACAGGGCTCCTATTCTAGCCCTTTTATAAGATGTAAGACAAGTCTGTGAAGTTTCAACTCAAAATACCCATCAGATTATTGATTATATAATGCAGAATATGCCCATTTTGGCCTCAGAGGAAATTCTAGCTGTTTTTTGTAGCCTTTTAGCTGGGCTAGTGGTTGGAATAGACAGTGCAAGAGACCTGCTGCACTGCTGTCCACTGTGACTGCAGTCAGACCCTGGGATTGAGGAGGAGAGAAGTCCTGCTCATTTATAGTGTGTAGATAAACACCATTATCTTTATGATGATAGAACAGATTGTGGTTATGCGTGTATGAAATTACCAATAACAAATGCAGCAGAACACTAAATTACTGTTTATTTCTCTGCATTTTAACTGTATAAACTATAAACTCATGGCTCTCCTCACGGTTTGGGTCTCATTTTGTGAGCCGACAGACAACAGTTGTTCACTCCCCTCTTTCTCCCCTGCTCTGCCGGCTGCCCGCAGAGCTCCACGCCTTTTATGAAGCATTTTTTTTTTAATTCTGAGGTAGACTTGAACAAAAAGAGGGGGGTTTAAAACCCTTTAAAAGCGGGACAGTCCTATAAAATGTGTTAACACCACGATTGTGGTAGATTGTGGATTAACATTCACCGCAATATCAGTAATTAGATGTGCCATTATTTGTTGCTTTAGGTGTTTTCTAAAACAAAATCTGATGGTGTTGTTGTCATTCTCATCTTCAGCGATTTACATGCTCGCGGTTCTAGCTCTCCTGTCATCTGAAGGCAGAAGGCGTTGACTAAGTGATTGACAGCTGATTTTAACCAATCCATTCGCAATCAGTTCTAGTGCAGTGGGCCAATAAAAAGAGCGCGAAGGCGGGGCAAGCATTGCAGTCTTTGTTTACTGCAACAAGTTGACATGACAACAGTTTTAAACAGTTCTTGAGCGCTGCCTTTCAAGTGCAAAGATGCGTTCTGCGTGAATGTGTCCTAAATCTGCGCATGCGGGGAACATTTTGCAGTGAAAACCAGTCGCACGCAACAATTTTATGAACTCACACAAATGCTCCCAAATATATTTTGAGGTCGCATAGATTCAATTTCAGGCGCATATGCGACCAAAACGGTCGCAATTTCGAGCCCTGCAAAGCAGTGGCACTTTTGTGATGTGTTATGTGATGCCAAAAGTTTGGGGACGTCACGAAAGGTACTAGTAATGTAACCTTATCAAAGAACTTTATAAAATATGAAAATAGATATTACCAAATATGAATATAGGCTTTTTGTAGGACTTTACAAGTACATGTCAGCTTACACTAACCCCAACCTAACAGTCTACTTATAATCTAATGAGAATTAGGCCCCGTTTACACTAGTGCGTTTTCGTTTTAAAACACATAAGTTTTGCTACAGTTACGCCATCCGTCCACACTACGCCAGAGTTTTAGTGCCCCGAAAACGGAGCGTTTTAGAAGCGCTGGAGAGGCCGTTTTCATTTTAAAACGTTGCTGCTCCGTCTCAGTGTGGATGGGGGAAAACAGAGACGTCTGAAAATGAAGGCATGGCTGCTGGATACAGAAATGGGAGCGTTGTTTACACTATTGTCTGTTTTAGGCGCAATTGTGCAGTTAAACTCTGCCTTTTTTACTACAACAGCTGCATATATTTGCAAGAGGCAAGCTACTGTTCCAGCACTCGCTAATCGTTCACGTTTCAAGCAGCGTAAGCCCTATTTAGAACGCCGGTTTTGGGTTACACCGGGAAGAACCAGCGAGACACATGCTTCCTGTTTATACTTGAACGCGCATGCCCAGAGTGCGTGAATGGTCACGTGATATACGTTTTTGGTGGTGCAGTGTGGACGGAAATATGTTCAGAAACACTGGGTGAAACGCTAGTGTGGACGCGGATCGTTTTCATGCTAAAATGTCATGTTAAAACTAGTGTAAACGGGGCCTTAGTTGCAATGTAACTTAAATTCAACAAACGGACCATCAAAATAAAGTGTGAACAATCTTTTTAAAAAGGACTTAACATCAACTTTGCTTTAACTTTTCACTGGATTTTGACTGCCTGTAGGCATTTTATCGTTCATCAGCTGTGAAAGACCTTCTGAAAGTGCTCCTAATTATATTGTCTCTTTGTAATGTTATCGTTGCAGTTGCGCTGTGAACTATGCTACTCTTTAAACAATCTTTACAACTATAGACCATTTTGAAGGATGTAAACAAAAACAATGGTCCCAACGTATTTCCTGTTTTGTATTAGTAATTTGTATAGCTTCTGAGAGTCCAAAAAGAGCCACATATCGATAAACACTCTTATCCTAGCTGTTTAAACATTAGGTTTTGATTGCATCACCCTTTGTTACAGTTATGAAATAGTTTGATAACATGCAGGAAATGTTCATGGGCCAATGACATGACCACATTGAAATACTCTACATCTTTCTCGTCATCTTGCTTGGTGTGAACGGGCCTTCAGTGTTGTATGCTGTACGGGACGGATCACCTGGCAGACGTTGATGAAGTCTGGCTTCTCCAGGTTCATGTACAGCTTGACCAGAACACGCAGAACTTCATTGCGGAACTTCTTGTTCTGCATGAGGGACATGCAGATCTTCAGGCTGTAGGCCAGCAAACCACCAATGTCATTCTGCAAGAAAACAACATGAAGAGTTACAGAAATGTGTAGATTTTTTTAATTGTTCATATTACGTCACATTCACAAGCTCATTAACATATAACAGCTATGACGTACTCCATGTGGAAAACGAGAACAGAAGCTCGTATATTTAGTTTTAGGCAACGTGTGTTTTAATTTCAGTTGTTCAACGTTGATGTTTAATAAATAATAATAGATAGCAGGGCTCAACAATAAGGACTGCCCGATGGCCCGGGGCCAGCGTGAGAGACACTCGGGACAGTAGACAGGATCATTACTGGCCCAATCCGGCCAGTGCTGCTTTGTCCGCAAAATTTAATTTGCCTGCGACTATTTGTCAATTGTGTGCAAATACAGCCTTAGAATCAAGAAAGTTTGTGCTTTTAAGAATTTAAATGCTGCCCTCTCTGTGATGTCGTAAACACCATATTGCTTTTTCGATTTCTCTTATCTGATTGGATGTTGTGAGCACATGATTTTTTTTTTCCATAACCTGGTTATCAGTAAAGAGGAGAGACGACAACAGCATCAAATTATGAGAAAAGGTCTGTATCTAATGTCTTGGAAGCAGACAAGTGATGTTTTGCACAGTTTGCTATCAGTTTGGCAAGTCAGCCACCTTTTGTTAAATAATTTAGAACTGCAATATAACACCAACACGCTTTTCATACTGTTTTTTTGTTTTGTTTTGCTTATTACACATTTATTAACATTTTAATAATATGTAAATTCTAGATTAACAGATATTAGTTTTGACACATTATTTAAAACATGTGGCTATTAACTTCTTTTTTTGGTGGGGCCAGTGACAATTTTGACAGGGCAAGTAAAAATCTACACCACAGGCCCGATCGGACCACTAGAAAAAAATCCTTAGCGTTGAACCCTGGATAGCAGATGTTGTGTGTTTCCTTCAGCTATTTTAAAATCAAGTAATGCACCCTTCATTCAGAAATTCCCTCACCTATATTATGTGAGAATATTTACTGTACAAAATCTGTCGGTGAACTATGAGGGCAAAAACATAAAAGAAATCAATTAAATAATCGTTCATTAATCATAATTTACGTCACTGAGCATCATGGACAGCACTGTGGCAGCAGTGGAGTCGTTCAGGTTCCTGGGCACCACCATCTCTCAGGACCTGAAGTGGGACACTCACACTGACTCCAACCTCCAACTGGACCTTCCAAAGGAGCTTCTAAAACAGTTCTACACCTCCATCGTTGAATCAGTCATCTGGTTTAGCTCAGCTACCAAATCTGACCTTCGAAGACTTCGTCGAGAATAGTTGGGACTGCTGAGCGAATCATTGCTACAACCCTCCCTACTCTCCAAGAACTGTACTTATTCAGAGCGAGCAGAAGGGCTGCCAGAATCACTCTGGACCCCTCACACCCAGCACACTGCCTCTTTGAACTGTTACCTTCTGGTGGACGCTACAGAGCACTGCGCACCAGAACAGCCCGACATAGAAACAGTTTCTTCCCACAGGCGATCCATCTCATGAACACTTGATGATAACAAACGTGGAACCAACATCTCTACTTGCTATACACTTTTTTACACACACGTACACTTATTTAACAACACACTTTACATGCCAATTTGCACATATAACGTTGTATATAGTAATACGCCTGTACATACACTTGTCAATTTGTATATTTTTATTTAACACTTACTTCTATTTTTGAATATATTTATGATCTGTTTTTTGTCCTGTCTCTGTAAGTCTGTCGCACTGTAGAAGCTGTCACCAAAAAATTCCTCGTATGTGTGAACATACCTGGCAATAAAGCTCTTTCTGACTCTGATAATCAAGTTAAAATGTTGCCAAATCCCCCAGCCCTAGTGCAGCCAACATGGAGAGCCATGCAAGAAACAGAAATTCTAGTGTACTTAAGATATTGTTGCAAACGATTAAAACTATAACAGATGCACGCTTTAACCTTAAACACTGTCCTATACGACACAACGAAGCATGCATGACATACAGACTCCAGGATGGTTTTCTCAAAGATGTCCAGGCGCCTGGTCTCCAGTGCGATGCCGATGGCCTGTTTGTACTTGTGATCTCCCAGACATCTCTGAAACATCTTATTGACGATTCCCTCCAGACGAGGGTCGATGTCCTTTTTTTCCTCGTCCTCCGGCAGCTCTGCGTTCTCAACGCGCTGCTTGGTGTAACGATCGATACACTTGGCTGAAAACCAAAAAGATTGAACGTTAGTGCCGCTTTAGTAATGTTTGTTTTTTTAACCGATCAAATCTGCGATAATTTAATTAAAAAAAAACACAGTACAACAGAATTACCGTGGTATTATTAGATTTTTAAAAGTGTTGTTTTAGCATATACAGTGGTGGCCAGAAATATTACAACACAATACTACAACATTATAGATACTCAAAATTATAGATACTCAAGCGCATAAGTTATTTAATTGTGAACATTATTTAGAACGCATCACTTTAAAGTTTCCATGGCGACACATCAAATTTGATCACGTGACACATTGCAGCGCCAAGGATTCAGTTGTTCTTAGGGATGCACCAAACTTTTGGCAGCCAGAATTTTATTAAAAGTTACTGAAGCATGAAAAACATGAGCTAGAAGAAATGAGTATGGACTTTCACACCAGACGCAAAAAGCACTGCGCTATGAAACCCATTCATTTCAATGGGTTTTTTTTATATCTCAATATTCAACTCATGTACATGTACAGGACGTGGCACATTCTCACCGGAAATGCAAATGCCACTGCTTGGACATAACTATGTAGTATTCCTGTTAGCACTAGCGCTACAGTGTTGTCATGGCAACACACTGCAGCGAAAAGGATTCAGTTGTTCTTAGGGATGCATCAAACTTTTGGCAGCCAGAATTTATTGAAAGTTACTGAAGCATGAAAAACATGAGCTAAAAGAAATGAGTATGGGCGTTCACACCAGACGCAAAAAGCACTGCGCTATGAAACCCATTCATTTCAATGGTTTTTTTAAATATCTCAATATTCAACTCATGTACATGTACAGGACGTGGCACATTCTCACCGGAAATCCAAAGTCCACTGCTAGGACATAACTATGTAGTATTCCTGTTAACACTAGCGCTACAGTGTTGTCATGGCAACACTAGTATAATGACGCCTCTCCACTCGATCACTGTCAATAATATTTTATTATCAATTTAATGTGTTTTTAAATTTTATTATTTTTTTAAATCAGTGTAATTTAAAAGTTATTGAGTTAAATTTACAATTACTTTATTTAGAAAGGACTTCCAATTTAGGCCGCAGTCACACTGCACTTTTCACCGCATTTCATATGTATGCGAACGCAGCAGACCAGAAGCACAAGCTTGTGCAAAAACATTTCAAGCTTTGTGAACTTGTGAAACTGCATCACGTGATTGTGTGTGACCAATAGAAGATCAAAATACAAATACAAAAGATGAGCTGACATACAAGTGTTCCGCTGATGGATCCACTGATCTACGCGGCTTTGAAACGCGCCATTATCCGTGTATGTGTTTGCACTCAGTGAACTGATGATTTTCACGGCCAATTATTTCTGTTGAGCATGTGAACAAAATATTCAATTCAGCAGTGTTTAAGACATTTTTAAAACTTCAGTACCGATTCATACCGAATTTGATACTTTTGACAACCCTTGTAGACGTAACAAATAATAAATGTCAATAAAAGCAGGATTGATCGGTCAGACGTTCCACTGTATTCAAATGTCATTTATTCCTGTAGCTTTCAGCATCGTTACTCATCTTCAGTGTCTTTCAGATACCGTTCATACGTGCTGACTTAAGCTCAAGAAATACTTGTGAATATCATTAATAGTTACCAATAATGGTCTCCACATATTCAGAGTCGTCGTTGACGTTGAACAGATCTCCAGCACCCAGTGCGTAGCTTAAAGACTCGTCGAAAGCACCGAGGTGGTAAAAGACCTTCGAAGCCACCAATGCAGCAAACTCCCGGCTGCGGAAAGACTCATCCTCATACAGAACCTCACTGATAGACAAACACAGAGTGCACATTAGCAGTATAACAATATTGTATTTAAATTAAATTGTTTTGTATTTACATATATATCTTCTGTATGCAAAGGGTTCCATTCATGGATCTCACCTCAGTCACTGTCATTAGTGGTCATAACTCTGTTATTATTATTATTTTTAATCAATTTAAGTTAATATATGCACATTTAAGAGGGGGTGCATTTTACGGCAGAGGTGCGTTTCCTGGCACAACACTGGTTCATCTGTTACTTCTCTCTATGGTTTAAGCTTATAATGCATAATTCTAGCCAACTATTTTTTTTTTTTTAATAGATTGATGAATTCAATACAATTTTACAAAACTTGACAACTGAAATGAGGCTGTTTGATAAAGTCTTCTCTGATTTATATTCGGTGATGATGTCTGTGGGTGTCAA
>CAIGQQ010033154.1:496928-510733 GCA_903798035.1 Danio albolineatus
ATTATTGCAGATATTTATTTTGTAAAAATTATTTTGAAACCATTTCAAGTTTAACGCACACTTCAGCATTATTACTAATCTGTGTGTGCAATTTTCTTAAAAACCCATTAAGTTGACTTACAATACCATTTATAATCGAAATGGCAATATTGCCCTCAATATTCGCAATATGACAGTTTTCCCAAATCGTGCAGCCCTAATCTGATTCGCGTTATTTGGACGGAAAAACAGCTACTGAATGCCGTTTTCAGCTCACCAACACGAGCCTGCTGGAATGTCATGTTCAGCCGTTTGTGTGGACTTGAGTGGAAAAGTGTTGAATATTAACTGGTTGTGAAATTGAAAATAACATGGGCTTCACAGCCATGTGTGTATTAATCTGCATGGTTTATATATAGAAGCGCATGCAGACTTTAAACACAATGCAGTTGTTTACCTGCGGACTCTGTGATATACTCAATATTTATTCGTTTTTCTGTCTTAAATTAGATTTTAATTAAAATTATCTAAAAATGATGGGCGGCAGCACGGTGGCTCAGTGGTTAGCATCGTGGCCTCACAGCGAGAAGGTTGCTGGTTCGAGTCCCAGCTGGGCCAGTTGGTGTTTCTATGTGGAATTCGTCCCATGTTGGCATGGGTTTCCTCCGGGTGCTCCCCACGGTCCAAACACATGCGCTATAGGGGAACTAAATAAACAATTGGTCATAGTGTATGTGTGAATGTGAGAGTGTATGGGTGTTTCCCAGTTCTGGGTTGAGGCTGGAAGGGCATCCGCTGCGTAAAACATATGCTGGATAAGTTGGCGGTTCATTCCGCTGTGGCGACCCCTGATTAATCAGAGATTAAGCCGAAAAGAATGAATGAATCTAAAAATGATTGAGATGAACTCTGAGCAGCCTTACATTAGCTTAGCATAGATCATTGAATTGGATTGGACCATCAGCATCTCGCTCAAAAATGATCAAAGAGTTTTGATAATTTTTTTACTGTTAAAGCTGGTCTCTTCTGTAATTATATAGTATACTGAGACTAACACAATAACTATTTAATAATAATATTGTTCAGTACGAATAATAATAATAAACAAAGCTGTTTCATTAGCTTAGCATAGATCATTGAATCGGATTAGACCATTAGCATCTCGCTCAAATGATCAAATAGTTTAGATTATTGTTTACTATTTAAAGCTGGACACTTCTGTAAATATATAGTGTACTGAGGCTAACAAAATAACAGTTTAATAATAATATTATTAATTAATAATAAAAATCATAGTTATTTCATTAGCTTAGCATAGATTATTGAATCGGATTAGACCATTAGCATCTCGCTCAAAAATGATCAAAGAATTTTGATGATTTTTTACTATTAAAGCTGGACTCTTCTGTAATTATCCTGTACTGAGACTAACACAATAACAGTTTAATAATAATATTGATAATTAATGAAGATAATTAACAAAGTTGTTACATTAGCTTAGCATAGATCATTGAATTGGATTGGACCATTAGCATCTTGCTTAAAAATGATCAAAGGGTTTTGATAATTTTTTACTTTTTAAAGCTGGACTCTTCTGTAATTATTGTGTACTGAGACTAACAAAATAACAGTTTAATAATAATATTGTTAATAATAATTAACAAAGTTGTTACATTAGCTTAGCATAGATCATTGGATTGGATTAGACTATTAACATCTCACTCAAACGACCAAAGAGTTTTAATTATTTTTTACTTTTTAAAGCTGGACTCTTCTGTAATTATCGTGCACTGAGACTAACACAATAACAGTTAAACAATAATGTTATTAATTAATAATAACAATTAACAAAGTTGTTACGTTAGCTTAGCATAGATCATTGAATCGCATTAGACCATTAGCATCTCACTCAAATGACCAAAGAGTTTTGATAATTTTCCTGTTTAAAGCTGGATTTTTCTCTCACAAATGTCTCCATGGTTGAAGGCACACTGATTATATTGATAGACGTTAGCTGATCTTCAGGTTCTGCTTAATAATATTGCATCATGGTACAGCAGTAAAGTTTCATCATTATAACGTCACAAAGACAGTACAGTTGCTAGCCATATTAGCCTAGAAAATATCAACTTTTCATTTTCCGTTGGTCTCAGTACACGAACTACAGAAGTGTCCAGCTTTAAATTGGAAAAATGATCAAAACTCTTTGGTCGTTTTTGAGCGAGATGCTAATGGTCTAATCCGATTCAATGATCTATGCTAAGCTAAGCTAAAAGTGGTCCCGCCAGACTCAACTCAACAGAAAAACTATTGATTTAACTAAAATCTATGAATAGATGTAATGAATCTGGGTTAATCTGGTCCATATGAATGCACTCGCTGCCTAAAGTCTCAACTTTAAGAGCGTCTGTCAGAAGAGAAACATTGGTCTACAACTACAGATATGTTTGTACTGTCATCCAAACAAACAAGAAGCGCTCTGGGGTAGCTCAAATTTTTGGTCGGTGCTCTTTGGGTAAGGGATTCATCAAAGCAAACGACAAAAATCAATCCAAGGCACTCAAAAAATTTATTTAAAAAAAAAGCCTTTATTCACATGGTTTAATAATAGTATTATTAACTAATAATAAAAATCAAAGTTGTTTCATTAGCTTAGCATAGATCATTGAATCAGATTGGACCATTAGCATCTTGCTTAAAAATGATCAAATAGTTTCGATAATGGTTTACAATTTAAGATGGACTCTTCTGTAAATATTGTGTATTGAGACTATCAAAATAACAGTTTAATAATAGTATTATTAACTAATAATAAAAATCAAAGTTGTTACATTAGCTTAGCATAGATCATTGAATCGGATTAGACCATTAGCATCTCAATCAAAAATGATCAAGGAGTTTTGATAATTTATTATTTTAAGCTGGACTCTTCTGTAATTATCCTGTACTGAGACTAACAAAATAACAGTTTAATAATAATTTTGTTCATTAATAATAATAATAATTAACAAAGTTGTTACATTAGCTTAGCATAGATCATTGAATCGGATTAGACCTTTAGCATCTCGCTCAAATGATCAAAGGGTTTTAATTATTTTTTACTTTTTAAAGCTGGACTCTTCTGTAATTATCCTGTACTGAGACTAACAAAATAACAGTTTAAGAATAATATTGTTAATAATAATAATTAACAAAGTTGTTACATTAGCCTAGCGTAGATCATTCAATCGGATTAGACCATTAGCATCTCAATCAAAAATGATCAAGGAGTTTTGATAATTTATTATTTAAAGCTGGAATTTTCTGTAATTATCCTGCACTGAGACTAACAAAACAACAGCATAATAATAATATTGTTGATTAATAAAAATAATTAACAAAGTTGTTACATTAGCTTAGCATAGATCATTGAATCGCATTAGACCATTAGCATCTCGCTCAAATGACCAAAGAATTTTGATAATTTCCCTGTTTAAAGCTTGATTTCTCTCTCACAAATGTCTCCATGGTTGAAAGGCACACTGATTATATTGATAGACGTTAGCTGATCTTCAGGTTTTTTCTTAAAACACCAACGCGTTTCGGCAGGGAGCTGCCTTCATCAGGGTAACCTTGGATTGATTTTTGTTGTTTATGTTTGTACTGTTACTTAAAAATAATCCGGATCATCCTCATCTGTTGCAGTTACTGTGGCCGATTACATATCGCGAGCTGACTCCCAGAGCCGACAGACAAACCCCAGAGACATGAGGAAGAGCAAGAAGGACATGGTAATGTACAATTCACTCCATTAACGAAGCATCAACTTAGGCCCCGTTCACACTGTTAGAGTCTTGATGCCCAATTCCGATTTGTTACCTATATCTGATTTGTTTGCCTGTGCGTTTACACGTTCTTTTAATTGTGAGCCATATCTGATTCATGTGTTTACACTTGACACACAATTTACGACGTTGTGAATGCAGAACAGCGGGTTCTGCACCAGACTAGCCACGATGGAAGAAATCGTCTCGCTTTTAGCGAAATATGCGAAGTTCGCCCAATTTTAACACGATTTTGAGGCGGAGGAGGGAAAGGGTCGTCATCGCAGCTTGCACCTATGGTTTATATATGGTGTCCTCCACTGACTCAGCCGTCAACCACTGAGCAGTTTCCTCCTCCATGTTTCCTCTGTTGTTGTTGTTGTTTACCGTGTGGTGTCTCCACACACGCTCTTCCTTCTACATCATTAAACCCTGGAGAAGTACTACATTGTCGCAAATTTAATGATGTACAAAACGGAACGCCTTAATAGATCCAATCTGCCGGTTTACATGATAGTCGCATCGACACATATCCCATTTATATCTGATTTATTTCCACATGTGAAGGAGACCCATCTCTGAATATCTGAACGCATGCGTTTATTTAGTGTTTACTGCTCATAGAACAGATCCGATCTGTCACATATGAGCAATTAATCAGAATTGGGCCACAATTTAACTGACAGTGTAAACGGAGCCAAAGACAGTAACTCAAACTGCTTAATAATACTTAAGGCAGTGTTGGGTAGAGTTAGAGATGTTGAAGAACATCATGCCTTATTAGTGCGTATAAACAGTTCATATCTTAATTATAGTAAATGGTGTAAATTGATAGTTGAACTAGGCATGGGCCGTTATAAGTTTCTGCCGGTATGATAACGTTTTCGGTTTCACGTTATGACGGTATTGTTTACTGCTGTAAAATATATTATTTTTAAATGTCTGGGTAAAAAACTAAAACTTTTTCCCCTTTTGAACACAATATATTTTATTTTTTGAAAGATTTCTAATATTTCAGAGCAGTAAACATGTCAGGCTAAATAATTCAAGTGAATCATTGACTTCTGCGGTCTTCATTTGTTCAATAACACAGATTTCTTTACAATTTAAAACGGCGTCTTTGGATATTTTTTCTGCTGGAGATGCTATCGTCCTGAAAAACTAATATAAAATTATAAAAAAAGAGATTAAAATAACACCTTAGGAACGGTATTTCAGAACATTTTGGCGGTATGAAAACCTTGACTTTTCCAAACCGCGGTATACCTTGAAAACAGTTATCGTCCCATGCCTAAATTGAACTAAAGTGTTAGCATATATTTATATCACATACACAATGCTAATCTTGATATTTTATCAATGATATAATTTTTTTTTTTCTGTCAGATTATATTTTAATATTTGTTTTTGTTTTTATTTTTCTGATCTAATGTTGCGATGAGGGATATTAGCGTTAACTGAAACAATAACGCTTTACTTTTTACTTACCGACTAGTATCGTGTAATAAAAATAAACTGTATAGTAAAAAACACAACTTCACACTTTGCAATAAGTGTTATTTGTTACTTTTTATGTTATTTGTTACCAATATGTAGTATTTTTATTAACGGTATTCTTTGACCTATGTTAATGTTAGTTAATAAACATAATTGTTCAGTTTTTATATCATTTAAATAATTCATTAAAATGGTTATGATAATGAGTGCTTCGTCAGGTTAATTATGTTGGAAACAAATTAAAACCTTATAAGTATTGAACATGTCACAATTTTTCGTGTTGTTGACTTTAAATTTTCACCAGATGTTGGTGATCACTAGGCCCAGACGGAATCTGCGGACAATTTTTTGCTGTTTCTGCAGAGTATTTTGTAAAAATCTGTAGATTTATGCGGAATGATTTTGGGAGTATCATAACTAAAACTTAAATATACGAAATAAAAAGTAATACCTTTTTAACATTTACTTAATATTTACAATGCGAATCCAATTAGATCCACTTTATTTGGTAAAGCAAGTCTCACATATAAAATCTTTACTAAAAGACAGAAAATATGACTTTACAAACTGTATTGTATATAAATCATATGAATATTTTCATATTAGTCAATATTATTACTGAAATTAATTTGAAAACTGATTAAATATACATTTACACACATTTACCTAGTAATCAATGATGGGCTAAAAATCTGCGGAAATCTGCGGAATTCAGCGTGCGCAGTTTCCGTGTGGCCCTAGTGATCACCAAAGAAATGCATATATGCAAAGAAAACAAACGTAATTCGTTTACAATTTAAGTTTAATAAAATTAAACGACGCATGAAAAAAAAAGTATTGAACACATGAAGGAAGGAAGGAAGGTGTAGAAAGACATGGAACGCCCAGACAGCAGCTGAAATCTCTCAGTAGTTCTTCAGAAACCCTCTTCTCTTCATCAGTGTAAATGATTATCAGCTGCCTCAGCCCAAAATCTACATTAGGAGGACGAAGATGATCCAAAACACAGCCGGGGAGACTCTCGAATGCCTTCAGAGAAAGAACTCACACCCGAGCAATGCGTGTAACTCCAAGAGACTTGTAACATGAGCATTTCTCAAATAAACAAGCGTGAAGTGTTCCTTTAAGACATTTTAATCTGATTTCTTGTTGCGTAAATGATCTTGCTGCAGACTCTCGGTTATTTCTGAAGTGTTGTGTTCGCTTTACAGGCTACAGGGGACTTCATATCCGAGCACAGCGCTGCTGAATCTGTGAGCAACGGCCCCAATAAAGCAGACGATCCGAGCGAAACAGCCAAAGCCGTGGTCAACGGAGTCTCGTAATCATCTCCAACCTCTACACAACTCATAACCTTGACCATTCGACAACAGCGCTCGTACAAGCTTGCCAAAGATAAGACGTACAGACTTCCACATCCTCGATTGCACTTTTCAGTTCCTCGCGACCGCTGAACACAATGGTCATGACTAAACTAAACGAGGAAAAACAAACAAGCCACACCTTCCGTATGTCGTGCCTTCAGAGCGTAGTTTCAACATGACGTTGGCTGGCTATAGAGAAAAACAAAACAAACACACACAACGACAACTTGTCTGAACACACAAAAGACTCCCAGACATCCTTAGCTGCTTTTTGTTACGTTTTAATATGCAACCACTTCTTCGCGAGGGGTTACGGGGGGAACGTTTTGCACTGAATAGTCATTTCTCGACCTTTAGTATAACGTTAGTCTGGAAACTGGTCTGCTAACTCTGTCCGTTTTTAAATGCTGTACGTAAAGACGATTGGATTCGGGTTTCATCCTTCTGCCTGTTGAGTTTTAACGGCGGCAACCGAGACTGTTTCGCTACTGGAGCCGTGTTTTTTTTCTGGTTTATTTATTTTAGGACGAAGAAAAATGTACAGTATTTAAAATTAACTACGCAGTCGTTTTTAACACTAAACTGCCTGAACTTCTCGGCACGCAGATCGGACTACTGTAAGAGCGAATGTTTTCCAGACGCGGGGTTGTGTAAACCACGTTTAGTCCTTCGGGTTTCGTTTTTTTTTTAAAAGATCATTCTGGTTGTTTGATGTGCAATATGTTTTGTATGCAGGTAGTTCATAAATAAATGAATAAATAAACATTTGATCTTCCAGCCAACCTTCCGGAGTTGGTGCATCCGTTGTTTTGGTTTCTTTAATGGTTTCCGAATAAAAACCTTTACGATATTTGCTAAAAGACTAAACAGAGAAGCCAAGTAGGGTGTCACGGTGGCGCAGTGGGTAGCATGATCGCCTTAAAGCAAGAAGGTGGCTGGTTTAAGCCTGGGCTGGGTCAGTTGGCATTTCTGTGTGGAGTTTGCATGTTCTTCCCGTGTTAGCGTGGGTTTCCTCCGGGTGCTCCGGTTTCCCCTACAAGTCCAAAGACGTGCTATAGGTGAATTGGCCATAGTGTATGAGTGTGAATGAAAGCGTATGGATGTTTCCCAGTACTGGGTTGTAGCTGGAAGGGCATCCGCTGCGTAAAAGACACGCTGGATGAGTTGGCGGTTCATTCTGCTGTGGCGACCCCGGATTAATAAAGAGATTAAGCCGAAAATGAATGAGAAAAGCCAAGCAACAAGTGAAATGTGAAACTTCGTTGCTCTTGTAAACTACAATAATGCTACAATAATGCGAGTTATCAAAATAATGTTTGTATGTGTGTTTAGGGATAATATATACCTATTTTTGATGGTTTCTGCCTTAAGTTCCTTAATCCCCGGGCAGATCGAATGATTTCGGCATGATTTCCTTGACGTATGCCTTGACGGATTCGTAAACGGCAACGTTTTAGTTAATAAAAATGTAGTTGTTCAGTTGAAAACAAATAAAACCTCATAAGTATTGAACACATCACCATTTTTCGTGTCGTTGACTTTAAGTTTTCACCGGATGTTGGTGACAACCAAAGAAATCCATATATGCAAAGAAAACTAAACTATTTAGTTTAATAAAATTAAACGACGCATGAAAAAAGTAACGAACCCATGAAGAAAGGAAGGTGTAGAAAAACATGGAACGCCCAGACAGCAGCTGAAATCTCTCGGTAGTTCTTCAGCAACTCTCTGCCCTTCCTCAGTGTAAATGAGTATCAGCTGCTTCAGTCCAACATGAAGATGAACCCAGGGTGGACATTTCAGCAAGACGATGATCCAAAACACAGCCGAGGAGACTCTCAGGTGCTTTCAGAGAAAGAAAATCAAGCTGTAGAATGGCAAACTCACACCTGAGCAATGCGTGTAACTCCAGGAGACACAATCGCACAAGTTTCTTATGATTCTTGACGAAGAGATTTTGTAGATGACAAATGGGCGTCGTTACACGAGATTCAATCGTTTCTTCTTATATAATGTGGCATAGTTCACGACAACCATTTCCATGTCTGCGACGCTTCAGGACACCATGGCAGAAGCTTACTGGTTTTCATTTGAAAACAACATCAGACCCCTATGGATATACCTTCAGATTACATTTGATTGTTGCTGTTCACTCTGTAATGAACCAAAATGGAGTGATTTTTTTCCCAGGGCCATGGTCAGCTGCAGTGAAGCTCAATGGTTTTCATATGAAAAAACATCAGCCCCCAATTAATTTACATTCAGATTACATTTGATTTTTGCTGTTCACACTGTAATAAACCAAAATGGAGTGAATCTGATTTGGGCCAGGGTCATGCTCAGCTGCAGTAAAGCCCAATGGTTTTCATATGTAAGAACCCAGTGGATTTACGTTCAGATTGCATTTGATTTTTACTGTGCACATTTGTAATGAATCAAAATGGAGTGAGTCTAATTTGGGCAACTCTTAGCTGCAGTGAAGCTTATTGGTTTTCATATTAAAAAAAAGATCAGATCCCAATGGGTTCAATTCAGATTACATAACAATGTTTGCAGTTCACACTGAAATAAACCAAAGTGGAGTGAATCTGATTTGGACCACACTCAGCTTCAGCATTGCTCATTGGTGTCCATATGAAAGAAAGACCAGATCCCAATGGATTTACATTCAGATTACATTTGATTTTTGCTGTTCACACTGTAGAGAACCAAAATGAAGTGAATTTGATTTGGGCCATGTTAAGCTGCAGTGGAGCTCATTGGTTTTATATGAAAAAATATCAGACTCCAATGGATTTACATTCAGATTACATTCGATTTTTACTGTTCACACTGCAATAAACCAAAATGAAGTGAATCTGTTTTGGGTCACGCTCAGCTGCAGTAAAGCTCATTGTTCTGCATATGAAATAAAGATCAGATCCCAATGGATTTTCATTCAGATTACATTAGATTTTTACTGTACACATTTGTAATAAACCAAAATGGAGTGAGTCTAATTTGGGCAACACTTAGCTGCAGTGAAGCTTTTTTTTCATATAAAAAAGATCTGATCCCAATGGATTCAACTCAGATTACATTCGATTTTTGCTGTTCACACTGTAGAGAACCAAAATGGAGTGAATCAGATCTGGGCCATGCTCAGCTTCAGCATTGGTCATTGGTGTCCATATGAAAGAAAGATCAGATCCCAATGGATTTACATTCAGAATACATTTGATTTTTGCTGTTCACACTGTAATAAACCAAAATGGAGTGGATCTGATTTGGGCCATGTTTAGCTGCAGTGAAGCTCATTGGGTTTATATGAAAAAATATCAGACTCCAATGGATTTTCATTCAGATCACATTCGTTGTTTGCTGTTCACAATGTAATAAACCAAAATGGAGTGAATCTGGTTTGGGCCACACTCGGCTGCAGTAAAGCTCGTTGTTCTGCATATGAAATAAAGATCATATCCCAGTAGATTTTCATTCAGATTACATTTGATTTTTGCTGTTCACACTGTAGTGAACCAAAATGGAGTGAATCTGATTTGGGCCATGTTTAGCTGCAGTGAAGCTCAGTGGTTTTATATGAAAAAAAATATATGGCCATTATATGACTCCAATGAATTTTCATTCAGATCACATTCAGTTTTTGCTGTTCACACTGTTATGAACCAAAATGGAGTGAATCTGGTTTGAGCCACACTCAGCTGCAGTAAAGCTCGTTGTTCTGCATATGAAATAAAGATCATATCCCAATGGATTTACATCCAGATCACATTCGATTTTTGCTGTTCACACTGTTATGAACCAAAATGGAGTGATTTTTCCCTTTGGGCCACACTCAGCCGCAGCAAAGCTCATTTGTTTTCTATGGAAAAAGATCAGGCCCCAATGGATTTAGATTCAGATTACATTACAATTTTTGCAGTTCATACTGTACTGAACCAAAATAGAGTGAATCTGATTGGGACCACGCTCGGCTGCAGTAAAGCTCATTGGTTTTTATATGAAAACAACATCAGACCCCAATAGTAATAACATTACATTTTTGCTGTTCACACTGTAAGAAAGCAAAACGGAGTGAATCCGATTTGGGCCACACTTAGGTGCAGTGAAGCTCATTGGTTTGCATATGAAATAAAAATCAGACTCCAATGGATTTACATACAGATTACATTTGATTTTTAATAATAATAATAATAATAATAATAATAAACCATAATGGAGTGAATCTGATTCAGGCACCACTCAGTTCGCTCATTATCATATAAAAAGAAATCAGACCTAGATGACAACAAGGTGTTTAATGATCACATAAGAATCCATTTCATTCACGCATCTGAAGAAGATTTATTTCTTAGCTTGTCCGTCAAGTAAATCCTTCGCCTCATTGATTTTTGCAGCCAGATATGGGGATCCACCTGTCAATAAAACACAACACTGAGCGCTTTATGTACTGAATGATTTCTCGTGTTGCGTTAAGCCAAGGGAAGGACTGACCTCGGTCAGGGTGGTTTAAAATCATCAGCTTTCTGTGAGCCTCTCGGATCTTTGTTTTGTTGGCGGTAGGACTAATGGAAAACACAAGATGGGTCAAACTCGCTTTCTCCTTTTAAAACCATTTGTATGATGGCTCTGAAGCATAAACGAACCAATGTGTTAAAAAGGCAATCCTGTTTTATTACGCCCCATTCACACGAGGCTTCAGCGTCAACGCTTGACAGAGGGCGTGTCTGAAGTTGGGGCTGACGAGATCGTCATAGCAGCGTCAGCCAATGAAAATTAGTCAACAATCGGCTACTGTCTGAGCTGGTGTATTTGCATACAGCGATCTGATTGGCTGACGCTTGAAAAGTTGAGAAAGTCCCGACTTCTGTAGTGAGCAACGCAATTGAAGCGGCGCCGAAGGATCCACAATGCAGTTTGGCAACGCCTGACGTCACCCATTCAAAGTGAATGGGAAGCGTTGACGCTGACACCCCGTGTGAATGGGACGTTAGAGTCTACCCCTTTAAATGTAAACAGTTCTTGAACCAAGATAGATTTGGATTGGCTGTCAATGTTTTTTTATTATTTATTAGATTATTAATTTAATTATCTCAGTGATATATATAAAGCCATAAATGTGTAAATACATGACAAAGTCATTCAATTAATAACTATATATAATCGTAGTTATATACACTACCTGACAAAAGTCTTGTCGCCTATTCAAGTTTTAGGAACTAGAAATAGTAACTTGACTTCTTGATCAATTGGTATCTGAAGTGGCTTATATGAAAGGCAAAGGCCTCTAGATTACGATTATTTTACCACAGTAAAATATGATCATGCCTTTAATGATTTAATGAGGACAGTGCGGTCTGACTCTGCTTAGACTAAAGTCTCGTCACTGACCAGAAATAATGTCCAGTATAGAATATAAAGTCATGCTGCAGTGGAGACAGAATGAATATTGTGCATGACTCCCATCATCTTGGAGGACTGCATCCACACATCTCTGCAATGACTCCAATAACGCATTAATAAAGTCATCTGGAACGGCAGAGAAAGCGTTCCTGCAGGACTCCCAGAGTTCATCAAGAGTCTTTGGGTTCATCTTCAACGCCTCCTCCATCTTACCCTAGACGTGCTCAATAATGTTCATGTCTGGTGACTGGGCTGGCCAATCCTGCAGCACCTTGACCTTCTCTGCTTTCAGGAGCTTTGATGTGGAGGCTGAAGTATCAGAAGGAGCGCTATCCTGCTGGAGAATCTGCCCTCTCCTGTGGTTTGTAATGTAATGGGCAGCACAGATGTCTTGATACCTCAGGCTGTTGATGTTGCAGACACTCTGCAGATCTCTCGCACGCCCCCATACTGAATGTAACCCCAAACCATGATGTCTCCTTCACCAAACTTGACAGATTTCAGCAAGAATCTTGGTCCATGCGGGTTCCAGTAGGTCTTCTGCAGTATTGGTGATGATTGGGATGCAGTTCAGCAGATGATTCATGGGAAAACTCCACCTTCTGCCACATTTCAACTAGAAGTCAAGTTATTATTTGTTGCTCTTACAACTGGGATCGACCTCAAGACTTTCGTCAGGTACTATATAATCTATTCATAAGTAAATAATGCAATATCTAATAAGGTATCAATATATAGCAGGAAAATACAGATATCAGCCATATCTGTTACACCCCTGGGTGTGTTGAGTCAAGTTGGAGCTAAACCCTCCAGGGCTGAGATTGATGACCCCTTGGTTAATATATTGATGCTATATACATCGTCAGTATTTCAGAAAACAGATTTTACCTGACGCCGAGTATAAGAGACGCTTCTCTCCTGTTCATCTTGGGGTCGAATCCGCCTCGGTAGTATCCGCTACCAAACGCCTGTGGCACAAAACACAAGCAAAACAAAGCTATTAGCGAGTCTACGGAGTTAAACTCTGGAGTGCACACTATGAAAATATAACTTGCCGATTTGGACGCTTCCAGGGCTTGTTTCACTTGCGGCTCCATATGTTTCATGGCGCGCACTGCATAGCGACCTGCGAAAAACAGACCATTAGACAACAATCGGCCTTAATTAAGCAACAGACGGATGTTTGTGGGATATTTCGCTGGAATCGTACCTGCAAACCCGGCTGCCGCCAAGGTAAGACCCACGGCCACCATAGTACTGGCCTGAAACACATTAAACAATAACCCCTGATTGAGCAATTTGCATTAATTGAGCTAATTTGCATTATTCGGAGCAGACACGGCAATCATAAAACAATCTTTATATTATTCTCAGCGCAGCACTGATTGTGCGATGTATAAAACGGTATCTCACAAATATACAGTGTTTTCCAATCAGCAGTGGTTTCTGTATGTTGCGAAGAAGATACATTTACTAAGCACATCTTCAAAATGAATACATGATATCCCAGTATTTTTTGAAGCCATTTTTAATTTTTAATTAAATTTTTTTTTCCTCAAAAATACTTTATTATATATACTTTAGGGCGCCACGGTGGCCTAGTGGGTAGCACGTTCGCCTCACAGCAAGAAGGTCGCTGGTTCGATCCCCGGCTGGGCCAGTTGGCATTTCTGTGTGGAGTTTGCATGTTCTCCCCGTGGTTGCGTGGGTTTCCTCCGGGTGCTCCGGTTTCCCCCACAGTCCAAAGACATGCGGTACAGGT
>CAIGQQ010033154.1:546136-560182 GCA_903798035.1 Danio albolineatus
GCAGACGGCGCTCTAGACTAGTGTTTAACACCAGAAGGTGCTTTAGGCTAGATTTGAACAGCAGACGGCGCTCTAGGCTAGTGTTTAACAACAGATGCCGCTCTAGGCTAGTTTTGAAAAGCAGATGGCGCTCTAGGCTAGTTTCTAACAGCAGATGGCGCTCTAGGCTAGTGTTAAACAGCAGACTGCTCTAGGCTAGTGTTAAACAGCAGACGGCACTCTAGGCTAGTGTTTAACAGCAGACTGCTCTAGGCTAGTGTTTAACAGCAGACGTCGCTCTAGGCTAGTTTTAACAGCAGATGTCGTTCTAGGCTAGTTTTTAACAGCAGGAGGCACTCTTGGCTGTATCTGAACAACAGATGGCGCTCTAGGCTAGTTTTTAACAGCAGACTGCGCTCTAGGCTAGGTTTAACAGCAGACAGTGCTCTAGGCTAGTGTTTAACAGCAGACGGTGCTCTAGGCTAGTGTTTAACAGCAGACGGCGCTTTAGGCTAGATTTGAACAGCAGACAGAGCTATAAGCTAGTTTTGAAAAGCAGAGGGTGCTCTAGGCTAGTGTTTGAAAGATGGCGCTCTAGGCTAGTTTTAAATTGCTGATGGAGCTCTAAAATCGTTTTTAACAGCAGACGGCATTCTAGGTTAGTTCTGAAAAGTAGATGCCGCTTTAGGCTAGATTTAACAGCAGACGGTGCTTTAAGTCAGTGTTTAACAGCAGACAACACTCTAGACTAGTTTTTACAGCAAATGGCGCTCTAGGCTAGTTTTGAAAAGCAAAAGGTGCTCTAGGCTAGATTTACACAACAGATGATGCTCTAGGCTACATTTTAAAAGCAGATGGCGCTCTAGGCTAAATTTGAAAAGCAGAGGGCGCTCTAGGCTAGTGTTTAACAGCAGATTGTGCTCAAGGCTAGTTTTAAACTGCAGATAGAGCTCTAGGCTAGTTTGGAAAAGCAGAGGACGCTCTAGGCTAGTGTTTAACAGATGGCGCTCTAGGCTAGTTTTAAACTGCAGATGGTGCTCTAAGCTAGTTTTTAACAGCAGACGGCTCTCTAGACTAGTTTTTACAGCAAATGGCGCTCTAGGCTAGTTTTGAAAAGCAGAGGGTGCTCTAGGCAAGATTTGAACAACAATTGGCCCTCTAGGCTAGTTTTGAAAAGCAGAGGGTGCTCTAGGCTAGATTTTAGCAGTAGACGGCGCTTCAGGCTAGTTTTTAAGTCTAGAGATGGCCTAGAGCAGTGTTTCTCAACTGGTGGGTCGCGACCCAAAAGTGGGTCGCAGGAACATTTTTAGTGGGTCGCGGAGTGTGTGTAAAACATAATTTTTAACATTTTAACTTATTTTGCTTATACCGGACTTTTATTTAGAAATGCTCATACCGGACTTTTATTTTGAAATGCGTATACCCGATTTTATTTTGAAATGCGCAATTGTACTTTGTAATATTTGTATAATCTGATACATTTTGTCCAATGAAATCAATAAAAAATTGTTTATTTGTAAGTTTTGGTGATTTTCCTATGATTTATCTGTCACTACTTGTGTATGTTAGCAAATAAATACAAATTAATTCATTTTAATTACTAAAATTAAAATATAGTTCCTAAAAATTTGGGTCGCGGCTTGATGACCATGTAAAAATGCGGGTCCCATGGCCAAACCAGTTGAGAACCACTGGCCTAGAGCACCATCTTCTGTTAAAAACTAAGCACAGAATCGATTAAAGAGGGATGGAACAGTATGAAAATCTTAAATTCAATTCAGAATTGATTTCTCAAACCATTTTTTGCCAGTGCTGAAACAGAAATCCGAAATCCCTCACAAAGTTACTACGTTTGCTTAAAAAACAAACTTGCATTAGCTTGCAAAAGTGCTGGATAACTTTTCCTCCTACCTAATATTAGTTAGGTAAACTCAAAAGCTTTGTAAGTTAAGTTAGCAAAAAAATAAAAAAAAAACAATAATGATGATTAAACACATACCAACAAGGTTGCGAGGAATCTGCACTGAATCTTCCAGAAACTCCAGATAATTTCTTGCTTTCTGCACGGCCTCTGTGCTCTGCAATATGACACGTCATGTTTATTATAAAAGCAGTAGTGTAACTGAAGCTGCTCACAGACAGCAGACGCACCTCTCCGTAGATCCGGAAGGTTCCCGTTTCCTCCTCCAGTTCGATGGCGGTGACGCCGGGCACTTTTCTGGCCTGCTGAATGTTACTGCCGTGGCTCCCGATGGCGAGGCCCATGAGGTCTTCTCTCACAGTGAACTCCTCTTGAAACGCCGACGCCAGCTGCTTTGTGCTCTACAACAACAGACAATTCTTCTCACATTACTAACTTTATATTAAATGCATCGCCATTGCTGGGTTAACATGTTAGAGGGCAAAAAATGTATGGCGCATTTCCATTAAGAGGTATGCTTTTTCTAGTCCATTTTCCAGAGTCAAAGGTACTAAGAAAATGAGCTGTACCACTTTTTAGGTAACCTTTCCAAAGAGTACCCTGCACAACACTATGATACCCATCCCAATTCACCACCAGTGCTAAGTTAACACATTAGCGGTCGTTTCCACTGAGTGGTATGGTTCAGTACGGTAAGCTTTTTTGTCCACTTCCAACCGTACTGAACCATACAGTTCCACATTTCAGGTACCCTTTCCAAAGCGTACTAACACAACAAAACCAATGGTGTCAAAAGGGTAGAGCTAGACTTGCAGCTGAACGCTATTGGCTTACCGAGAAATGTCACTAGCGCGTGCAACAAGCCAGGAGAATGAAAACAAAGCAAGCACCATTTTTTAAACACACAGCCGAGGCAACAAACATCCACATGCAGAGAAGCAAAACCAGGTTCTGCTGTGTGTTTATGAGTGTATAGAAGTGTGTGGAAAGCATAAGTGGCTTCACTTTCTGTCTCTATTTGTAGGTGCTTGCTCATTATCATGCTCATGTGCTCATGATAATAACTTACATGTGATTATCAGGCATGTGATCAGCCGAGGACAAAAAAAGTGCCGTCGCGGCACAAATTGAGCATTTTCACAGTCTGAAGCATCATCCAGGTTAAGTTTCTGGAGGAGTTTATGAACTCATAGAGCTCGGTGCACCTCTGAAATAATCTAGTGGACTCAGATACAGCTCCAAACAAATTGACGCTGTTTTTTAGCCTTCATATAAAACCCCTGTTAGCCATTTAGCAAAGAAGCTAGAGTCATCAGGCCATAGACAGAAGCCCTGCCCATCACGCGAATGAAGCGGTTTTGTACGCGCGAATGAAGCGAGTAAACTCAAATGTTCACGCGTCTATTTACGCGCGAATAGCAGGATTTATCCACGCTTGCTGCGTCTGGTGTGAACACAGCCTAAAAGCGCTTCCTTGGTCTCATCCCTATTTCTTTGCATGTTGAACACACGTCGACCACAACAGGAAATAAAAAAAAACTGCAACCACATTAATTACGTTAAAAAAAATTTACGCGTTAAATATTTCAAATTAATAACATGCGCTAATTTTGACAGCACTAATATATACTAATATATATATATCTATATCTATATCTATATATATCTATATCTATATATATATATATATATATATATATATATATATATACACACACACCCATATACATATATACACACATATATAGTGTAGTTTGGGTAATTTTTCTGTAATTGGTAAGATTTCAGAGACTGTAAGGGTCTGTATGTGTTCATATAAGCTTTATTTAATTATTTGTTTATTGATGTAATTACAGAAGTCCAGTAAATAGCTACGTTTCCACCCACCTATTTTTATTCGCATTTTGGATCTGTGCATAAAGAAACGGTTGATGGAAACGCCGCGATGTGAATAAATTTTAAAAATGTGCATAAAAAACAAATGCGCATAACTGAGTAGGATAAACTTTTTATTCGATAAGAAAAGATGCGCATAAGCTGCGATGGAAACACTTTTACTACATAAATTCCAGTATGCGCATTAAATAAAGGTCATGTGATTGTGTTATAAGAGATCATGTGATGATGATAATGTGTGTGAATGGACAAACCAGCAGGCATAAAACATCTGAAATGTTGTTTCGGTCATTCTAAAACGCCTCACCGTTTCAGTAGTTGTGTTATTATATTATTAATGACCTCTAGAATCAAGAGCGTCTGCTCAGAATTGCCTTCTGAGGCACAAGGCATTTATTAAATGAAGAGAAGATTCACGCAGCTTCTCCTACTGCTGCAAATGACATTTTTACTGTTGATATTTGGCGCCAGTTAATCATGAAGTGACGATTTTGTCCGCTTTGACTCGTTGGATGGAAACGCTGCTTCATTCGCACGTCTTTTATGCCATAATCCAGTTTTGCGCATAGTTCATTCGCATTTTAGGATGGAAACATAGCTAGTGACATTATCATTGACCTGCAGCTACCATTAAATCCTGTTAATGCAAATGTTAATAATTCACATTTATACACAAGTATTCATGTGTATGAAGCATCTCTGTATGAATCACATCGACTGCAACTTTCTGCTGTACACCATTGGCAGTAGAGACACAAGCCTGATGAAGGACACCCGTACCGAATGAACCGTACTGCTCAGTGGAAACAAGGCATTTATGTGACAGCAGAGTTGGACAGCAGCAGCGTTACCTCCAGATGTTTGGTGGCCTCCTGGTTTCTGGACATGAGCATGAGTTTTGTGCGGATGCTGCGTAAATGGATGTCGCTCAGCAGGGAGACGCGCTTGACCGTGGCTTCGCTCAGGGACTGCAGGAGTGGAGAGAATGGGTTACTCTTTGGTCATGTTTCGGTGTGTTTACATGTGCCGGGACTCACCAGAACAACCAGTTCGCTTTTCTCAGAGCTGTAAACGATACGAATGGCTCCAACCGCCTTCTTGAACTCTTTGTGGGCTTGTTCGCTCTCACACCTGACATGGAGACACATTGAATTAAAGATGAATTATTTTACATAAGGTCTTCTTTTATATCTGCAGCCGAAAATGTCTTATTTTGTGATGGATGTTCTCAAAATGTATGCCGTTACTTGCTTCAGTTATTGTTTTGCTGTGAAAACACATGAGAATCTTAAAAATAATATATATATGATCTCAAGAATTAATGTACTCTCAAAGACAGTCAGCTGAGCTCTTCATTTCTGAAGTGCTGAACACACCCATGTTAGTGAGTGTCCATTACTCACGCAGCTCTGAGGTCCTCCGGGACAGGAACGCTGCACCTGAAGAACGTGCTCTCAGTCACCGCTTTATTGCGGTTTACGGGACGCAGACGCTCGAACGTCACGATCTCGTTATATGTGGCGTCACAGGCGGCGTATTCAATCACATAGAACTGCAGCGAAACAAAAGTGAAAGTCAACTCTGAGTCTTCAGGGGAAACAGAAACTGATCTGAGAAATGCAGTGTCATACAATTATAACCACATTATGATTATTTGCTGGTGTTTATTTTTTTATTATTTATACTTTTTTATTAATATTACTATTTTTGTCTATTTTATTTCAATGTAATATTGTCCTTAAAATCCATAAAGATGTTCAAAAGTGATCTGAGAAATGCATTGTGTGATAGAGATTTCTTATTTATTTTCATCTTTCAGCCACATTTGTTTCATTGTGTGTGCTAAAATTGATATCATTTATACTTTATTTATATTATTTATCTATATCTATATTTTTTCCCACTGTAATAATACCGATAAAATCCATAAATAAAGTAAAATTAAAAAACAAACTGAAAGTGATCTGAGGACTCACGTCGCCCTTCATCATGCGCACTTTAGCCAGCCACCATCCGCACGGCTCCTGCTCGTTGGCCCTGGAGAAGATCTGCACAGACACACACAAGAAAACACCCATACTAATATTATTATGTTCACCTGCTGACTGAGTGCACTGAGAATCACACACACGGCCACAGCCATATCACCCTCCAGCCCAAGATTGGTTAACCACTGAAGCTAAGCAGGGCCTGGTCAGTACCTGGATGGGAGACCACATGGGAAAACTAGGTTGCTGTTGGAAGTGGTGTTAGTGACGCCAACAGGGGGTGCTCAAGCTGCGGTCTGTGAGAGTCCTAACACCCCAGTATAGTGAAGGGGACATTCAGGGCTTAAAGGGCCACGAAACCCCCCAGTCTCAGCAGGGTGTTTTCACACCTCTAGTTTGGAAAAGCTCAGGAAAGTGGGTGTGTCCAGCTCTGTTTAGGTAGGAGTGTCGGGGGAGAGAAAGAGGGAAGGTTTTGCATATAAATGGGAGTTTCCATTTGTGCACTTGCTGACTTTCAAATAAACACACAGATGCAGGGGAGAAAGACAGGGACTATGTTCACATGGACTTCAGTCATCTAATTATTTGCCAAATTATTACTTCGTGGACTTTAACTGCAGTTTGGCACTTTAACGTTTATTCACGAACATTTCCTGCGTGTCCCCCGTGACAAACGAGATATTAAATGTTAGTAACTGCTGAAGGAGTGCAGATTTAATGGAGTATTTGAAACGCACGGCGTATTTCAGGAAAATAAATCCTGCATTTCTCTGTAACTAGATGCACTCGGTAGGTAGCGTCAGAAAGCCCTGTGTGTGTATACACTAATCTGTCACTAAATGCGGCGAAAAATCTACACGACAGTAATCGTTTGATTAAGATGTTTACACTTTACACGGATTCTTCAGTCTATAATACTGCAGTGATGTTAACCTGCTGTAAACTCAGCAACAGTTCTAATCACTCTGACTAAGGTCTGTCTGTAAACACTGAAAGAGTATTGCAGACGAAACCAACTAACTTTGCCATCTTCATAAACAAACAAACACCACTAAACGCCTACTTACCGATCAGGTGACATGTTCTCTGCAAACGTATTTATGGCGCGTGGTAATACACCACTGTATTCCAACTGCTTGGGTCCACACGCGAGCTTTACTCTCATCTCGGGGAAATGGAAACAAAAACTTCGTTGCGCCACATTTATCAACGCAACACCGATGAACCAATCCTTTCGGCTGGCGACAAAACGTAGCGTCCCCCTTGCCTTTTGAAAATTGTCACAGGTAAACACGTCTTCCTGTATATGTAGTTCATGCATATTAATGAAGCTCCGCGTCATACACAATAGAGCGCTCTGATTGGTTTGAACAAAGGCCATGTCATGAATTAATGCCGCACGCTGAGTGACGTCAGATTGTTTGCGCCGGGACAGACGTCCAGTCACCACGCTGGACCATATGCATAGACCTCAACGGCGTGACGCAGCCACAAAAATTCGTTTCAAACCGGAAGAACGAATTTGCCTGAAATAACGCAAAAACAACCAATTTTCACTTTTTAGTCAATTATATGTGTCCTAATAGTGTTTATAGCAGCGTGGGACACATATATGACTGTCAAAAGCCCAAAAAATGTGTTTTGGTGTTTCATGGCCCTTTAATTTGTGCTGGAACAAGCCAAATCCGGAACCTCTAAAATCTGATCCGGCACCTCATTTTACCGATGCCCCTCCTCACACGCACCCCCTATTTTCATACTGTCCCTGGCTACTAAGGAGTGTTGGGTATCGTTTGGGGTTATTTCGATACCGCTGCTAAATCGATACTTTTAAAACGATACCGGTGCCTAAACCGATACTTTTGAGGCACAAAATGATGGTGGATGACTCTAGAAAAATCTTTTATTTGACAAAAATTTCTTTAATCATTTTAATTGAACAAAATAATTGGTTTAAAGCAAACATCAATTCATATTTTAAATATTTAAATTGAATTGCATTAATGTATTTCTTTTGATCATTTGTTGGTTAGCATGAACGCAAGATTTTTTTCTAGGGTTGGGGTTTGGGACTACATTCACATGGACATCAGTGATTTAATGATCTGCCTTAATCTGAATAAGACAGTGATATAATGAAGGTGTTTACATGAGCTGCTTTATTAATGTTCCTTTCATGATCCCGTTTTACATGTTATAGCACATAGACTGATTAACGTCATCGCGTCAGCAGCCTATCCACGTTTCCTCCAGAGTTACATGTCATTTCGGGTGTTTCATTTTTAATCTTTCGACTTTAACTGCAGTTTGGCACTTTCACTTTCATTCAGCAGCATATTGTTCTGTATTGAGGTATTGAATGAGAATATGATGTAAGGACTGCTGGAGGAGTGTTGTTGTAATGGAATTTGATGCCGCAGGTCGAATGGAAAGGAAAAACCTCTGCATTTTGTGAGACGGGTTTCAGTGGTTCTTTAAGGTAATCAAAAATTGCTGTTAACATGATAGACTCTTAATCAGAGTATTGTCTTAATTGCATTAAAATCGGAGTATTGGTGTCCATGTAAACATACTCAGTGAAGGTGTCAGATGATGTCGCGAGCTGTCAAAGAAAGTGCATTGTTCTGCCTTTAAGTTGATTCTACGAGCCCTCAAATGTTTCATTAAGTTCGACGTGTGTATTTCATATGCTGGTTCAGTCCGGTCCGGCACCGGGTTACAGTACCCAACCCTAGTAAACAATGCTGCTAATACAGGTATTTTTGCTCACCTCCACCTCTTCTCCTTCCCCGATCTCCTTCTTGGCATCTGCGGATGGCGGTAACCGAACATCACTGAAGGGCACTTGTCTTTCTGGCTGCCAGCTGAGAAAATCATTTCCACATCATGATGTTCATCTGCTCATTTCAACTGTATTTCGCTTCAACTGTTTGCTTCTACTCACTTATTCTCGAACGAAATGGAGAGCGAGTCATCGTGAACGTCTCTGACAAAGCCCTGGAAGAAAGAAAATTACACAGATTATTAACTTATTGTTTATTCTGACTAATAAGCATAATAACTTATAGATGGTATGATGTTTCCCTTTTTCCTTACCTCCATCTATTTGTTGTTTTATTTATTTCTTGATTTAAGGATTACTAAAAAAAGTTATATTATTATTTTGCCCTTAAAATTATTGTATTTATTTATTTATTTGGTTAATACTTAGTTAATTTATTTGCTAATACTGTTTATGATTTGATCTTGTAGTACATTTGGACTATAACCCATTGCACATCCTTTGTAATTCTTGCCTCTGATTATATAGCGGAGAAATTAAGTAATAAACACCACCATAATTCCCAGAAAACATATTTCTAAAAGTGCTGTTGACTTGAAATTTTGGTGACAATCACAAAAAATCCATTCACAATATGCAAAGAAAACAAATCTAATTAGTTTACAAATTAAGTCATGTGTAATAAAAGGAAATAACACAGGAAAAATGTATTGAACACATGAAGAAACATGTAGAAAGACATGGAACGACATGAAATCTCTCAGTAGTTCTTAATCAACCCTCTGCCCTTTCTCAGTGTAAATGAGTATCAGCTGCTTCAGTCCAACATCTGCATTAGCAGGAGGATTAAGATGAACCCAGGGTGGACATTTCAGCAAGACAATGATCCAAAACACAGCCGAGGAAACTCTCAGATGCTTTCAGAGAAAGAAAATCAAGCTGTAGAATGGCCTAGCCAGTCACCTGAACAAAACTGGGAGCGCACTTTTGTTTGTTTTAAGAAAATTAAAGAAAAAAATTAAAGAAATCATAAGCAAGCATAAATATTAGACTCAACAAAATGAATAAAATTGCATGGAAACAAACTAGATATTTAGTTAGTCTGGATATGTAAGATTAACATACATAAAGCTTAAATAAAATATATGTTTAAAGTATTTTACTTCAGCCAGTTGCTAAGAGATCGATTGTGCTTTTCATTTGATTTAATAATAATTTATTTTAATAATAGCTTAATTTAGTAATAACTAATACTACAACAAAAATAAAACTATACAGACTACAAAATATGCAATTAAATACATAAAACAGTCAGAAAAATTACTAGAAATGACTGAAGCCTTAAAATTAAATGAAAAAATTATTAAAAGGACATTAAATAATTAAAATAATAATATGATAAATAATAATTTTAAAAAACATACTAAAAAAAATTACAAATACTAAATAAAAATTATTAAAAAATGTCCGAAAAAAAGTAAAAAATTACTAAAGCCTTAACATTAAAAGAAAAAAATTAAGTATATTAAATAATTAAAAATAGTAATATAATAATGTAAAATAGTTAAGATATTATTATTATTATTATTATTAAAAATATAATAATAATAAGATTTTTGTTATTATTATTATTATTATTATAAACAATAATAAAATAATTATATGGTACAAAATAAGCATATTAAAATAAAAACTAAAACCGTAACAACAAAAATACAAATAAATATCTTTTATTTTTTCAAACATATTTTGAATTAAATCTTAGTGATTGCGCCTCCTGCAAAAAGAATAATTGTAAAAATAACGTACGACAGTGATTTATTTATAATCAGATAAAAAGATATTAAAGTGTTAAAAATAGTAATAGCTCTCAGTGATACTAAAATAACTATTGTTATTATTAGTAGTAGTAGTATTATTATAAACAATAATAAAATAATTATATAGTACAAAACAAGCACATTAAAAACTAAAACTGAAATAAAATACAAATATAAATCTATTTTTACAATTTTAAAACATTTTTTTATTTAATTCATATTTTAATTCATATTTTATTAGGTGGCTCCAGTAAAAAAAAAATTAAAAATGTATGATAGAGGTTTATTTATATTTATTTTTTTAAGCTGATATAAAGGTGGATGGATGGATAAAGCGAAGCACATTTTAATATTTGAAAAATCATATGAATAAATAAATAAAAAAGATGATAGTGTTAATAAATACTAATAGCTCTCAGTGATACTAAAATAACACATTACAATAAGGTTCATTAGTTAATGCATTCACTAACATGAATTAATCATGAACAACACTTGAACAGCATTTATTAATCATAATTGAACATTTACTAATGCATTATTAACATCCAAGTCCATGCTTGTTAACATTAGTTAATGCACCAACTAACATGAACAACTGTATTTTCATTAGCTACCGTTAACGAACATGAACAAATACTGTAGTAAATGTATTGTTCATTGTTTGGTCATGTTAGTAAATGCATTAATTAACATTGACTAATGAACCTTATTGTAAAGTGTGACCAAAATAACTATATTATTATTATTATTATTATTATAAACAATAATAAAATAATAATATAGTAAAAGCACATTCAAATAAAAACTAAAATGATAATAAAATACAAATATAACTTTTTTTGTACAATTCTAAAACATTTTTTGATTTAATTCAGATTTTAATTCAGATTTTATTAGGTGTCTCCTTTAAAAAAAATGTAAAAATGTATGATAAAGGTTTATTTGTTTTTATTTTTTAAGCTGATATAAAGGTGGATGGATGGATAAAGCAAAGCACATTTTAATGTTTAAAAAATAATATAAATAAATGAAAAGATATTAGTGTTAATAAATACTAATAGTTCTCAGTGATACTAAAATAACACTTTACAATAAGGTTCATTAGTTAATGCATTCACTAATTAATCATGAACAACACTTGTACAACATTTATTAATCATTATTGAACATTTACTAATGCATTATTAACATCCAAGTCCATGCTTGTTAACATTAGTTAATGCACCGTGAGTTAACGCGAACTAAAAAAGAACTGTATTTTCATTAACTAACGTTAACTAACATTAACAAATACTGTAGTAAATGTATTGTTCATTGTTTGGTCATGTTAGTAAATGCATTAATTAACATTAACTAATGAACCTTATTGTAAAGTGTGACCAAAATAACTATATTATTATTATTATTATTATAAACAATAATAAAATAATTATATAGCACAAAATAAGCATAAGTTTTTAAAATAAAAACTAAATCTGAAATAAATACAAATAAATATCCCTTTTTTTACGTTTTCAAACATATTTTGAATTAAATCTTAGTGGTTGCGCCTCCTGTAAAAACAATAATTGTAAAAAAATATATGATAGTGATGTGTTTTAAATATTCTTATCTTTAGTACATATTGTTGGTGTTTTTAGTTTACTTGTACATTTACATTATTTTTTAAGGTTCACTGTCTATTTTAGCGCTTCTTAACTATGCTTGTTTGATTGTGTAATTTTGGATAGTTTTTTTAGGTTGACAACTTAACATCTGTCCAGGGACAACAGATGAAAAATAGCCGTCTGGCTAATTCTGGTGCATTTGCAGATATGCTTATTAATGTACACCATCCCTGCCAAATAAACAAATAAACTAAACTGATTTATTTATATTCATTTTAAGCTGATAAAACATGGATAAAGCAATGCACATTTTAACGTATGTAAAAAAAAAACATTAAAAAGAAAGCTGTATTGAACTATTTTGATGGTTGATAACCTCCTTTTCATCTTTGCCCCATATATAAAATGAAATACTTTCTCAGTTTACTCTTCCCAGTCAAGCACGCACAGAAACAAACACCCAACATTAACGAAGCAGGTTTTAATGAATCACTCAATATGATGTGAATCATCATCATAACGAATGACTCACGAATACGCCAGAAGCATATTTACAAGCTTAATCATTCACCAACCATGTTGATGACTAAAACACAAAAGAAGTGTTAGTGTGATGATAAATAAAGTCAAACTGATAAAACCCGGTCAGCGCTGCCTTCCCAATGCCGACCCACTCCAAAATGGTTAAGGAATGTCATAAAGCTCATCTTAAAATAGCCTGGTGTTAAAATATCTGCTGTGCTGGACGACAGATGAAGATGGACAGCGGACAGCTGAGGAGCTCACAAGTGCAGAACAACCGAGAAGATCCTCAATGAATGTGCAGAAAACAAAAATCTACACCAAATGCAACCCTATGTTGGGCTTCAAAAAGATGATATTAGGAGAATATATTAAACCTGGACTAAAAGCATTTGATCTGACATCTTCAGGCCACACCTTAAATTATGATTATGAGTTTCCTGATGTCTTTGTAGCTCAAATTAACTTACATAAGAGTAAATTAACCACTCTTGTTCAGCTAAACAGTTTTACTTTCATTATAAGTGAATACTAATGTTTGGTTTTAGTGTGATGTGCTTAATACAGTAACACCACAAAGCATTAGACTAGGTTTGTGGTCAACAATATACAATTTCTAAGTGTTATATTGACATTTGTGTCGTGTTATGCTCTCTCTGAGCGTTTATTACGAGTGTGTTGTTATAAATGAAGAACTAAACGGCTGACTGAATAGAGATTAGGAAGACTTGGCAGATAAACAAAACTGAAAGCAAAAGTGAATCATTTCAACCCAAATTTCTAGATCTTTCAACGTTAAACTGCGTTTATATGTGTCGTCGAGGTAAACCCACAGTCAGCATTATATAAAATGCTGTTTCTTATTTAAATATCATCATCATCGCGCTGCTGCTAACCGGCTAACGGCTAACAGACAGACACTGAGTCGAGCACTGTTTATACGCGTTAAAGTGTCTGATGTAGTTCGTTTTAGGATGTTTTCTTGAGGTTTTTGACATATTTGATGTCTTAAGAGACGTGTGCGTGTGTGTAGCGAGACAGGGTGAGGTAACATGATGTATTTACCTTATAATAAGCTCCATTGGAGCCACGGACCTCCACCGACAGTTCCTCCATGTTGAGCGCGAAGAGGATGCTGGGTAAAGTTCTAGAACTCTACAGGACTCAGAGGTGAGCCTTGAGGAACTCCTGCACTAAACATTAAACAAGGGTTTGTTTTCCGTAATGTTTATTCTCAAGTATTATTAATAATAACAATAGATTTTTGACAGCACCTTTCAACAAATGTAGCAAAAAAAAACTATTGATAAAACATTATCGAAAAATATTTCAAGTTCATTATGAGAAAACTATTAATACAAACACATCGTTAAAAATCTTGCTAAGTTGCTAATTAATCTACTAAAATATTAATTTGAGAAAAAATATATATTTCCATAGCAATGCTAAACAGTTTCTCAGGCATTCTCAGTGTTTTTAGCTCATTGTGATGTGGTTGCTAGGGTGTTCTGGTTAGTTGCCATAGCAA
>CAIGQQ010033154.1:600016-610812 GCA_903798035.1 Danio albolineatus
AGGGGCTTGCAGAGGTGTGTGTTTGGCCTTATAGATGCTTTATTTCAATACCAGCTATTTTTTATATTTGTATATATATATGTGTGTGTGTGTGTGTTCACAGTAAGCGCTTTAAAGAGGAGGATTTCGCTACGACTATCAGAAAGAAGCAGTCGGTTTCCTGGGCCTTAAAATGGTTTGTTTTTTATCTGCTTTTCATCATAATTTTCAGTCTGATCATCATTGTTTTTATTTTATTAATTGATCGATTCATTGGTTGATTGATCTGATTGATTAATTATACCTAATAGATAAAACTTTTACATTTGTAAGTAATGTAGTCTGGCTCACTCAAACATTTATTCACATTTCTTCATGCATTATTATTATTTTTGTTATTTTATAATAATTCATTAATATATTTAAAGATAAAATTTGAGTATTTATATTAAGATGTGTGCGCTAGATTTATAAACAAAGACTTTTATTTAAAATTAATCAAACAACCAATCCATTATTTTATGGAAAATACATAAACATGTTTTTAGGCCCAGTCCCAATTCTATCCCTTAGCCCATTCCCTTACCCTCATTTTGTATGTTCACGTGAAGGGGATGGGGTGTCCCAGTTCACTTTATCTTGAAGGCGTAGGGCTAAGGAGAAGGGCTAAATAGTCTTTCCATAGATATATACACTAGATATTGCGTATGAACCCTGAGCAAGCGTCAATAGCGTCGCCACATTTGTAAAGTGCTCCCAGGACAAATGTCATTCAACCCCACTAGTTAACCACAAAGCAATGTGAAAATGCCTGACTTTATCGCTGTGTATGGGTGTAGCAACGAGCAGACAAAGAAAACAATGCAGAAAGGCAGAGGTAAGATTTATTCTTATATGTTTTTGAATGTTACGAACTTTTGTGCTCAACAAGTATTGATGATAATACAGTAGCTGTGTCCCAAATCGCATACTTATGCACTATTCTACGCCATTTTGAAGCATAAATAGTGTAAGCAGTGCGTTCACACTGAAAACTCTAAAAATAATAAGCGCACTTTAATTACCCGGATGATGCACTCATTCCACCGGTAAAATGAAGTGTGGACTGATGGACACTTCACGCATTCAACGACCGCAGCTTTGTGCATGTAGCGGAAGGGGCGGAGTTATCGGGCGCACATGTTGAATAGCTTTATATTGTGAAAGCAAAATTCTCCTACAAGAGGGATTATAGCGCCTCCCGATGGTGAATACGGTTATACTAATGCCAGTTATTATTGGGTATTTTGTTAATTTATTTCACTAATTTGTCGACCGTCAAACGTCATCAGGGAAACGTTTAAACTTCCGCTTAGTAAAGCTTGGTTCTGGAGTTTTTAGCTTGTCTACTTCACGTTTTGTCACATGTAACATTTAGATATTATTTTATATGACAAAATGTAAAGTAGACAAGCTAATAATCTAGAACCAAGTTTTTATGACCTTGGTTCTCTAATGTGAGACGTTATGCTACTTTTGTACCGTCAACACTCATTTTTTGGGGTCGACAGATTATTAAAACTTAATTCTGGATTTTTTTGCTTGTCATATAGTAACTATTAGACCTTGTTTTAATTGTTTTATTCGTCAGAAATGACAAGGCGCCCTCCCGCAATATAAAGTAAATGGAGCGGTTTTGATTGTCCCAAATTTGAGTGTGGGCGTGGCCTACATATTATGACGTGTTGCGCTCTGTCTCTGATTGGTTAAATGCACCAAAGTCCTCATGAACTGGAAGCTGTTAGTGGTTTTTTTTTTTCGTTCGTATTGTGATGCGGTTCCTAGAGAAACAGAATAATAAATGAGAAAACAGTGGGCGTGGCTTGTTTATCTACTGTGTGCTGATTGGATATAGTAAAGTGGGCGTATCATGCTAATTAATTAATTAGCTTTACAAAAGCAAGTCCAATAACTTGACGCTTATAAATATTGACTGTTCACAATACTAAAAACAAAGTGAACGGACTTACGATCTTATGCAGATCAGTCTCGTCAAGTTACACACAGCGCCCTCTCGTGGATTGACGAAAACAAAAAGATTTACAAAAGATTACAAAAAGATTCATTCAGAAAGATAAGGAAAAGGGTTTGTGGAGAGTTATTACAACCTAACAGACTCCTCCTCCTCACCGTTCCTGTTTGTTATCAAAACTGACAGCTGGAGGGGCGTGGTTAAGTGTGTTAGCCCCGCCCAATACCTCAGACTGACCTAATCTGAGACTTTAAGTGAACACAAACAGGAAGTGGATTTTCAGATTTCAATTAAAGATTACAAGGCCAGACTATTGTTTTTTTCTTAATGACCCGCACAGATGAATTGCTCAGCACAAATCTTGCACTGTGAGCTAGCAAAATCAACATGGTTAGTTTTGATGTGTACTTTAAACAGCGTTAACCTCGTGTAAAGAATTACCAGTGTTACACCTAATAATACTGAAGTATAAAAGCGTCTGACCGTATCGTTTCCTCATGATTTCAGTGTTAAAACCGGCGTGGGTCATTTTAAGTCTGGTCGCCATGTAGATGCGATGAACGAGTACAACAAGGCTTTGGAGATCGACACCAACAACGTGGAGGCTCTGGTGGCCCGCGGAGCTCTGTGAGTCTACAGAAACGCACCATCATGTTCACACACATTCTTTGTCACATATTTCCCAAATGATGTTGAACAGATTCAGGAATTTCTCACAGTATTTCCTATAATATGTTTTATTCTTGAGAAAGTCTTACTTGATTTGATTCGTCTAGAATAAAAGCAGTTTTTAATGCTTTAAACCAATTTTTTTCACCAAGTACCACCTCAGAAAAAAAAAGTCCCTTCAAGTACCACCATAATGACCGGTATTGAAAAACAGTAGCGTAGTAGGCCTAATTAAGCAGCTACAGCACTGCACAGTTCAAGAACAAGGCAGATTAATTCTACCTCATTATTATAAGTATTTATTATTGTCAGCCACTTTAAACATTCTAAATAGTTGAACATTAACCGTGCCCTGTGCCTACAGGTAAGAAAGTAACTAAATAAACGTCAACATTTTTATTAAAATGTGCTTTTAAAGGTAATTAAACATGCCACTGTTACTTAAAAAGTAAAAAGAAAGCTAAAAAGTATGATCATAGTCTATTCAAGTGCCTTGGACCTCATAAATATAGGCTATATGTCAACATATTCATATATAAACTCTTTTTGAACTATATGTTGCATGTAAACATGACTTATTTGTATTTTTAAACATCTAAACATTAACTTGTATTTTAAATATATGAATTGGATTTACATATTTAAATCAGAAATTAGATCTGCGCGTTAGAGTAGGCTTTGTGTGTCAGAAAAGCAACTTATTAAACTATACCGTCAACATTGGGATATAAAAACGAGAGATACGCCCCCAACAACTGTTACAAACATTGCTTCAAATGATAAAATACATAACAAACATTAGAAAATTGAAAATAGAATAAAAGTAGCCTGTAGGTGTAGCCTATTAAAATTAATTTACTGATCATGTCAGTGTTATCATACATGCCAAAGGGTTAAAAGTGTGTTCATTTTTTAACTTGGAATTACTCAGCGATTTTCCCCCGAGTACCATTAAAAGGAAGCCCCCGTACCACTAGTGGTACACGTACCACAGTTTGAGAACCACTGTTTTAAACCATTTTAAGCTCAACATCATTAGCCCCCTTATCCAATATTTGTTTTGGATAGTCTCCAGAACAAACCACTGTTGTACAATGATTTGCCTGATTACCCTAACTTGAGGCTGTCCCCTCTTTAATAGTGAGAAATAAAAAAGTACCTTTTATTTGACTACCAATGTTTAATTTGCATCCTGCTAACAATTTTTTTAATGTACTATTCACACTGATAACAAACCGTTAACCATGACTTTTATATATTAATACACTACTAATTAGCTGTTTATTAAAAGTTATTTAGGAAGTAGCTGGATTTGGCTATGATTACGAATGTGGAATAATTCCTCGCCGTATCAAATTCAGAAATTTCAGTATCTTGACGACACTAATACTAATCAAATCATGACAAACTATATATCATTTGAAAGCTTAAAATGTCTAGCTTTACAAATATTGTCAAAAGTATGAAAAAATATGGTTCATTTTCCTCAAAACTTCCACAGGAATATATTTTATGGTCACCAGTGGAAACTGAGGGTCATCTGGTGGTCATGTCTGGTACTGCACCCAAACAAAGTCATACTGAAAGCTCATTTTTTGGGATGTCAACTTTAAATTTGTAATATGATTTGTGCAGATATTTAGCTTTAATTTTTCTATAAGTTTTAGGTTAAAACAGGTTTTGTAAAATATTGTGATGTAATAAAATATACATTTATTGTTTTATAATTTTGAACAATTTAGCTTTTTAAACATTTCTTCAGCTACAATCCGACATCTCTTTCCTTTAAAATGAGACCAAGCTTAAAACAATGCACCAAAGTGTTGAAGATTGAGAATCATCTAAGTTGACCATGTCATATTTGTGTCTGTGTTCAGAAAATGTGGCAACAGTTAAAGGGTTAAAACACAGATTAATGATTGAACAAGTGACTAAAGGCGTGTTTTTCCTTAGATACGCCACTAAAGGGAGTTTGGTGAAGGCGATGGAGGACTTTGAGCTGGCTCTGGAGAACTGCCCCACGCACAGAAACGCTAAGAAATACCTGTGCCAGACGCTAGTGGAGCGCGGAGGACAGTACGTCTGTTTACGTCTGCTTTACCTCTTCTATTCTTCACTAAACACACCAGGAAATAAAGCTTACAGTCACTTCATTTACACTGAATCATCCTGCGTTCTTTAAATATATAGTCAAAACACTACTATATTAATATAGTCAAAACATTACTATCTTTTGTTTAGTCATAACAATATTATTTATTTATTTATTTTTTGACTCACTACATATTTTTGACATTGTATTGAGGATTTTTTTTAACCTTGCAGTTATAATGACTGGCATTTATGGCAATTCTAGTAGGGTTGGGTCAATAGATGATGCCATATCGATTGCAATTACGATGCTGAGCTGGCATCACGATCCTCCACCCTGTCCCAGTGCAGCAGCTACCCGCTCGGGAAAAATACACACTCAGGACGCGTTTAATATAATAATCCCTCGAAGAGACGATCCCAAGGTTCCATAGTCCTGGACCAGGCCGTATCCTGAGCAGCTGTTTGGTGCGTGGCGGAGTAGCAAGCATGAGACTGATTCCTGTGACCCTCCAAGTACAGACGAGCCTTAAGTTCTCCAGCCTCCGGCACCTAGACTGCAGCTCTGAACAAGACGTTTGGCCATAGGAGAAATGGTCGTGCCCAACTGAGCTTGGATCCTCTCAAGGTTTTTTTTTAATTCCTCGATTTCGCCAATTGATGAAGTTTTTCTCTGGCTTGCATGGTTCGGGACTTGTAGAGCTGCGCATCAATGGATTAAAATTCAGTGTTTGGACTCTCAGCAGTGAATAATAAACCACACTGAACTGAACTAAAAACTGGACTGACACTGTTTCAATTTACTATAACCTTCTATGTGAAGCTGCTTTGGCACAATCTACATTGTAAAAGCGCTAGAGAAATAAAGGTGAATTGAATTGAATTAATGAATAAATAGTTTTAAAATGGCGTTTTAGAAGAAAACGACCCACATCCACACTGACCTTTCATCTAGCATTTCTGAACAGCCCTCAGTCCACAACGCACATCACGTGAGTACAGACACACACACTTTATCATGCGCTCTAGCTGGGCTGAGCTCCAGGCAGTCAGCGGGTGCTTTGAGCACAGACCCCAGAGAGCAGCGCATGTGGGACAGTTAATCAAGGATGTCCCGCTGGATGGCGTCTCCCTATAGTTATTAAACGTGGTCTTTAATTAATCTTTTTCTCTGTCTAACGACTCTTCGGCCTTTTGAATCTATCAGGTAACGTGTCTCAGCGTCAGTACACTGCTTCAGTCTTTCGCTTTCACACTTGTACTCAGTAATGTTAGCGTAAACCTCAGATACTGTTGGTCGGTTCCTGTTGGTTGAGCACCTTTTTTCCAACCAAGTTTGCCGATGCCATTATAACGACACAGATCACTGACTATTCATGCCAGAGTCCTGCGGAAACAGTGATTGACATTATTATTATTATTATTATTATTTATGATTTGGTTATGGGTAAAACAAAGACCATGCAGGTCAGGGAGTTGAAACGGTAGGCTACAAATAATTCATTCGTTATAAATTAATTATTCATAAATAGTTGATTCACTGCTGCCTATGACAACGATGCCATCGTCCATCGTGATGTTTCACATTAGACATCGTATGATGCCAAATTGGTCGACATCGCTCAACCCTTGTTTCTAGTATGATTTGATGTTTAAATTCAGAACTACAGTTATATAATAATATAATACCCTCTCTCTCTCTCTCTCTATATATATATATTAACACATACAGGGTTCAACGCTAAGGATTTTTTGTACTCGGCCCAATTGTACTTGCCCTGCCAAAATTTTCCCCCACCAAAAAAGAAGCTAATAGCTATTGCTTAGCCACATATTTTAAATAATGTGTTAAAAATAATATCTGTGAATCAAGAATATATATTTTTGAAATGTTAATAAATATATGATGAGCAAAATTCTAAGTGTTATGCAAACAAAAAGAGCAGTATGGTTCAGAACAGTAAGTTCTAAATTATTTAAATAAATAATAAATTAATATTTGTATAAATTATTCATTTTTTCATTGTGTTGTAACCACTAAAGTATCTGCTTCAAGACGTTAGAAACAGATGTTTTCTTTTAGCCTCATAATTTGATGTTGCCGTCTCTTCGCTGGACTGGTTGTTACCAGGTTATGGAAAAAATAATATGCTCAAAACATCCAATCAGATAAGAGGAACTGAAAAGCAGTTTGGTGTTTACTGCATTACAGAAAAGGTCGCATTTAAAGGCTTAAAAGCACAAACTGTGTCTCGATTCTAGGACTGTATTTGCACCTGATTGACAAATAGTTGCAGGAAAAATAAACATTAGTAACAAGGCCAGGCCAGTAACGATCCTGTCTACTGTCCCAGGCATCTATCATGCTGGCCCCGGGCCATCGGGCAGTCCTTATTGTTGAGCTCTGACATAGTTGACGAGTGATAGTATTTACACATCAGTCTTTCCATTTTTCACCCTAAATTACTGATTTGCAGCAACGTTTCTTGGATTAAAAGATTATTAAACACAACTGTTTAACTACGGATGTCCTTAGAGGCCATGCATTAAAATATTTTTTCTCTCTTATGTCATGTCGTGATCACGACTTAATCATCTCCTGATCTCGACATAACTCGTTTTCTCGTGATCTCGACAAAACAAAAAGTTCTGCTTATTCTGACTTCCGTAAGCAAACGCCTACGAAACATCATGGACGAACGCATTAGCTTTTATTTTAACCAGGGACTGAGTCAAACTGAGATAGTTCTATGCGTTTCAGTGATTGACAGTTTCTATATTAGTGCCGACACTTGAGAAGGAGGCTTTCGGCTCTCCGCCTTTATCGTCGAAGATATAGCGACCCTGAGAGTATCGTCAGTTTCATTGCCAGTCAGCTTGAAGGACCGGGACGTCTGCACGGTTATAGAATGATGCTAGAAAGGGGCTGTTAACATGGTTTGCGGCTGACCAGAGAAATGGTAAGAGATGTGCAGTTCAGTTTGAGAATAAGCAGAACTTTTTGTTATGTCGAGATCACGAGAAAACGAGTTGTTATGTCGAGATCACGAGATAATTAAGTCGAGATCACGACATAACAAGAGAGAAAGGACTTCCGTAGTTTAACTCTAGCTGAGCTGTAAAATAAGCCTTTATTTAAGTACTGTTTCTTTAATGAAATGATTGAGAACCTTCAAACTTCATATATGTTTTGTTGATGTTTTCTGCGCAGAGTTGAAGAGGAGGACAAGCTGGTGACGGCCGAGAGTCTCTACAAAAGAGCCCTGGTTTTAGACGACACGTTTAAAGAGGCGGCAGAGGCTCTGGAGAAACTGCAGATCCGTATCCAGGTGAGCTGGAGAAACCTGTCCGCCAGTGCACATCCACTCAGACAGTCAGCTTCTGGTATACCACAATCTAGGCACACAGACCATACTGAATATTGATAATAATAGCAACTCTATATGGCGCAGTTTTAAAGTAATTGTAAATAACTTGCGGAAAGGATTAAAGCAAAAGCAGGATCTTCATCATTCTTCATCATTTAACTCATATGTGAAGCAACTTATGTTTGCGTAATATAGAGTTGGTTTAAAATGATAACAGTTGAGGGAATATTATTGTAAATAATGGTATATAATCATATACATGAATATAATCATGAATGTACATTAATCACGGGTGTTTGCGCTCAATATTATGGCTGTTCTGAACGCCTTTAACATGTTACACGAATGCGCGTCTAGGCTAGGCTATTCTCTCCCTGGCCATACATTGACCAGATATTATTATTATTATTATAATTATTAATAAAGAGCCCCTATTATGGGTTTTTGAAATTGATCTTCATTTAGTGTGCACCACAGCTCTAAGTGAAGTGAAATGTCCAGCTGAGGCTTAAATCTGAAAGTGCACAGTGTTTAAAACTATTGATTCATCCATAAAAGAGTCGACTCATAGTTCCTCAAACGAATCGCCGTGCTTACGAGTCTTTAGCTGTTTCGGCATGACGTGAACACGAAACATAAGCTCCGCCCATTTGTGCGTGCGCAGCCCCGGGAGATTCGAAACCCCCGACCCCACCCACAAACAACAGCGGCGAGCAAAGGTTGCCTGATTGGGCGGTTTTGAATTTGATTGTGCAGGTAAAGACCTTTTAGATAGGGGTTGGACTGGAATGAGTCAGCTACATCTGGCAACACAGAGAAGAGCACTGTGCTCAGCTGGATATTATTGGAAGTGTGCAGATGAACCATAGATGAGACTGTTCCCCCTGAGGAGTGCTTCTAAAATCTAAACGCTTACACCGGAGGATTCATCGTTCGTTTGTTAAATGAAGGATCAGCAAAGACTTGATGTATGCAGGGGCGGACTTGCCATAGGGAACAGCGGGACATTTCCCTGGCCTGCTATCCAATAAGTGTGAGTGAGTGTGATTTAAAACGTTTGCCTCATTGTTTTCTCTAGCTTGTAAATGATGCATTTAATTGTGTTTTGTAACTTGTAACCGCTTGTAGTGTATCTGGTTAACTTGTATTCTCATATCGCGTCTAAAAGCACGTTGTAAACGCGACGCGTGCCGCTTTGTTTACGGATTAAAATGCATTTGTGAGCTTGCGTTTAACTGCTGTTTGTCGTTGCTATGGCCACATCAGCTCTCCTACACACGTGCGGCGGTCCTGTTTCATAATGGTTCAGCTTTTGCCGCTGTGTGCACTAATACTGCATGTGTGTCACTGTTTTTACTTATAGTTAAGAATAGAGTGATATGCTGGGAGACCGGGGGGTTAGTTTCGGGGGTGAGGTGTCTGAAATATGGGCGACTCCCAGAAAAAACGAGTGTTAGCAGAAATGCTCACGCACACACTATGACTACTTCAGTATTGATAAGCCGCGGTGGGCATTCTCTCGCGCTGAATGATGTCGACCAATCGCAACAGACTGGGTCATCGGTCCAATCAGCGCAGTTTAGCATCGCGCTAAGGAGGTGTTTTGGAACAAATGAATCGCTGAACCAACAGCCTGCTGTTGGAGACCCCCAAAACCAAAATATGACCCTTTTTAACGTATAATAGGGGCTCTTTAATAATAATAATAATAATAATAATAATACATAAATAAAAAATAAAAAAATAAGTCGTGATCACGACACAACTCTTTTGTTATGTCGAGATCACGAGAAAATTAGTTATGTCGAGATCACGAGATAATTAAGTCGTGATCACAACATAACAAGAGAGAAAAAAATATTTGAATGCATGGCCTCTTAGGACTTCCGTACATATAAGTACAAAATAGCAAAGGTAAAAGTGAAACCAACAGCGCTTTATGGCTTTTCTGGAGAGTCTAACAGTATTCAAGTACAGAAATTGAACACTCAAACATATAAAGTCTTTTAAAATTACTCTCTTAATCTTTAATAGATCATCTAAGCCACACATCAATGCTCATATGATATATAGTGCATCCTTAGTCTGAGAGTTTGACTCAATCTCCATGGTAAAAAGCTTCAGAAATAAAGATGACTTGAATTGAATGCTCGGTATTGAAGTACTGATGAGGTATTCTTGTCATTTATGTGTCTACCTGATCTCGGACCTGTGAAACCTGACTGATGGGACTTTTAACACTGGGTTAACATTAACGCCCCATGTGGACTTGAAACCCGCCACCTTTGGTTTGTATTCTGTTCCTGGCTCTACGGTAAATGCACCTTGCATAATTGATACTCCTTCAATATGTTGTTCTGGAATATTGTCATTGCTCACCATCCTGAATGCTTCGCCTGGGGGGGTGAAAATGGTGCAAATCAATGCATGCTTGACCAATATGCTGCAAATTTTACCCTGTCAATGAACTGCATTAAAGAAATCACTTAAATTGAAAGAGCTGGAAGCTGCGAAAGAGCAGGAAAGAGCTAAGACCACGGAGACCAGTGCCGAGAAATTGCGTAAGATCCTAAAAGAGGAGAAAAGGTAATGTTTACACCACTATGTATACACACATGAATGGCTTTTATTACTTCAATGCTTGTGTTTGGTCACATACACACACACACTGCATGGAA
>CAIGQQ010033154.1:827421-838187 GCA_903798035.1 Danio albolineatus
CCCAATAAGAATATCCCACTTTTAAGCCTCGCCGCGGCAGAAGATGGCACTTTTTCAATCTGTTCGTTTCCCAGTGGCGAGCGCTTCGGTCATCAGAGGGACGCTGAGAAATCTGCGATCGCATAACCGTACGCATTTGATCTTACACAGCGCTCTTAAGGTAAACTAGTTACACTTTTAGCTAAGAATTAGAGATTAATTTGCATTTATTAACACATTTATTGTTGGGGGAATGTATGATTTTGGCTGCAGAAGTAAAATGATATCACATACTGTACAGCTGAAGAATTATTAGCCCTCTTGTATGTTTAGTTTTCCTAATATATTTGTTTAACGGAATATAATCAGCTTAATATGAGAATATTTCTTAAATATGTTTAAAAATATATTGATTTATATTACATAATATAACTGGCGACACGGTGGCGCAGTAGGTAGTGCTGTCACCTCACAGCAAGAAGGTCACTGGTTCGAGCCTCGGCTGGGTCAGTTGGCATTTCTACGGTTCGTAGTGTGTGTGTGTGTGTGTGAATGAGAATGTATGGATGTTTCCCAGAGATGGGTTGTGGCTGGAAGGGCATCCGCTGCGTAAAACAAATGCTGGATAAGTTGGCGGATCGTTCCGCTTTGGCGACCCCGGATTAATAAAGGGACTAAGCCGAAAAGAAAATGAAGAAATTAAATTAAATTAAATTAAATTAAATTAAATTAAATTAAATTAAATTAAATTAAATTAATTAAATTAAATTAAATTAAATTAAATTAAATTAAATTAAAACAAAACTTAAGTACATTTAAATTAATACTATCAACAGCAAAATCATATTGGGGTGGCCAGAGTTTACACAGGGGTGGCCGTGTTAATAAGAGTAATAATGACTGGAGTATTAATTTCATTTGAAAGTACATAAAGTAAGTAATAAATATGTATTTTTTAAAATTACATTTATTAAATGCTGCCATGATGAACAGAATAATTTTATTTAAATTATTAAATACAATTATGATAAATTAAAAAAATGACCCCAAACGTTTGACCGGCAGTGTATGTACAGTGGGTGTACTTACAAATCTATCCTTTAAATTCATATTTTTAATAGGAAGCTATACAGTATTATATTTGTGCATTTACATGAGATTAGACAGTACCGAAGCCAAATCTGGAGCTAATCTAACAAAATAACTTCCAAAAACTAAAGTGCAGCTAAATGTATATGTTATAGAAAAATATTAAATATGAATATTTGGCGTAGTGGGTATTGGTGGCATAGTGGGTAGCACGATCGCCTCACAGCAAGAAGGTCGCTGGTTCGATCCCCGGCTGGGCCAGTTGGCGTTTCTGTGTGGAGTTTGCATGTTCTCCCCGTGGTCGCGTGGGTTTCCTCCGGGTGCTCCGGTTTCCCCCACAAGTCCAAATACGTGTGGTACAGGTGAATTGGGTAGGCTAAACTGTCCGTAGTGAATGTGTGTGTATGGATGTTTCCCAGAGATGGGTTGCAGCTGGAAGGGCATCCGCTGCGTAGAACATATGGATAAGTTGGCGGTTCATTCCACTGTGGCGACCTCAGATTAATAAAGGGACTGAGCCGAAGGGGCAGAACATGGCTGTGTTGATGGTTTGCTGCTTGTGAGGGGATTTTGGGGGGTTTGCAGACAGTACCAGGAGAGGACGCTTTAAGTGCATGTGATTATGCATAACATAGAGGGTGGCACAGTGGGTAGCGCTGTTGTCTCACGTCATGAAGGTCGCCGGTTCGAGCCTCGGCAGGGCCAGTTGGCATATCTGTGTGGAGTTTGCTCGTTCTCCCCATGTTGGTGCGGGTTTCCTCTGGATTTTCCAGAAGGAATACTTTAATAAATAATAATGGATATTATGAACAACTCTGGTTATTGTTTTATTGCATGTGTCATTCATCGTTTATTCGTGTTAGTAAATGTTTTAACTAATAAAATCTTATTGTGCAGTGTTCCCAACTCTTCGTCTGTTACCAATATATTTATTCATTCGTTTTCTTTTCTGCTTAGTATCTTTATTAATCAGGGGTCGCCACGGCGGAATGAACCGCCAACTTATCCAGCATGTGTTTTACGCAGCGGATGCCTTTCCAGCTGCAACCCATCATGGGAAACATCCATACACACTCATTCACACAAATGAGTGCAAACTCCGCACAGAAGTGCCAACTGACCCAGCCGGGGCTCGAACCAGCGACCTTCTTGCTGTGAGGCGAACGTACTACGCCACCGTGGCGCCGTTACCAATATAAACTCTTCTATAATCCGTTAGATTAATCAGCGCTCACAAACACATCTAGAATAAACGTTTTAGCTTTGTTTCCCCGTTGATAGTCAGCGCTGCCGTGATGCTCCCTCCTCAGGTTACATGCTAATCCGACTCAAATACTGGTCAAATGAGCGTCAGTAAATGTGGTCTGGCGAAGCGTCAGGGCTTTCGTCGCAGGTGGGGGTTGGTGAAATGAAGCATCAATGATGGAATAATAGCTGATGAAATGCAAGCCCTGCTCCAAAACACTGGCACTCTGTAAATGGATTTAGGGAATATGCTAATCTCGCACTTTATTCATTTCCGCCCCAGCGGCCCTCAAGGATTAACATAATTTATCACCTGAGAAACACCACCAAACACTTTTTTTTTTGCTCGTGTTAAAGAGACGAAGATGTACACTAACGTCAGCAGCAAGTTCGGGAATCCGTCTTCCTCCAGGAGCGCTATGATATATGATTCAGTGCTGCGCTAGTCATGATAGCGCTAATCTAATTTGGCGGTTACGAACGGCGCGAGTAATTAATTGATGTAGGTCAAGGCCGTGAAGCGCGCCGTGTTATTTATCATCGATGTTTGGCTCCGGCTTTGTGAAGGCAGGCAGGTTGGTCATATTAGCTGCCGTCAAACAGGCCGGTGTAATTCAGACAATGCAAATGTTTGTGCGAACAGCCCCCCTTCTTGGATTCCCATCCGGAAAAGATCTCCACAGCAGAGGCTGAATGAGTTTTATTGACTTTATTTTACACAGTATAATACATTTATGTGATGCCTTGGGATTTGTCTGGTATGTAGTAAACTGTAAGTCATCTTTGCTCTAATCGAAAGCTGTGTTGTTTAATTGTTGTGATGCTTTAAATGTATTTGACGCACACAGATACAGGGAAGAAACATGAAACATGAGCGTTTTATTCATCATTCAATATCTTCTCGACGTTCGTATTGTTTAGATTAAGTACATGCCACTATAATTTATATATATTTCTACATTAAATCCATTCATTCAATCCCTGGGAGTGGCATGAGCATGTTTAGCTTAGCTTAGCTTAGCATGACTCATTGATTTGAATCAGACCTTTAACAAAACAAGTTAATTTTCCTACTAAAAGCTCGACTCTTCTGTAGTTACCGCGTGTGCTAAGACTGATGGAGAATGGTCTGCATCTGATGTTAGCATGTTGCTAAGCTAACAATGCGATAAGCATAAGTATAGCTACGCATACAGTATAATTACTAATGTCATTTTTAGCACAGGAACACACACAAAACCCAGTTAGCACTGCTGACTAGCCTTTTTAGCTTTTAGTTTAGCGTATTATGTTTATCTTCTTTGTAGCCTAACATGATTTTATTATGAAAAGCAACATTCGGTCATTATCTGGTAAACGCCGGATCTAAAGCTAACAGTGCAGTACTTGAAGCTTAAATATAGCTACACATACAGTATATAAATATTGTGGTGTTAATTAGAGCCTGCGTTAGCATGTTGCTAAGATGACTACTACAATACACAAATTGCGTACAGTGGGATAGTTTATTAAATTAGAACTAGTTTTAGCATACTGCTAAGCTAAAAACAATACTGTAATACAAATGTTGGTAAAATGGCCTGCTTTAATTAAATTTACTGTTAGCATGTTGTTAAGCTAACGACACAATCCTATACGACACTGTAAAAAGATCCTGGTTGCCTTAAATTTTTAAGCTAAACCATATTACCCTTGAGTCTATTGAGCTTTTATTATGTTAAACTGACTTAAAACAGCTTGTGTAACTTATAAAATTAAGTTGGAACATGATTAACTTCGTTTAATAAGTTACAAAGACCTAAAAACATGTAATTGATCATATCATTTTTTACAGTGTACAAATGCTGTGTAAAACGGTCTGTTTCACATGAGTTTAGCATGTTGCTAAACGAAAAACAGTGGGTAAAATGATTTACTTTAGTCAGATCTCACAACAGAATATTTAATAATATATATTTATAAGCTCAAAGCACACAAATGCTGTATTTAATTCTGATTTACACCTAAAAATGCCTGGAAATTAATATCAATAAATCAAAAATGAAGTAAAAATACATTTAAATTTGGATGAAAATATTGCGGTGTGTGATCAAATGTAGTGTAGTGTGTGTAGTAAACTTAATAATGTCTTTTTTTGGCACGAGAACACACACAATACCCAGATTTTGAACATTTAGTTTAGGGTATTATGTATATCTTCTTAGTAGCCTAACGTGATTGTATTATAAAAAGCAGCGTTCGGTCATTATCTGTTGAACGGCGGATCTAAATTGGCATCGAGTCTTCTGAAATGCTTTGATTTGTTGGTCTCATTGACTCGAGCAGGCGTCGCAGATTCTACTGTATGTTGTGATTGCGCACATACATCCCCAAACCTCACCGGCTTGCCATATTTTTCTTGGCACGGTTCTCTAATTTGGCGTCAAAAAGAGGGCGAGAGAATTAGACGTGCTCCTCTGCACAGCCTATCTTACAAGCCACGGGAGCTGAGTACCTCAACATTCGTTTTTCCAATTTCTCCGTCTTCTGCGTTTGGAAATCAGCTCCGGCGGTGATTACAGTCTAAAGGTTTCCGCACTTACCTCGCTGTGAACAATGAGTTTGCCGTGAATGGGAGGCATTCACATGGTTAGGCTTTAATGGTCTTCCAGGTTGATATGTCGAGGTGGGGAGCGGGAATATCTCTGACGCGTCCACACTCCGAAACGCACAGAAATGAACGTGTCTGTGCCGGAGGCTAGATAATGACAGGTTTCGTAGCTTTAATCTGCCACAGCAGATGGTTACCGTAACCTGGATCGGAGAGACAGTGCTTCTGAATAATGAAAATGTGGAGCTCCTGCTCTAAATAAAGTATTTAGCACAGTATGTGAAGCATGAGAGGAGAAAATGAGGGGGAAAAATGAAGGCTAAATGAGTGTGAACCAACTCTGGCTATTGTTAAACCTCGAATGTTATTAAATATTGCAGTTGTATAATAACTAATGATGTGATGCATTAGCATTTCAGATGTGACAGGAATCGCTAATAACTTAACTCCTGTCCGCAGTCTTTCGGAGTGTTCACTCTGGAGTTTGAGCGAGCCGCTTTTGTGGCTGTTTTTAATTGGATATAATGTTGATAACGCGTCAGCGGCTGGCCGTGTAAGACTGCGGTTTGGTCGCGGTCCAGCACGTCTGTTGTCCACGATACGTCTGCGCTTATCTTATTTACTGTGATTAGACGTCTCTGCGTCGTCACTCCAACTCTTGAAAGTGGCTAATGCTCATTAACGGCCTCATTTTGGCTTTACTCAAAGTCGCTTTCCCCTCTTCTTGCCGTATTGTCCAGAGAAGATTAGAAGCGCAAAATCTCGACTGCTGTTCACGAGGTTATTAATGTGCTTTGGGTAATTGAACAAGTCCAGAGATGTTTTATGCGGGATGTGTTTTACCACAATATCATCAGCTTGGCAGTGTTTACATTCAGTAATAACAACTTCTATCATTCAGGGACCAGCGAATTCACCAGCAATTCGGATTTCCCGTAATCTGCTTCCCCTCGGTACGCATTTGTATAGGAAACACAAGATTTCGTCTCTCTGTAATTGCCTTTTTTTAATTCCGTGCGGCCCATCAAGCCAAGATTGGAAATATCCTGATTTTTTTTTTTTTTTTTGGGGGGACCCATCTTGGGACTGTGACAGCAAAGATTTGTGGAAGCTTGAGATTGTCTGCAAGAACTTGCCTGAAAGAAATGGTGCTGGCTGGCCTGCACAGCCACGATAAAACGTAAAAAAATGAAACATCTCAGTTTCAACCAGCTTGCGTTAATAGATGGTGTACCAGAGACCGTGCTCAGATGCTAAGCTAATCTTCTGCTGGTTATCCGCGGGCACCGTTGGGATTGTGCCATGGCGGACTGGTTGACTTTAAAAGCAAACTTTGACTTTTCTTTTAGTTTCTCTGTTCTCACAAAACTCTTGACGGCTCAAGATGCTGGAAAGCATAGCCTTCGTGTGGCATGTACTATTCCGCTGCTAGCAGTCTTGCGCAGAGCACAATGCGATGCCCTTTTCCTTAGCGGAAAGCAAGCGGACAATCGCTAGACTGCAGATTTTTGAAGAAGCCTAGTATTTTTGGCCTGGATTTCATCGCCCTTCGCTTTCTTTTAATATTCTATAAACCCATAAAGGTCTGGCAGTGTGTCCAAATTCTTAAAGTAGCAACTTCTACAAGTCTCTGAGGATGAAGAATCATCTCTACCTCAAGTGGACCAAAATGGTCCCATTTTCTTTTTTGATTTGCTCAATGACACGCTTCGCAGGCCGGGTTCCAATCCTCTCTTATTATGCCTCCGTCTGTTTTACATCACACCTGTTAGTATCACACAGATGCGGATCTAGCGGGATGCAAAAAAACGAGAACGAAACAAAGCAATCTGAGACAGAATCGAAACAATTACAGACAATTTTCCCAGAAAAAAAGGCCATCTGGTGTATGCATTACCTCTATTGAGGGAAGTCCTTTTGTGGCTTGCCAGCTCCTTTTTTCGAGGTTCTCATGAAATATGTATGTTTTCATAAAGTGTCAAACATTTTTCTCTCGTCGCTCTTCTTAAGGGTAAACTGGAAGTGGCCAATTCAGTAGAAGTTGGCGATGGAAACTTACGCGAAAGCAGCAAATGAGCTATAATCACTTCATACTTTCACGAGTAATGATGTAAAGTCAAAAGTAATCTTGCCGTATGAAAAGCTTTTAAGCTCATCCGGACAGCTGATTGCAGGTTTCATTGGGTCTTCGTTCGTTTTCCGCCTGCAGCAAAACAACGCTGATTAGCATTATGTTCCCTTTAAAATCTAGAACGATGACCACTTGAATCAGAGTTTTATGATTAAGCTAATATTGTCACTTGGAAGGAAATTATGATCATCTTATTTGTTTGTGTTATTAGATATTATGAAACTTCATGCATAGCATTTCTGAAATCACGTCCGAACTCATACCTGGCACTCGTTTAGGGAGTGAGTGTGTGTTTGGTTGGGGGTTGTATTGTTATTTTGAGCAGGGACATTGATTCGAATACACATTTTCAGGAAGGGTGGGGTACACAACACTGAGGCTGATAGAATTCTGGCTAAATTCATTCCTGAGGATGGGGGGAGACCATTTCTCATGATGGGGTTTGAATCAGAACTGAATGAATTTGTTTGATCCGATCCCAATATTTTTATACGATTCCCTTAAAGAAATCCTTGACTTTTTTGGACAATTTTACGAGTGACCTAGAGTTAAACTAAGTTTTACCATTTTTTAACCCATTCAATCAACGGCACTAAGCACTTTTAGCTTAGCATAACTCTTTGAATCAAATTAGATCATTAGCAAAATAAGTTTAGATAATTGTCTTATTTAAAGCTTGACTCTTCTGTTGTTACTTTGTGTATTAAGTCCGATGGAAAATGACCATTGCTATTTCCTAGGTCAAAATGGCTTGGAACTTGAACCGCCAACTTATCCAGCAAATGTTTTACACAGCGGATGCCCTTCCAGCTGCAACCCAGTACAGGGAAACATCCTCACACACACATTCACATACACTAAGGCGAATTTAGTTTATTCAATTAACCTATAGCATATGTGTTTGGACTGTGAGGGAAACTGGAGCACCCGGAGGAAACCTATGCCAAAATGGGGAGAACATGCAAACTCCACACGGAAATGCCAATTGGCACAGCCAGGAGTCAAACCAGTGACCTTCTTGCTGTGGGGCGTCAGTGCTAATCACTGAGGCCCCGTATCGCCTTATTGATGATATTATGCAGCAGCTAAATATAGGCTGCGTCTGAAACTGCATACTTTAATACTATACAGTATGCTAAAAACAGTATGCAAGCCGAGTAGTATGTCCGAATTCATAGAATTCGAAAATCAGCATGCGAGAAGTACCCGGATGACCGTCTTCCGGCGAGATTCTGAAGTGCGCATCCCATGCACGCTGCCCTATCCCGTGATGCCTCGCGGGAGAATTCATGAATGGGTGTGAAGCGACGCAACTAACGCAGGTAGGTCACGTGACCATGGCAAAATGGCAGATGTAGAACATCCGAATCCCATTCACACTTCTCACATTCATACTGTATAGAACGTACTTTTCTAACGGCCGAGCAGTACGTTTAATGTCAAATGCAGTACCTACGAAGTAGTAGGCGGTTTCGGACGCAGCCATAGTCTCCAGCTAGGTATCTAGGTAATATGGCTGCGTAATGTTATTTTGCTGCTCCAGCTATGGTATGACAGCAAATATCCTTGATTATTACACCAGAATGAGACTATAGTTCATATCCATATTGACCTAGGAAAAACAACTTTTCATTTTCTGTCAGTCTTATTACATGACATGATGACAGAAGAGTCAAGTTTTATAAAGGAAAATGATCAAAAGTCTTTTTTACTTTTATGAGCAAGATGCTCAATGATTTATGCTAAGCTAAGCTAAAACCGATCCTGCCAGACTAAAATATGGTACTTTAGGAGAGCGGAAAAATTAGCTTATTATATTTTCAGGCTTGTGGAGGGACATCACAAACATGGACATTTGTACAATCTCAGTCAAACTGCAATTTGCTCACATTCCTTTAAGATGGGGATAATGGTGGCATTGTACCCGCAACTTTTTTTTGGTTATGGTGACATTTCTATTTCAAGAAAGGGGAGCTTGATTGCAAGATTATTTTAGGGTGGGAACTGGGTCTAAGGGGTAGTGGTGTCCCAATTCTCTTTAGCTTGAAGGCGTAGGACTAAGGGCAAGGCGTATACACCCTTTCAAACGAAGATTTTTCAGGACCACACTTAAATCGGAGGGGTAAGAAAATTTCCCAGAACACACCAGCCACAGTGGCAGGATAGCTGAACCTGGAAGTAAGGAGACCCACAAATTAGTATTTTTTGTCAGTATTATGAATTTTTACGACAAACAAACATATGTTTTAATATATTCATAACTGCTTTCGTGTTTTACCGCCATGCTTCTAAAAAAAACCGCAAATTTGGCGATCTATAATCCATAATCATAACTTCTGTACAGCAGACCCACAACATTTTGACACACGATGACACTCGAATCCCCTGTCAGTAATGTCTAGTGTCTGGGAATGAGCTTTTACAGTGTCTGCTATAATGTTAATGTTGTTTTCGTGTGTTTACATAGATGAATATGGCCACAGTGTAAATACACAGTACAGTTCTGATCTTATTGCCACATTAGATGGTTATGATAACATAATATACGCCTTCAGTGATTTCCTGAAGATAAACACCAAACAATAACACAACTGGAGTAACTCCAGCAGTTGTGATCGTCTGATCTCATATGAAGCAAGAGATGGCGATGACATATGATGACGTGTGCAGGTATGAAGTGTTGGCCCAACTCTTAGGGGGAAGTTTTGAAGCCCTTCCCCTTATCCCTCGGTTGTAAGGGCCAAGGGGAAGGGGAAGGGGTACACAAATAGAATTGGGATTGGGCCTAAGTCTAGCTAATATCCCATCTGGGTAGGCAGGCACAATGTCTCATAACAGAGCTTGTCTTAGCCTGGTTGTGCTTACAAATAATTTGGTTATCACCTATTCATACTGTTCATACAACTTAAGATACAACTTAATTTACCAATCCGACTTCATGTGGTAATTGTTGTGAATCCATCAATGCGTTCATGACCCACTCAGGTCAAACTTAAGGACCAAATTGTGCTTGTTAAATTTGTAAGTAAACCCTACGTTTCACTGCATATCTTCCCAGAAATTGGTGCAATTCTGACCCTCAATCAAACCAAAAAAGTTTGAAATCGAAGCAAGTTTGAAAGCCGCAGCATTTAAAAGCCCCTTATTCATCATCCGGAAAGTGAAATGTGTGTCATATAACACAAGCAAGAGGTGTAGAAGCTGTTCTAAAAAATCAACATCTTCTCTCCAGGACTGCTGGAGGATACGGTAGAGTGGCTCTTATTTAAAGGAACCTGCCTTTGTGATGCGTCCAAATCCCAACACAGACCACGGTTAACTCCCTCTGGGAAATTGCCTGACCGTGATGGCTTGTGCACGTCTTTCTCCATCACCGCCTCTTTGTTGGGGGCGTCCAAGTGCCCCCAAGATCAGCCTTAACATCCTACACCTTAATCAAGCCAATAATTAATTTCATATCTTGGGCCTAGAAAAAAGCAAAGGGTATTTGGTGTTTCCCCAAACCGACTAGCTCAAATAATTTAGATGGTGACACTATCTGCAGAGTTGACCACCTTTGGTAAATTGGAGGCAGTGGAGTGGAAGCACTGACTAGCTTCTATTCTCGAAGGACGCCATTCAGGGGTTTAACTTTTCACAGCAAATTGTGTGGGCTTGGAGGTGGAAGTGGATACAGTTTAAGGTCAAGCATGCAGCAAGTTTGAAGTGTTGATTAGCTCTTCGTGCCCAAAC
>CAIGQQ010033154.1:911575-920598 GCA_903798035.1 Danio albolineatus
CTAGCTCCCCTTGCACACGGGCAGGCACAGTCAGAGAGAAGACACGCTGGGTCTCGGCTCTCCTCTGTTACGCTGGATATCTATGGGTCTTGGGCCCTGCAGGAAAAGGCAGGCAGTGGGAGGCTAAAAGGCAAGGTAAGCCGACTCTCAGAAATTCACGCCAGTCTTTTTATGTTATGGCAAATGTTTGGCCTCGCTCTGAAACTTTGTGCTCAGGGCCATGTATATTTATGTGTTTAGCGTGTGCCAGCCGGTGCATGTGGGGCGGCGTGTGAAAAGCTGCCAAAGGGAGCATGCTGGTTGTTTTGATTTGGAGACCGCGTATAACTTTGCCACCTGAGATGCAGCGAGTCTAGTCTGCATTAGGGACGTGTGACCCTTACTAATGGCTCTTAGGGAGGCTCTGTAAATCCGCGGTGGTGTCGAACACCTGTAAATACACAGATCCATGCTGGTACCTCTATGCCTCCTTGATTTGCAGGTGCCTCGGGTCGCAGACGAAAGCGTATTACATCTCCTGCCTGAAAAAGTCGTGCGCTAATTATGAAGAATGCGACGTATGTTGCTCTCGGCCGGCTGTTGCGAGTTACCCGTCGTGCTTTAAGGATTAATGAACGCTACATGAGAGAGAACGTCGCCTGATGGGGGCGGGCTGTGTTGGCTTTAGGGATGTGTTAACTTGAGCTGTGCTACACATGTTGCAGATTTGAACGCTGACCTTTTTGATGCAGCTCGCCACACGTGTTTTTATCGCATTGTTTAAGTGATGGAGTGATTTGTCCCACACGACAACAGTTGTTCCTCTTTAACAGGTTTTAAGAGATGCTTAAGGAACCACTTTAATGCTGTTCTGTAACTTTGTAACAATTCTACTGTGTGCATGATTTGTTGTTGTTGTTGTGTGTGTATGTGGCTTTGTCGTTTCATTTGTGCATTCATTGTTTACTTGTGATTTAGCATTTTGTTATAATGCAATTGTTTTGTAATTATTATTATTATTATTATTATTATTATTATTATTATTTTATTATTATTTTATTTTTTATTATTATTGTTGTTGTTATCGTTATTATCATTATTGTTGTTATTATTATTATTCTTAGTATTAATATTATTTTAATCAATATTCTTGTTATTACTATTATCAATATTATTATTTTTTGTTATTATTATTGTTTTTATTATTGTTATTATAATTGTTGTTATTATTATTATTATTATTATTATTATTGTTAGTATTATTGTTATTGTTGTTATTATTGTTGTTATTAATCTTATTATTATTAATATTATTTTATTGTTATTATTATTGTTTGTATAATTATTATTTTAATTAATATTGTTGTTATTATTGTTGTTGTTGTTGTTATTATTATTAATATTATTAATGTTATTGATATTACTATTTTTATTGATATTATTATTGTAACTATTACTATTATTTTAATTAATATTGTTATTATCATTATTTTAGTTTATGTTATTATTATTGTTATTGTTGTTCATATTATTGTTCTTTTTATTGTTACTATAATTGTTGTTGTTGTTGTTGTTGTTATTATTACTATTACTAGTAGTAGTGGTAGTAGTAGTAGTAGTAGTAGTAGTAGTAGTAGTAGTAGTAGTATTATTAGTATTGTTGTTACTATAATTGTTATTGTTGTTATTATTATTATTAATAATAATATTATTTTATTTGTTATTATTATTGTTTGTATTAATATTATTTTAATTAATATTGTTATTGTTATAATAATAATAATAATAATAATAATAATAATAACAATAATAGTAGTAATAATAATAATAATAATAATAATAATAATAATAAGCGTAGTGTGTGTTCATATTATGATTATTATTATTATTATTATTATTATTATTAATATTTGTTATTATTGTTAATATAAATGTTGTTATTGTTGTTATTAATATTATTATTGTTATTGTTAGTATTATTCTTTTATTATTATTATTATTATTATTTACAAATAAATAAATAAACAAATAAATAATAATCAAACAAACAAATAATAAAATAAATACAGTTTAGACAAGGTCAATAGATTCAGCTAACACTTTTGAATATAATAGTTTGTGTGTGTAAAGATTTCTGCAGTTTTAAGCTGTTAGGGTTTGTTGGGTATTGAGCATTGCATGTGTCACTGGGACAGAATCTTAAGGTACTGAAGTCTAAAAGTGCATCTTTGGGTTGCATTTTATTTTAAGCTTCCCTTGTTACAGAGTAACTAGTCATGTAGCTAGTAATTAATATCAGCACTTATGAAGTATGAACTTATTTTACATTCCTAATCCTATCCAAAACCTAAACCCAACTGCTAACTGTATATAAATGATTAAAAAAAGGATGGTTTATTTAGTTAAACATCTTAGTTAATGGTTTGTTTATAGAACAAATTGTGCATTAAAATAAAGTAACCTAATTAATTATATGCACTTACTATATGATTGGTGTTAGAATTTGGGTTAGGCATAGAGTTAGTTGCGAGCAATTATGCGTAAATAATTGTAATCACTATTGACCTTATTGTGCATGCTGACAATTGACCTTATTCGGAAGTGCGCTCGTTTCAGAACTTCCAACTCACCTATTGCAGAAATAACTAGCAATAACAAACATCAGAAAGTGGTCAAACTACTCGCTCTAGTACTTGCTCATCACTATACATAAAAAGTAGAACGATATAATACGAATATATCACTTTGCAACATCTAAAAATCAATGAAAGCCAATGAGACCGGAAGTCTCAAGCCAAAAATATTATAATGTCTGCGCCTTCTCATACGCCAAGAATAAGGTCAATAGTACCTTAAAATAAAGCATTACCCATTATCCATTGTTTTTCTCAGCCTCCTGTGTTTATGTTCAGCTATTTCACTTTAAAGACAATCAATTCCTTGCACTAAGGGTAAAATTACTAAAACTACACACACCAGCCTGAGAAAAATGCACATTTTCGATGAATATTTCAGAGGTTTTTTGCATCTAATCTCTTCAATGTTGCACCTTGTACATGCCTGAACCTGTTGTGCTACAAAAAATAATAGTCGTAGGCATCCTACGATGTTAAGATCCCATTGCAAGGTTCGAAGGAGCTTTGGGTTTGCAGTCGAGGCAAACACGAGAGCACTGACCACCTCCTTTCCTACCCCGCTACTGCCCTCTTTCTTTCCCTTTCGCTACCTGCCCGTCCTCTCATCCGATCTCCTCTGCGGTCGCCCCTATTCCCATCATTGTCAGTCAATTATAGGCTGGAACTGAACTAGAAAATCAGGTACAATCTAGCAATTAGTACAAAGGGTTTCCACTGTAGTGTAAAGGCAGGGATGCCGGACCCCAGCGGCTGTAAAAAATGGCCTTGATTGCCCACGGACACTGGAGTTTAGTGCTGCTTGGGTAAACCCTAAAGATGCTGCCTCCTGCCCCACGGCTCCGAGCGGCAGAGTAGCGCATGGCGGGGTTCCTTTTCTGAGATCTCCTTTTGTGTGTGTGTTTTCGCCTCCCCATGCCTCTTCATTATCCATTTCTGCCATTACGTGCACTCTAAGAGAGTGAACGCAACAAAAGAGCAAGTTGTCGGCCGTGCAAGGAAGCAACATCTCTGAAAAGGGAAGAGATGTTAATGTAGTACAGTGACGGTAAGCCTGGCGGACAGTAAATGCACCATCTTTTATGTGGTTTTTTTTTTTTTGCGAGCATCGCGGTCTATAAAGCATCATCGCGCTCTGTTTGGATGCCTGGTTTTAAAGGTAGACATTAAGTCAGGGTAAGAGCACATGTGGCCGCAAGCGGCAAGAAAACCCAAGCGTCTGGGTGGTCTGAGATACCCACCACATGAAATATGCGCATTATCTGGAGTTTTCGAGTTGCGTTCGGGTTGCCGTTATTTAATAAAACTAAAAAGCGCCTGCGCAGATCTGATTGTTGCATTAGCATTAATGCGATTGACTATTACTTGCGCGAATCGAAACGTAATTGTAATGTTTAATGTCGCAATTCGCATCACAAACCGAGCAGCTTGCTTTAACGTCGTATTAAGCTTCTCCTCTGTTTACTTTTGTTTGTGGTTTTCCTCGGCTTAATCTCATTGAGGCTTCTGATCAGCTTAATTGTGTAATGCAGTCTCTTTGATCGCAGGATTTACGTTTACGTTGACTTGAAGACTTTATTGCGAAGCTAAACATGAATTCTTTTAAAGCTAACAGAATCAAACACTTTCCTAAATATCTTATTTTAATAAGTATCGCTTTTTAATTTGTTTCTCTTAGGATTTACATAGACATATTCCAGCTTTAAATGATGTTTTTAACCTTAAATTGCCACCAGCTACGTATAAAATGCAATTTCCCCTTGATTGTTCATCATCAGGGGTGGTTATTCCGCATGTCCGTCGTGCCGTCTCACCATTGCTTGCTTCTCGTTTCTAAAAAAACTGCCTTTATTTCTTGTTTTCTGCTCGCCTGGTCCGTTCTTTTGAGGATCTGAAACCATTAGCTGTTTGGCTTTGTGTCCCACTTGTTGGGATGCGAACACATGTCCACTCGGCTTAATATCAACGTGTCCTCGATGGGTGTCAGAAACATATGCGGCCTCTTCTCTGACATCTGCTTGGCTTCCCATTACCATTTCACAGTTTTTGTGGCAGATAGCTGCTAAAACAAAATAAAATACTGGACATCAGTGCATATTTACCACAACATGTGATAAATATGCAGACTTTGTGCATGGAGTATTTGGAAAACGTGCTGTGTTTGATTTTAATGCTTTAAAATCTGAGTAGATGTCTGGTGTTTGAGAGGCGCACACTTCTGCTGTGTTTGTTTTTGTCGTTTGACTATGAATGAAATCCTTTTTTGTCAAATTATATCATACATATTCTAATTAATTAACCCTAAAATGACCAATATAACATGCATGTAGCATATAAACCAATTTCAGATGTGAATTTATGGTGTTTAATAGGTTTATGTGTGTAATTACAATGTAATAAACACACATTTAAGGTTTAAATTTATGGGTGCACTTTATTTTGAGGTGTCCTTGTTACGGTGCAGCTGTTTGTTTAACTATTGAGTAACGTTCATTAGGTTTAGAGTTAGTTGCATGTAATTATGCATAATTAATTGTGATTGCTATATTAATGGACATGGATCGTGTGTGACAAGGACAGCTACCAAATGTTCTTTAAAGCAACAATCAAATGTTCAATATCTGTCACAAAGAGCTTTATATCTGTTTTAATATCTGTCATTAAAGCTTTATGTAGTCTAGTCATTTAACGTACGCCAATAAAACGGACTAAATTATTCAATAAAACTTTGTATAACTTAAAAAAAAACTATTTAACTTGTCAGAATACGCAACAAATAGGTTAAAGTAACGTAAAAATATTTGTTGTCTTTACATTTTGTCATTAAATATTTTACATCGGTGCTTTTTTCACTTGAATTGTAAAGAAACATTTACTGAATCTGTGATTTATCTGTGATTTATTTATTATCTTATGTAAATAAGTGTACTTGTAGTAGTAAATGTAAGTGTAATTACTAACAAAAAGTATTTATAAGTGCTGTAATATATGTAATACATGTACTATAGTTATTATTACTCAATACTTACATATTTAATTACAGTGTATTTATTATAATTATTATTTATTATTTAATCTAAGTACATTTATAGCATCTTATATATGTGTAATTGCTTATAAAATGTAACTAGAAGTGCTGCTCAAAGTAATGTATGTAATACATGTTGTACTGTTACTCAATACCCTCACATATAATTAAGGCAAGTGTAGGTGAGTTTATTTATAGAGCTCATTTCATACACAGTGGCGATTCAAAGTGCTTTACGTAAACAGGAATTTAAAAAAGACAAGTATTCGAAAGAAGAAAAGGTTAAAATGTGTTAAAACAGGTTATAAAAGAATGAAAAAGAAAAGAAAGACACAATATGATCTGTCGGAGGTAGCACAGTGTTCATTCAGTAAAGGCACAGCTAAACTGATGTGTGTTCAGTCTTGATGTGAACGTGCCTAATGTCGGAGCACATCTGATCATCTCTGGAAGCTGATTCCAGCAGCAGGGGGCGCTGTTAGTAGCTGAAGACCGCTTTGACTGAACTCTTGGAATTTCTAGTCTATATGATCCTAATGATCTGAGTGATCTGTTAGGTTTGTATTCGGTGAGCATATCTGTAATGTATTGAGGTTCTAGGCCATTTAGTGATTTATAGACCAGTAGTGATACTTTAAAATCTATTCTGAATGTAATTTATTTATGATTTGGTTATGGGTAAAACAAAGACCGTGCGGGTCAGTAGTTGAAACGGTAGGCTACAAGTAATTCATTCTTATTAATTAATTAATTATTCATAAATAATTCATTCCCCGCCGCTTACGACAATGATGGCGTCGTCCATCGCAATGTTTCACATTAGACATCGTACGATGCCAAATTGGTCGACATCGCCCAACCCTAATATATATATATATATATATATATATATATATTAGGGCTGTGCAATTAATCGCAATTGCAAAAAAAATTATCATTTAAGCACACGCAATTTCTAAACCGCTTAAGGCTGCAATTTTATCTATTAATTTATTTAGATTTTTGCTCACGTTCTTGCGTGCATGATGTTAATATGTTAACCAATCAGAGCTGACGCAGCACACCGGGCAACTACAGCTAAGCTGAGCGGGAGAAATCAGAGCTCACTCTGCACACAGCGAAGTTGAGCGGGAGAACCGAATAGGTGGTTTTGATTTACGTTAATTTTTATTTATTCTTTTGACTGGAATTGAGGTTAGTTCATCTTAATTTTTTTTATGTTTTATGTTTTTTATGGTTTTGATTTACTACATTTTTATTTATTAAACTTAATACTATATTATTTCTTTGTGAAATGTTTTGTTCTGCGCTTCTTGCGCACTGAATACATGTAGAATGTGTGTATGTAGCGCGTTTGAAAAAGCAAAAACAGCTGCCAAAATCACAAATAAAATCGCAATCGCAATTTTCGTTCCAAAAATCGCAATATGATTATTATATATTATGATTATTATTATGATTATTATTATATATTATATTTATATATATATGTATATGAACAAATAACAAGTTGAATACTCGAACATTTAACAAAATGAATATCTTCTATAGGAAACTTTGTATTATACGTATTATATATGTATATTTGTATTATATTTGTGCATATAAATTAGAATAATCAGTGCTGAAGCCAAATCTGGAGCTAATCTGACAAGATAACAGGCCAAAAACTAGTAAATCCAAACTTATGTAAGATAAAAATATTAAATAAAAACTGTAAAAAGAGCAAAAATCCAGAGAAACCAATTTTTTTTATAAAAATATGTTGAAATTTAGTAGTTTGTATTTTTTTCTCTAATATTTCTACAGAATTTTTACGTATTATCTTTCTATTTCTAAAGATGTTCACTGACAAGTATTATTTTAATAAAAATATCAGTTTAGTAAATCAGCTTTATTGAAATGCACCTAAATATCTGACCCATATTCACTGAAAAATGGATACAAATATGAATTTTCAAAATGAAGTGTACTCATTTATGCTGAGTACTGCATATGCAGATGGTTTATGTGCAATATGTGCAACGTTGACTCCTTTAACTGTACAAATAAGCGATAAACATATTAATATGAAAGTATTTACAATTAAGTGGCTTTATCGGTTACAAAAACCATAAGCGGTTAAGAGTCCTGCATGTTTATGACCATAATCATAATCAATCTCAGCACTTGTGAAATCAGAATACGGCGCAAACATGGGATGTTTCCGGAGCGTTCCCCCGTCTGGCGTGTGTTCAGCGCTGCGCTGTGAATGCCGGGAAGGCGCCGCTGTTGATATAATAGAGCCGATCTGCTTGAAACGAACACAATGCAGTGTTAAGACCTGATCTGAGCTCAGACTGATCACAGCCAAAACGCAAATGCATATCAGAGAGCGCCCGCAGGAACACCGAGCGTCCGGCACTTCAGAGGTCCGGCGTCCCTGATCAACAGAGCAGCGCAGAAATAGGATTAGAGGAAAATCATATAAGCAGTTAATTGAGCAACAATACCTTTATTCAGAGAGCGCTGGATCGCAATCTGAGAGCTGCACACTCCACAAGCCAGCGCGTTTTGTGTTTTGACTTTGAATCGAGTCCCTTTAGAGTCGTTGAATATGTTCATTGTTTGTTACACGTTTTGTAACTCGCCCGTTTCTGCAGCCGACATTAACATTAGCTTCGCATTTTATAGGTATCGCCCACATAAACATGTAATTACAATGTAATAAGCACAGATATAAGATTTACATTTTTGGTTACACCCTATTAAGGTGTCCTCCTGTGTTTGTTTTTATTATTATTCATGATAATCTGGGTTTTATAGCGCTTTTGTTGAAAGTATTGCGACATTTTGTGTAATCTGCTGGTATGGAAATGCTTCTGAGGCCCAGAAGGGGTCACTGGGGAAGGTGGGAACAACAGCCAGTGAGTTGTTGGGAATAAAACTAAAGAGTATTGATAGGATATACAAAGAAAGAGTACTAAATAAGACTGTCATGATTGTCAATGATGAAAGACATCCTTTATCAAACTCCTTTCAATTGTTACCCTCAGGTCGTCGATACAGTGTTCCCAGGTGTGTAAGAAATAGAAAAAATGGTCATTTATACCCCAAGAAATTCAGTTTTTAAATTCCTCCTCCCTCAATTGATGGCTAGAAGATTGGATATTTATTTAAAGTAGGTGCTCCATGTTCTTAAATGATTTATTTATGTACATATATATGCCAAATGTGAAATGACAGAAGTCTCTGTGAGTGTATGCTGCAAATGAAATTTCCCTACGGGGACAAAGAAAGTTAACTAACTAACTAACTAACTAACTAACTAACTAACTAGCTAACTAACTAGAAGTCAACTAACTAACTAACTAACTAGAAGCCAACTAACTAACTAACTAACT
>CAIGQQ010033155.1:3114-20537 GCA_903798035.1 Danio albolineatus
GGGGCCCTTAGGGGCCCAACTGCAAGCCCAGGGAGTGTGGATGGCCCCCAGGCAGCTTTCTGGGGTCAGAGACCCTGGAGGTGAAAGACAAGGGGACCCTTAGGGGCCCAAGTGCAAGCCCAGGGAGGCTGGCTGGCCCCCGAGCAGCTCCCTGGGGTCAGAGACCCTAGAGGTGGAGTCCAAGAGGGCCCTTAGGGACCCAACTGCAAGCCCAGGGAGTCTGTTTGGCCCCCAGGCAGCTCTTTGGGGTCAGAGACCCTGAAGGTGAAGGACAAGGGGGCCCATAGGGGCCCAACTACAAGCTTAGGGAGTAAGGCTGGCCCCCGGGCAGCTCTCTGGGGTCAGAGGTCCTGGAGGTGAAGGCCTAGGGGGCCATTAGGGGCCCAACTGCAAGCCCAGGGAGTCTAGATGGCCCCTAGGCAGCTCTCTGGGGAAGAGACCCTGGAGGTGAAGGCCAAGGGGGCCCTTAGGGGCCCAACAGCAAGCCCAGGGTGTCTCGATGGCCCAAAGGCATCTCTCTGGGCCAAGACCCTGGAGGTAAAGGCCACGAGGGCCCTTAGGGGCCAAACTGCAAGCCTAGGGAGGCTGGCTGGCTCCCAGGCAGCTCTCTGGGGCAGAGACCCTGGAGGTGAAGGCCAAGGGGGCCCTTACGGGCCCAACTGCAAGCCCAGGGTGGCTGGCTGGTCCCTGGGCAGCTCTCTGGGGTGAGAGACTATGGAGGTGAAGGCCTAGGGGGCCCTGAGGGGCCCAACTACAAGCCCAGAGAGTAAGGCTGGCCCCCGGGCAGCTCCCTGTGGTCAGAGGCCCTGGAGGTGGAGGCCAAGGGGGCTTATAGGGGCCCAACTACAAGCCCAGGGAGTAAGGCTGGCCCCCGGGCAGGTCTCTGGGGCAGAGAACTTGGAGGTGAAGGGCAAGGGGGCCCTTAGGGGTCCAACTGCAAGCCCAAGGAGTCTGGGTGGCCCCTAGGCAGCTCTCTGGCGCAGAGACCCAAGAGGTTAAGGCCAAGGGGGCCTTTATAGGCCCAACTGCAAGTCCAGGGAGGCTGGCTGGCCCCTGGGCAGCTCCCTGGGGTCAGAGACCCTGGAGGTGGAGGCCAAGGGGGCCCATAGGGGTCCAGCTGCAAGCTAAGGCAGTCTGGGTGGCCCCTGGGCAGCTCTCTGGCGCAGAGACCCAAGAGGTTAAGGCCAGGGGGACCCTTAGGGGCCCCACTACAAGCCTAGCGAGTAAGGCTGGCCCCCGGGCAGCTTTCTGGGGTCAGAGGCCCTGGAGGTAAAGGCCAAGGGGGACCTTAGGGGCCAACCTGCAAGCCCAGGGAGTCTGGATGGCCCCTAGTCATCTCTCTGGGGTCAGAGACCCAGTGGGTGATGGCCTAGGAGGCCCTAGGGGCCCAACTGCAAGCCCAGGGAGTCTGGTTGGCCCCTAGGCAGCTCTCTGGGGTTCAGACCTTGGAAGTGAAGGGCAAGGGGGCCCTTAGGGGCCCAACTGCAAGCCCAGGGAGCCTGGATGGCCCACAGGCAGCTCTCTGGGGCAGAGACCCTGGAGGTGAAGGGCAAGGGGGCCCTTAGGGGTCCAACTGCAAACCCAAGGAGTCTGGGTGGCCCCTAGGCAGCTCTCTGGCGCAGAGACCCAAGAGGTTAAGGCCAAGGGGGCCCTTATAGGCCCAACTGCAAGTCCAGGGAGGCCGGTTGGCCCCTGGGCAGCTCCCTGGGGTCAGAGACCCTGGAGGTGGAGGCCAAGGGGGCCCATAGGGGTCCAGCTGCAAGCTAAGGGAGTCTGGGTGGCCCCTGGGCAGCTCTCTGGCGCAGAGACCCAAGAGGTTAAGGCCAGGGGGACCCTTAGGGGCCCCACTACAAGCCTAGCGAGTAAGGCTGGCCCCCGGGCAGCTTTCTGGGGTCAGAGGCCCTGGAGGTAAAGGCCAAGGGGGACCTTAGGGGACAACCTGCAAGCCCAGGGAGTCTGGATGGCCCCTAGTCATCTCCCTGGGGTCAGACACCCTGGAGGTGAAGGCCTAGGGGGCCCTTAGGGGCCCAACTGCAAGCCCAGGGAGTCTGGATGGCCCCTAGGCAGCTCTCTGTGGCAGAGACCCTGCAGGTAAAGGCCAAGAGGGCCCTTAGGGGTCCAACTGCAAGCCCAGGGAGGCTGGCTGACCCCTGGGCAGCTCCCTGGGGTCAGAAACCTTGGAGGTGAAGGCCTAGGGGGCCCTTAGGGGCCCAACTGCAAGCCCAGGGAGTCTGACTTGCCCCCGGGCAGCTCTCTGGGGTCAGAGACCCTGGATGTGGAAGACAAGGGGGCCCTTTGGGGCCCAACTGCCAGCCCAGGGAGAGTGGCTGGCCCCTGGGTTGCTTGCTGGGGTCAGAGACTCTGTAGAAGAATTTCAAATGGGCCCTTTGGGGCCAAACTGCAAGCCCAGGTAAAGTGACTGTCCTCGGTGCAGCTCTCGGAGGTCAGAGACACTGGAAGTTCAGGGCAGGGGGGCTCTTAGGGGCCTAACTGCAAGCCCAGGGAGTCTGGCTGGCCCCCATGCACCTTCCTTGGGTCAGAGACCCTAGAGGAGGAGGACAAGGGAGCCCTTAGTGGCTCAAATGCTAGCCTAGTGAGAGTGGCTGGCCCATGGGATGCTCACTGAGGTCATTTATCCTAGAGGTGGAGTGCAGGGGGGCCCTCCGGGGCCCAAATGCAAGCCTAAGGGGTCTGGCTGTCCCCTTGGCAGCTCTCTGGGGTGAGAGACCCTGGAGGTGGGGGACAAGGGGGCACTTTGGGGCCCAACTGCAAGCCCAGGGAGTGTGGCTGGCCCCTGGGCAGCTCGCTGGTGTCAGAGACCCTGGAGTTAGAGTACAAGGGGGCCCTGTGGAGCCCAGCTACAAGGCCAGGGACAGAGGGTGGCCCCCGGCAGCTCTCTGGGGTTAGACACCCTGGAGGTGGAGGACAAGGGGGTCCTGTGGGGCCCAACTACAAGCGCAGGTAGAATGGCTGGCTTCAGGGCAGCTCTCGGAGGTCAGAGACCCCGGAGGAGGAGGGCAAGAGGGCCCTTTGGGGCCCAACTGCAAGCCAAGGGAGTCTGGCTGGCCTACAGACGGCTCTCTGGGGCCAGATACCCTGGGGGTGGAGGACAAGGGGGCCAACTTCAAGCCCAGGGAGGGTGGCTGGCCCCCGGGTCAAAGTGGGGTCACTGTGGGGTCAAAGACCCTGGAAGTGGAGGGCAAGGGGGTCCTTTGGGTCCCAACTACAAGCCCAGGGAAACTGATTGGCCCCTGGGAAGTTCAGTGGAGAAAAGAGACCGAGGATGTGGGGGGCAAGGAGGCCCTTTGGGGCCCATCTACAAACCCAGGCAGAGTGGCTGGTCTCGGTGCAGCTCGCTGGGGTCAGAGACCCTGGAGGTGAAGGTTATGCAGGCTCTTTAGTTTCCAACTGCAAGCCCTGGGAGAGTGGCTGGCTCCTGGGCAGGTCCCTGGGGTCTGAGACCACGGAGTTGGAAGGCAAGGGGGCCCTTTAGGGTCCAACTACAAGCCCAGGGAGAGTGGCTGGCCTCAGGGCAAGGAGGGCAAGGAGGCCCTTTGGGGCCCATCTACAAGCCCAGGCAGAGTGGCTGGCCTCGGTGCAGCTCGCTGGGGTCAGAGACCCTGGAGGTGGAGTTTATGTGGGCCCTTTGGTTTCCAACTGCAAGCCCAGAGAGAGTGGCTGGCCCCTGGGCAGATCCTGGGGTCTGAGACCACGGAATTGGAAGGCAAGGGGCCCTTTAGGGCCCAACTACAAGCCCAGGGAGAATGGCTGGCCTCAGGGCAGCTATCTTGGGTCAGAGACCCTGGAGTTGGAGGGCAAGACAGCCCTTTGGGGCCCAATGCAAGCCCTGGGAGAGTGACTGGCCACGGGGAAGCTCTCTGGCGTCAGACACCCTGGTGATGGAGGGCAAGAGGGCTCTTAGTGGCCTGCTCGCAGGCTGCTCGCTGGGGTCAGAGACCCTGGAGGTGGAGGCCAAGGGGGCCCTTTGGGTCCCAACTACAAGCCCAGGGAGAGTGGCTGGTTACGGGGCAGCTCTCTGGGGTTAGAGACACTGGAGGTGGAAGGTAAGGGGGCCCGTTGGGGCCCAACTACAAGCCCAAAGAGACTGGCTGGCCCCTAGAGAGTTCGCTGGGGTCAGAAACCCTGGAGCTGGACGGCAAGAGACCCTTTGGGGCCCAACTACAAGCCCAGGGAGAGTGGCTGGCCACGGGGCAGCTCTTTGCGGTCAGATCTTTTGCAGATGGAGGGCATAAGGGCCTTCTGAGGCCCAGAATACAGGCTCAGGGAGAGTGGCTGGTCCCTGGGAAGTTCAGTGGCGTAAGAGACCCAGGAGGTGAGGGGCAAGGGGGCCCTTTGGCGCCCAACTATAAGCCCAGGGAGAGTTTCTGGCCCCAGGGCAGTTCTCTGGGGTTAAAGACCCAGAAGGTGGATGGCAAGGGGGCCCTTTGGGGCCCATCTTCAAGCCCAGGTAGAGTGTCTGGCCTCAGGGCAGCTTGCTGGGGTCAGAGACCCTGGAGGTGGAGGGCATGCGGGCCTTTTGGTATCCAACTACAATCCCCGGGAGAGTGGCTGGCCTCAGGGCAGCTCTCTGGCATCAGAGACCCTGGAGGTGGAGGGCAAGGCAACCCTTTGGGGCCCAACGCAAGCCCTGAGAGAGTGGCTGGCCATGGGGCAGTTCTCTGGGATCAGACACACTGGTGAGGGCCCTCTGGGGCCCTAAATGTTTAGGGAATATCAGTATCAACTTCCAGTAGCTCAGTGGTTACGTAACTTTCCTCTCACGCCAGAGACTGGGGTTCTATCCCAGACCCTAACTGGAGTGTATCGTGTCCGTATAGAGTGTATCGAATTTGTCATGTGTAAATATTTGTAAATATGAAAATATTCCCCTCTCGTTTTTGCAGTCATTTATTCAGAAGATATCATGTTAATTGAAGCTATAAATCATCTACATATAGGCTAGCTATGAAAGTCAGGGGCTATCAGTGTGTCCTACATTATTCACAATATTTTATTATTTTGTTCAACAGAAAAAAAACTCAAACAAAAATAATAGATTAAAGAGGGATAGTTCACCCAAACATGAACATTTACTCCCCCTCAAGTGGTTCCACATCTTTGTTTCTTTTTTTTGTTGAACACTAAAGAATTACAGATTAAAGCAGATATTTTAAAGAAAGCTGTAAACCTGAAATCATTGACTTCCAGAGCTGGAAAAACAAATACCACGAAAGTCAATGGTTACAGGTTTCCTGCTTTCTTCAAAATATTATTTTGTTCAATAGAAGAAAAAAGTCGCAGGTTTGGAACAAGTACAAGATGATTAAATGATGACAGAATTTTCAGTTTTGAATGAACTGTCCTTTTAAGGGTGAGTATATGGTGAATTTAGGGCGAAATATCCTTTAATATATTTTATTTATTAAAGTACAATTATTATTATTTAATAAAAAGTGCCCTTTTTTTTTATTTGAGCCCCTGCCCCTTAAAAGGTCTCTGCACGTCCCTGTGTGTGCATATATGTATAGAGTGTATATGTATAGGGTGTATACTGTAAGTATATGTATGGAGTGTGCTTGTATGTTTAGGGTGTATCGTGTGAATATGTGTATGAAGTGTATCATGTGTGCTTGTATGTATAGTGTATATGTATAAAGTATGTATATGTGTAGAGTGTATTGTGTTTGTATATGTATAGAGTGTACCATGTTTGTAAATGTATAGATAATTTAGAGTGTTACATTATCAACATCCAGTAGCTCAGGAGTTAATTGACCTTCTTTTCACACCAGAGACCACGATTCTATCCCAGACCCTGACAGGAGTGTATTATGTGTATATGTATGGAATATCTCATGTGTGTGCATATGTACAGAGTGTCACGGTTGTAGGTGTGTGCGCACTCCTGAGTGCCTGCGTGGTCACATGGTTTTGTTTTGTTTTGGTGTTCCTCGTGTGTCTGTTATGTCAGTGTGATGTCACGTGCTATGTAGAGCTCTGCTGTCCTGATTAGTCTGCCAGCTGCAACTCGTTATCGCGACTTTATCTGGACAGCGCGTCTCTTGTCTCGTGTCAGTTCGTTGTTGGTCTTGACGTGTTCTCTGTCTGTGTTCAGGACTGGTGGGGAGATTCTCCAGAGACCGTGATCGGCATTTTGCTCCTGCCTGTTCTACCTGCTCCGTGATACGGGAGAAATTCTGTGTGATCCTGATCTTGTGTTTTGACTTATTGACTATGTCAATAAAGTTATTTTACTTGCATTTGGATCTTTCTAGTATTTCCTACATGTTACAGAACGAACTGACCTGACTCATGGATCCAGCAAGTTTAGCTCAGTTTACTGAGTTCGTCAATCACACCAACACTCGTATAGATAGGCAGGAGCAATTATTGGCTAATACTAATCAAGCCATTCAGATCTTGGCAGGTCAGATGTCTGAACTCACCACTAAGATTCAACAGCTGACTGGCGGAGCAGCCCCACAGAAAGCTGCACCATCTCCAGACCCGAGACCAGCATCAGAAGCGGCGAACCGACCACTTGAACTTCGCCTTCCTCATCCGGCTTGCTACTCTGGAGAACCCCAGCTTCTTGGCCAAGTGTTCCTTATACATGACCCTCCATCCATCTTTATTCACCACTGAGCAATCCAAGGTCGCCTTCGTGATCACGCTCCTCTCTGGCCGCGTTGTGGGGGACCTCCGTCTGGGAACAAAAACTCCCCTGTTGTTCCTCGTTCGACCTGCTTTCAGAGGAACTTAAGAAGGTCTTTGATCGTGCAGCCTCCGGGAGAAAGGCAGCGCGAGTTCTCACTGAGCTCCGTCAAGGAAATCGGAGTCTGGCGGATTACTCCATAGAGTTCCGGACCTTGGCTTAGAATAAGGAGGCGCAATGGGATATGTTCCTCCATGGGCTCTCAGAGCGGCTTCAAGATGAGATCTACACTCTTGACTTGCCTAAGACTCTGGATGGTCTTATTGAACTGACGATCCGGGTGGATGCCCGACTGCTGCGCAGAGAGACTCGTGTCCGACAGGGTGCATCCTCTGAACTGGTCCCCGAGTTCTCTTCTCTTTCCTTGGTTCCGGAGGTTGGGTCTGCTGACCCGGAGCCCATGCAGCTGGGCAGGTCCCGTCTCTCGGTATAGGAGAAGCGCCGACATAGGAACAAGGGTCTTTGTTTATATTGCGGAGGGTCGGGACACAGAGCATCTTCATGTCCAGTAAAAGACCACACCCATCAGTAGGTAAGAGGTTACTGATGGGTGAAATCAAACTTAATAAATCCTCTGTTACTACCACTCTTCTGCTGGCTACTCTGTGTTGGTCTTTGGAAAAACAGAACGTTAAAGCCCTTGTTGATTCCTGTAGCTGAGGGAAACTTTGTTGACGCTAGTTTCACTTTCAATTTAAAAATTCCGGTCATTTCCCTTTCCCAGCCCATCGCTGTGCGCGCTCTCAGTGGGCTTTCTCTTCCTACCACCACTCACTCCACAAAGCCCATAAGACTTATCACTTCGGGAAATCATGTTGAAGACATATCTTTTTTTTTAACAGACTGCACTAATACACCAGTGGTCTTGGGGCATCCATGGTTGCTTCTTCACAAGCCCCATATTAATAGGGGCCACAATACTGTTTTTTCATGGAGTGAGAACTGTCATGTATCTTGTCTCTCGTCTGCTCATTCTGCTGTGTCTGGTTCTGTGTTTCAGGAGGAGCGCGCGGACCTGTCAAACGTGCCTAGTGAGTACCTCGATCTGAAGAGAGTGTTCAGTAAGTCTCGAGCTGCTTCTCTCCCTCCTCATCGTCCCTATGACTGTGCCATAGACTTATTGCCAGGGACCTCTCCGCCTAAAGGCAAGATATACTCTCTTTCTATTCCCGAGAGGGAGGCCATAGAGAAATATATTCCTGATTCTCTAGAAGCTAAGATTATCCGCCCCTCTTCTTCACCGGCGGGAGTGGGATTTTTTTTCGTGAAAAAGAAAGATGGTTCACTTCAACCATGCATTGACTACCGAGGGCTGAATAACATAACGGTAAAGAATACCTATCCTTTGCCGTTAATGTCTTCAGCGTTCGATCGCTGCAGGGGGCATCTTATTTCACGAAATTAGATCTCCGCAACGCTTATCATTTGGTCCACATAAGAGCGGGGGACGAATGGAAAACTGCATTTAATGCCAGGGGGCATTTTGAATATTGTGTTCTTCCTTTTGGACTTTCCAATGCCCCCGCAGTTTTCCAAGCACTCGTTAATGATGTGTTGAGAGATATGTTAGATCAGTTCATTTTTGTCTACCTAGATGACATACTGATATTTTCTCGTTCTCTCCAGGAGCACATTCAACACGTCAGGCGAGTGCTTCAGAGGCTGCTAGAGAATGGGCTTTATATCAAGGCGGAGAAATGCGTTTTTCATGCACAGTCTGTTCTTTTTCTAGGGCACAACGTGTCAGTTGAGGGAGTGCGCATGGATACAGAGAAGGTTCAGGCTGTGGTAAATTGGCCAATCCCAGAGTCGCGTAAGGCCCTGCAGAGATTTCTGGGCTCTGCCAATTTTTACCGACGTTTTATTCGTAACTTCAGCCAGCTCGCAGCTCCTCTGACTTTCTTAACCTCCTCCAAAACTCCCTTCAGGTGGTTGAGTGCAGAACAGGCTGCATTCACAAAATTAAAGGGCTGCTGTGTTTCAGCCCCTATTCTAATGGCTCCTGATACATCCCAGCAGTTTGTGGTGGTGGTTGACGTGTCAGAGGTAGGGGTTGGAGCTATCCTGTCCCAGCGCGTCTTCGGACGGCAAGATGCATCCTTGTGCGTTTTTTTCACACCGATTATCTCCCGCAGATCGTAATTACGACATTGGCAATAGGGAGTTGCTGGCTGTCAAGCTCGCATTGGAGGAGTGGCGTCATTGGTTGGAGGGTTCAGGGGTTCCCTTTATCGTTTGGACCGATCATAAGAATCTGGAATATATCAAGTCCGCCAAACGACTAAACTCTAGGCAGGTTCGATGGGCACTATTTTTTGGACGTTTCAACTTCACCATTTCTTATCGACCGTGTTCAAAAAACATCAAACCCGATGCGTTATCCCGCCTATTTGATGTTTCCGAGCGCACTACGTCTCTCAAACCCATTGTTCCTCAGAGGATTTTTATTTCAGCTGTGACATGGGAGATCGAGAGTAAGGTCTGCCTCGCCTTGGAAGGGGTAACGCCCCCGCCGGGATGCCCACCGAGCCGGTTGTTCGTGCCAGAGGCGATTCGGTCTGACGTCATTCCATGGGGACACTCTTCCAAAGTGGCTTGTCATCCGGGGGTGAGTCGCACGTTATTTCTAGTTAAACAGCGATTCTGGTGGCCAGCTATGGCTCGGGACATACAGGAGTTTGTTTTGGCCTATTCTGTTTGTGCCGTTTCTAAGACTTATAATCGGCCTCCCGCTGGGCTTCTTCAGCCGCTGTCAGTGCCTTCGAGACCCTGGTCGCACATTTCGCTACATTTTGTCACAGGTCTCCCGCCATCTGGTGGCAACAAGGTCATTTTGACCGCAGTGGACCGGTTTTCGAAATTACCTTCAGCCAGAGAGACAGCGGATGCTGTCATTAATCACGTCTTTCGCATTCATGGCCTCCCGATGGATGTGGTTTCTGACAGGGGGCCTCAGTTCATCTCTAAATTCTGGAGAGAATTCTGTCGTTTATTGGGGGCAACTGTAAGTCTTTCTTCTGGTTTCCATCCTCAGAGTAACGGACAAACAGAAATGGTTAACCAGGATCTTGAACGTATGTTACGATGTTTGGAGAATCCCTCCTCCTGGAGTCAACAGCTTCCATGGGTGGAGTACGCACACAATTCATTGCCAGTGTCAGCCACAGGCCTGTCGCCGTTTGAGTGTAGTTTAGGTTTTCAGCCACCTGTCTTTCCCAGTCTGAAAACCTAAATCACGGATCCCTCCGCCCACGCCTTTGTCCAGAGGTGCCGGCGCACCTGGTGCAGGGCCACACAGACCCTCCTCCAAGTGGGCGCGCGCACCAAGGCTAAAGCCGATCGCCACCGGTCTAAGTCTCCCGTTTACGTTGTCGGTCAAAAAGTGTGGCTTTCATCTAAAAAACATCCCCTTACGTTTTGTATGTAATAAACTCGCACCCAAATTTATTGGCCCGTTCACTGTCACCAAGATCATTAGTCTGGTGGCAGTCTGCCTCAAATTCCCTCCTGCGTACAGGAGAATACACCCTGTGTTTCATGTTTCCAAATTAAAGCCCGTTTTTCATGCGGCCATTAATCCGCCTACTCCGGTGTTTTTTGGTGTTCCTCGTGTGTCTGTTACGTCAGTGTGATGTCACGTGCTATGTAGAGTTCTGCTGTCCTGATTAGTTCAATTCAATTCACCTTTATTTGTATAGCGCTTTTACAATGTAGATTGTGTCCAAGCAGCTTCACATAGAAGGTTATAGTAAATTGAAAATGTCAGTTTAGTTATTAATGTTTGAGTTCAGTTCAGTTCAGTGTTGTTTAACATTCACTACTTAGAGTCCAAACACAGAAGAGTAATCCATCGATGCGCAGCTCTAGCTGCAGTCTAGGCACCGGAGTCTGCCATTAGTCTGCCAGCTGCAACTCGTTATCGTGACTATATCTGGACAGCGCATCTCTTGTCTCGTGTCAGTTTGTTGTTGGTCTTGACGTGTTCTCTGTCTGTGTTCAGGACTGGTGGGGAGATTCTCCAGAGACTGTGATCGGCATTTTGCTCCTGCCTGTTCTACTACCTGCTCGGTGATACGAGAGAAATTCTGTGTGATCCTGATCTTGTGTTTTGACTTATTGACTACGTCAATAAAGTTATTTTACTTGAATTTGGATCTTTCTAGTATTTCCTACACGTTACACAGAGTTTATATGTGTAGGATATGTATAGAGTGTATATGTATGTATAGAGTGTATTGTGTGTGTGTATAGAGTGTAACATGTGTGTATATGTATAGAGCAGGAGTCACCAACCCTGTTCCTGGAGAGCTACCTTCCTGCAGAATTCAGCCCCAACCCTGATCAAACACACCTGAACCAATTAACAGGACTTGAAGCAACACTTGAAAATGACAGACAGGTGTGTTTGGTCAGGGTTGCAACTGAAATCTGCAGGAAGGTAGCTCTCCAGGAACAGGGTTGGTGACCCCTGGTATAGAGTGTATCATGAGTATATATGTATAGAGTGTATCATGTTTGTATCTAAGTATAGAGTGTATCATGTTTGTATCTGTATAGATAGTTTGGAGTGTTTCACCTGTAGCTCAGTGGTTAAATGTCCTTTCAGTGGTTAGGAGACCTGGGTTCTATCCCTGACAGGAGTGTCTCGTGTATATGTAGAGAATGTATTTGGTGTGTATATGTATAGAGTGTATTGTGTGTGTGTGTGTGTGTGTGTGTGTGTATGTATAGGATGTGTGTGTGTATGTATGGAGTGTATCATGTGTGCGTATATGTATAGAGTGTATCATTTATGTATAGAGTGTATATGTGTAGAGTGTATTGTATCATGTGTACCATTGACTTCCAGAGACTGGGGTTAGATCCCACGCCATAACAGGAATGTATAGTGTATGTATATATAATATGTATGGAGTGTGTCATATGTGTATACTGTATGTACAAAGTGTATCAAGAGTACAGAGTGTATCATGTGTGTATTTATATAGACTGTCTCATGTGAGTACATGTATAGCGTGTATATGTATAGAGTGTATCATGTGAGTATATGTATAATGTATCATGTGTGTGTATGTATAGAGTGTATCGTGTGTGTGTATTTGTACAGAGTGTATCGTATATGTATAGGGTGTTTCGTGTGTATTATGTGTGTGTGTGTGTGTATTGTGGCGGGACAAAGAGGGAGAAATACACACACGCTGGAAGTTAGATGGAACAAGCCCCGGAGGGGTGGTTTATTTAAAGTGCTCCGGTGTGTATGTGTCAAAGTGCAATCTTCCAATCTGTGCTTCCTTTGGTCCCGGGTGCGTGTTGTGCTCTCTGGTGAAGTGCTCCGTGTAGGTGAAGTGGTGTCGCCCAATCAGCCACTGGAATCTAGGAGGTATAAGAGAGATAGCGTTAGTATGCGGGAGCCTTTGCATGTCCAGTCCAGCTCTCCTGATATCCTCCTCTGGTCTCCTTATATCCTCCTCTACTCACTCGCTGCAGCCGTGGCTGATTGGGCTTTAGGTGGATGCAGCTGTGAGGCATCAGGGACCATGGCGACGTTGTATCGGATGACTCACCACAGTATGTATAGAATGTATTGTGTGTGTGTGTGTATGTATGTATGGAGTGTATCATGTGTGCCTATATGTATAGAGTGTATCATGTGTACCCGTAGCTCAGTGATTTTGTGAGTTTCCTCTCACACCAGAGCCCTGTACCATGTGAGTAAATGTATAGAGTATCATGTGAGTAAATGTATAGAGTCTGTATATGCTACACTTAAAAATTACTAAATGCTTAATTTGAAATTAATAAATCTAAGCTTATTATAACAGCAGAGAATGTACTTTTTAAAAAATACATTCTCGGCTGGTATAAATTAAGCTTACATAATTAAGCTTAGATTTTTTAATTTCAATTCAAGTTTACATAAAGCAAGTATAGCACTTTTCACAATAATTATGTTGTAATAAATTTTGGGTTATATCCCGGACAGAATCATGAATGTATATGTATAGAATGTATCGTGTGTGTGAGTATATGTGTATATGTATAGGGTATATCATGTGTGTATGTATGTATGTATGTATGGATGTATGTATGGAGTGTATCGTGTGCTTATATGTATAGAGTGTATCATACAGTGTTGTGCAAGTTACCTCAAAGCTGTAATACATTACAGATTACTTGCTACTGTTATTTAAATGTAATCCCTTACCTTACAATATTACTGTCTCAAAATTGTAATATGTTACATGACTCATATTACTTTTTTAGTTATTTTCACCAAAATAGCTACAGAATTAGAACTTAACATTGTAAAATGACCAAATGTACTGCATAGCATTTTACATCCATTGTAAAGTGATATGATGTAGCAGAATGACTGTGACGTATCCAGGCTACTAACAATATAGTTATAGTTGAATGTGAAGGCTCAAGACAATGCAAGAAAGGATGACAGCCAGAATCACAAATGATCTAAGTCTGTTAAAAGTATGGTAGAGGTAAAGTGATTTTCTGGCAATATCTCTGAATAGCTTGGCTATATTCATATTAGACACAACAGGCCTATATGTAAACTCCAATGCCATGACAAGATGCAGGTTTTATTTCTTATTGTTGCCATTATTTTCTTCACTTTAAATTTAAGTGGCTCACAACACAAAACTGTCCTGCACAAAGTGAGCATTATGAACATACAGTAGCTTTCTCAATATAATGCCTGTGCACCGATTTCCTCTGTTTGTGGACAAAACTGCTTGTGAGCTCTCAAATATACGCTGCTTGTGCGCAAATTTCCTCACGCTCTCTCATATATGCACTGCTCACGCACACATTGTCTTGCGTGCTCTCAGTACACTGCTCGCTCAGTGAGATTATATGCAGACTCACAATGTGTGTCTTGTGTTCCTTCTTGCTTTCGTGCTTTTTGATATGATTTATATCGGTCCACTATTCATTAACAATAACCAAAATACTAAAATACTCCTATTGTGCAATAAACGTGCAATACTTTCTTCTTACGCACTTGTACACAGCACCTTATAGCAATATACAAGGCAATACTTCTTACGCATTTATACACAGCACCTTATAATCTGTATATTTATAACAAATCTGTACATACATTTCAACATCCAGATCTTGTAGGTCTGACTGCATCTCTGTTTAATGTCTATCGTCTTTTTTAAAAATATTTATTCTGTGTTGTCACTTGTCACTTAATGTACACTGGAAGCTTCTGTAGCCAAAGCAATTCCTTGTGTGTGAAGCACACTTGGCAATAAAACTGATTCTGATTCTGAAAATAGACTTACATATAAATGTTTTATCTAATAAACCAAAACATTTTTGGCTGTGTGTTATATGATGAGATATTTCCAGCACTTAAGACACAGAAAATAGATGTTGAGTGTAAAGAATACATTTTATTTTAAAAAACATTTATTAAACAGCCAAAAGGTGCACCATACTAATCAAATAAAAAACATTTAAACAAAAATATAACTAACGCAAGCAGAAATGTTACTAATAGAATATAGGGGAAAACTTGATAAGGTATTATAGCCTACTGTACTATTTACTCTTCAAATAAATAAAATGTGGTCTTCCACATTGTTGATGAGATTTTGGAGAACATTTTCCCTGTCGTCCTCTTCATTTTGAGGAAAAGCTGTTCCACAGGGCCCCTGAACACGTCTATTGGCATGTACGGTGTTTTGAACAATACTATAGTAAAGTACTTCAATTAATCTGTTGTGGTAATACTATAGTTGCTATGGTAACACAGCAAGTGAAATATAAACAAATTACCGTGCTGTATTTTTTATTTTTTTTTATGATATAGGGTATATTATTCTACAATTCACCACACTTTACTGTACTAAGACTACACTTTGTATTCAATTTTATCAGTTCACTATTCTTAATACTACAGATGGCTGAAGCATTTATTAACAAGTTGAAAATTATACTAGCCTAAAACATAGGTGGTATACCTAACACTCAAAAACACTAGTATTTATTTTAGAATTTACCTTAACCTGTAGGTAAATAGTGTAGAAATATCTCTGGATATATAGTATAAGATAATATAATCTCTGGAGAGCAAAAGCAGGAGAGCAAAAAGAGGAGGAAACACAAGGCACAGATTGTGAGTCTGCATCATCTGACGGAGCAGCAGTGTTTTGAGGGCACGTGAGGAGTTTTGTCCGAAAAGAGGAAACGAAACCGGCGCGTTCGCTCGCTCGTATTACATGGGTACGTTTGTCAGTAAAAATAACACCATATGTACTTACGTCCATCTCGCGAATGTACTGTCTTCTGCCATTTTCATCAATTTTCCGCTTTTCCGCTGTGTGTTAGGGCTTAACATTACTGCGCACCGGGCTGAGTCAATAGCCTCGGACCTCAGTGAGCTCACAGGCTGAAATCATTCTGCGTTCAAAGTAAACAGTTCCAATAGCCAGAGGGAGATGAATGACAACACACACCGCGCGTATATTCACCAACCACGAACAGGAAATAGAACTGCAGTATTTTTATTTGTTAATGTCTTGCGGTCGAAAAGTTTGTTGTAACGCACGCGTTACTGAACATGTACCGAGTAAAATATTACTGAAAATTCATTAGTAATGCCTTACACTACTGCGTTACAGGAAAATGTAATACATTACTGTAATACATTACTTTTGTAACGCGTTACTCCCAACTCTGGTATCATATATGTAAAGAGTGTATCATGTGTACCAGTAGCTCAGTGATTATGTGAGTTTCCTCTCACGCCAGAGCCCTAGGTTCTATCCCTAACAGGAGTGTATATGTATAGAGTGTATAATGTGTGCATGTATAGGGTGTATGTATAGGGCATATGTATAGGGCGTAGTGTATCATGTGTGCTTATATGTATCGTGTGTGTATATATATATTTGTGTATGTATTGTGGCTTTCATCAATTTCCAGTAGCTCAGTGGTTAAGTGACTTTCCTTTCATGCCAGAAACCTGGGTTCTATCCCAGACCCTGACAGGAGTATATTGTGTGTATCATGTGTGCATATGAATGGAGTGTCTCATATACAGTATGTCACAAAAGTGAGTACACCCCTCACATTTCTGCAAATATTTATTTATATCTTTTCATAGGACAACACTGCAGAAATGACTCTTTGACACAATGAAAAGGAGTCAGTGTAAAGTTAGTTTAGCAGTGTAAATTTAGTGTCCCCTCAAAATAACTAAAAATACAGCCAATAATAGCTGAACCCCTGGCAACAAAAGTGTGTACAAATGTGTGTACAAATTGAGCACAATTAGACATTTTCCTTCCCCTGTGGCATGTGACTCATTAGTTTTACACTGTCTCATGTGTTTCCAGATAGCAGGCGAGTTAAATTTGGTATAAAAGCTCTTCCACTCTCTCAACCTGGCCACTGAAAGTTCAACATGGCATCTCATGACAAACAACTCTCAGAAGACCTGAAAAAACAAATTGTTACTTTGCATAAAGCCTAGGCTATAAGAAGATAGCCAACACTCTGAAACTGTGCTGCAGCCAAGGCCATTCAATGCATTAAGTGGACAGGTTCTTCTCAGAACACGCCTCGCCATGGTCAGCCAAGGAAGCTGAGTGCACGTTCTGAGCGTCACATCCAAAGATTGTCTTTGAAAAAAGAAGGATAAGTGCTTCCAGCATTGCTTCAGGTATTGAAGGGATGGGGGGTCAGCCTGTCAGTGCTCAGACCGTACGCCGCACACTGCACCAAATTGGTCTGCATGGTTGTCCTCAAAGAAAGCCTCTTCTAAAGATGCACAAGAAAGCTCGCAAACAATTTGCCGCAGACATTCAAACTAAGGACCAGGATTACTGGTACCATGTCCTGTGGTCTGATGAGACCAAGATAAACCTATTTGGTTCAGATAGTGTCAAGCGTGTGTGGTGGCAACCAGGTGAGGAGTACAAAGACAAGTGTGTCTTGTATATCATTAAACATGGTGGTGGGAGTGTCATCATGTGGGACTGCATGAGTGCTGCTGGCATTGGGAAGCTACAATTCAATGAGGAAAACATGAATTCTGACAAGTACTGTGACATACTAAAGCAGAGCATGATCCCCTTCTTCCGGAAACTGGGCCATAAAGCAGTGTTTCAGGATGATAATGACCCCAAATACACCTCACTGGCTTGCTAAAGGGACTCAGGGTAAAGGTGATGGACTGGCCAACCATGTCTCCAGACCTAAACCCCTTAAAACACCTCTGGGGCATTCTGAAAAGGAAGGTGGAGGAGCACAAGGTGTCAAATGTCCACCACCTTGGTGATGTTGTGATGGAGGAGTGGAAGAGGATTCCAGTGGCAACCTGTGAAGCTCTGGTCAACTCCATGTCCAACAGAATTAAAGCCGTGCTGGAGAATGAAGGTGGCCACACAAAATATTAACTTTTAAAAAAAATTCTAAGGGGTGTACTCACTTTTGTTGCCAGGGGTTCAGCTATTATTGGCCGTGTTTTTAGTTTTTTTGAGGGGACACTAAATTTACACTGCTAAACTAACTTTACACTGACTCCTTTTCATTGTGTCAAAGAGTCACTTCTGCAGTGTTGTCCTATGAAAAGATATAAATAAATATTTGCAGAAATGTGAGGGGTGTACTCACTTTTGTGACATACTGTATGTATTTGTATGATGTGTGCATATTTAAGAGTGTATGATGTGTATAT
>CAIGQQ010033155.1:25496-36562 GCA_903798035.1 Danio albolineatus
TATGTATAGAGTGTATCATGTTTGTAAATGTATAGAGTGCATATGTATGGACTGTATCATGTGTGTATATGAATAGTGTAATGTGTGTGTGTGTATGTATAGAGTGTATCATGTGTGCATATGTATGTGTGCATAGTGTATCTTGTGTGTATATGTATAGAGTGTATCATGTGTGTAGTGTTTCCTTTTTGTGCAGTGTATATTATAGACAGCCTACACGGAGAGGTACAACTCAGAAACACATTTATTAAACAGAACACAAGCAGCTCCAACAGCTAACCATCACATAAAACATGCGTTTCAGTCTCACTCACTGACTCCGTAGAACCCCGTAGTTAAACCAAGGTGGCCCTCTAGTGGGGTCAATACGCAATTACATTATAAGTGCATATAACACTACACCACATCCCCCTTTTTTCACAGTAAACAATACAATCTATAAACAAGATATATGAATGCAGATCTTATGAATGCAGATCTTAAATAATATATAGGGACAATTACTTATTTATAGCAAACACTGTGTCAAATAAGCAGACCAAAGTTTAAATATGCCCAACGTTATTTACTAGCAAATCTATATATATATATAGTGAGTTCATACAGTAGTCCTGGAACCTAACAGGAACTATCACAACCCGACCACTCCTGGTGGTTGTGATACTACTGTTACTTAAAGGTCGATCTGGCAGACACTCTACAGACGTATTTGTTACTTTTTGTGCCCCTGAGATGTGAGTATGTGTATCGTTCCACAGGTCTCATCCACAGGATCCAATGTTTCTCTGTACTTGTGATTTGTTTTTCTCAGGTGGCGTCTGTTGCAACGAAACTGTTGTCGTTTTGAAACAATGAGACCTGGTTTCCACCCTCTGTCTGTTTCAATGTGTACAGAATTTCCTGCATTTAATTCTGACAGGGATTTTGCTCCTACATTGTAGTGGCACGCTTGCTTCTTTTGCTGGGTTTGGAGTGCCTAATGAACACCTTTGGGAGTAGTTGGTCTCAGGACTTCACTGGACACTGGTAAAGTGCTCCTTAGGACTCTTCCCATCAGAAGCTGAGCTGGTGAATAGGATGTACCAGTGATAGGAGTATTTCTCAGCGAGAGAAGAGCAAGGTGATGATCCACTCCTGATTGTTCTGCTTTTGTTCAGAATGTGCTTTCAGGATTCTTCTTTCCGCCAGCTCGTTGGATTGAGGATATGCTGGACTTGAGTGTGTCACCTTAATGCCCCACTACGCCGCAAATTTTTTCATTTCATAGCTGGCGAAAGGTACATGATCGCACACCAGCTCTTTTGGAATGCCATGCCTTGCATACACTGTTTTCATTTTTTGAAATGCTGACTTGTCTTTGTTATTCATCACCTCAGGAAACTTTGACATGTAATCAATAATCAAAAGGAATGACTGACCTCTGATTTTGAAGATGTCAGAAGCTACTTTTAATTAGGGAAGCTCTGGGATTTCATGAGAAACGAGTGGCTCTTTCTGGTTCCTCGGCTGGAACTGTTGACATGTTGGACACATCTCAACCATCTGTTCTATGTGTTTGGTCATTCCAGGCCAATACAGACATTTTCTGGCATGTGCTTTTGTGCGCTGCATTCCTTGGTGTGAGACACGTAGTTTCTGCAACATCTCTGTTCTCATTGACTCAGGAATCAAGATTCCACCTGATACTAGTAATATGCCATCTTGCACGGCCATAGTGTGTCTGACAGGCCAAAACTGGTGAATTGAGGGATCAAGTTTCTTTCTGTGTGTCGGCCATCCTGTCTTTTGTGTTTTCATAAGCAACTGGAGTGTGCTGTCCTTTGCAGTAGCATCTGTAAGCTGCTTCAGTATTTCTTCACTGAGAGCCTCTGTTGCTTCGAGCGAATATGCGACCCGTTCATCATTGAGATCATCTATGCTTGTTTGTTGGCCTTTAATGACAGCAAGTGACAGTGTATCAGCAGTTAGCATGTCCTTACCAGGCATATATTGGACTATGACGTCATATTTTTGTAGCTGTAAAAGCATACGCTGGAGTCTCGCTGGTGCTTTGCTCAGTGGCTTCTTGAAGATAGCCTTTGATGGTTTATGGTCAAATTGAACATTCACACTGCATCCATATACATACTGATGGAACTTTTTGGTCGAGAAGACAATCGCCAGTTGCTCCTTTTCAATCTGGGCATAGTTCTGTATCTGTTAATGCCCGGGACGCATATGCTATTGGCTGCCCCTCTTGTAGCAGACATGATCCTAAGCCATCTTTGGATGCGTCTGTTTGTATGGAGAGTGCTGTGTTCGGGTCATAGTACCTGAGAACTGGTGTGTTGGTCAGGGCTGTCTTGAGTGCAGACAGGGCCTTGTCATGTTCTGGTTGCCACTGGAATGCAATGTCCTTTCTCAACAGCTGTCTAAGAGGGGCCATCAGTGATGCCTCACCTCTAATAAATGGTGGAAGATATCGTATCATGCCCAAAACACGCTGCAGTGCTTGTCTGTCCTCAGGTGCTTGCATGCTTACTACTGCCTGTATCTTGCCATCATCTGCTTTTACACCTTGTGGAGTTATCACATGGCCCTCGATATGTACATTGTTCACCTTGAACTGGATCTTGTCTGGGTTGAATATTACATTGTGTTTTTTTGCTCTCTGCATAATTGTTCTATGGCAGCAGCGACAATCATATCATCGGCTACAATGTGTACACCGTCTATGTCTCCGAACACTTCATTGTTGTACTTCTGGAAAACTTCACTAGCAGACTTCACAACAAACGGCAGTCGTTTGAATCTATATCTACCCCTTGGGGTGTTAAATGTGCATAGTAGAGAGGATTCTGTATTGAGTCTGACTTGCCAGTAGCCATCCTTTTCATCAAAGATAGAGAAAACTTTCTTTCCTGAAAGCTTACACAGGACATCTTCAGTTGTTGGAATAGAGAAGTGTTGACGAAGAACAGCTTTATTAAGGTCACGAGGATCCAGGCACACTCGCAATGACCCATTCTTTTTTTTTTGTGATGACAAGGCTGTTGACCCAAGGAGTGGGCTGGGTGACTGGCGCTATAACATCTGCTTGCAACAGCTGATCCAGTTTATCCTTCAGTTTGTCCAGCACCGCTAAGGGAATTTTTCTACAGCCATGTATGACTGGGATTGCCTTCGGATCAACGTGAACGTGGTGTTCACCCGGAAACTGACCGAGCACTTCAAAGACTGTTGGATGTTGTGCTATCAGCTCCTCTTTGGAGGTAGAATGCTTAATTACAACAGTCTCATATCTTTTCAGGAGTTGCATCCATTCACATGCTTCCTTACCAAGTATTGGAATGGACGAGTGCCTGGTGATGTAAACAGGATAAGCAAACTTGTACTTTGGGTGTGACACTCTGAAGGTTGGCCACCCCTTCTGGCTTTAATTTTGTCGAAGTTGGTTGCAACAGTGCTGTTTAGTGCAGAGATTGATAAATGTTCAGAGATATTATATTTGCTTCAGCCCCAGAGTCCAATTTGAATTCTCAGTGTCTACATCTGTATACCATGCGTTCTGTACTGAACCACTTGTCTGGTTTAGTTCCACTGATCCGATGAATAATGAATCAACCATGGAATTTCTATTTTGTTTAGGCTTTGTGTCTTTTTGTTATGACATGCACACTGAGGCAAAGTGGTTGGATTTACCACTGGCATGACATGTTGCACCATAGGCTGGACACTGTCATGGAAGGTGAGATTTTCCACACTTTTTGCAGGTGAATGATACTGTTTTTTGCTGTTGAGATGACTTTCTTTCAAATATTCTGTTCTGTTTTACATCTTTTGTCTTCTTCTTAGGGCGCCACGGTTGCGTGGCCTCACAGCAAGAAGGTCGCTGGTTCGAGCAAGAAGGTCGGCTGGGTCAGTTGGCATTTCTGTGTGGAGTTTGCATGTTCTCCCCGTGGTTGCGTGGGTTTCCTCCGGGTGCTCCGGTTTCCCCCACAGTCCAAAGACATGTGGTACAGGTGAATTAGGTAGGCTAAATTTGTCTGTAGTGAATGAGTGTGAGTGAGTGTATTTGGATGTTTTCCAGAGATGGGTTGCAGCTGGAAGGGCATCTGCTGTGTAAAACATATGCTGGATAAGTTGTCGGTTCATTCTGCTGTGGCGACCCCAGATTAATAAAGGGACTAAGCCGACAAGAAAATGAATGAATGAATGTCTTCTTCTTAATGGCGTGAACAGTTTTATTCTGCTCCCCCATTGCTTGAATCTGTGTTTTTGCTGCCTCTGCCGCTCTGCAAATGTCCACAGTTTTTTCAAGGGTTAAGTTTGTTTCTCTTAGGAGCCTTTCCTTTAAACGCTGATCACTGATACTGAACACAATGTTGTCTCTTATCATGTCAGATTCTGTTGAGCCAAACTCACAGTCCTTACTTTTTGTTTTAGTTCTGTGACATACTTATCGATGGTAATCACGTCAATCATGGGGTAAGCCCAGAAGTGGTGTCTCTCGAAAACAATGTTCTTTCTTGGTAAGCAATACTTCTCCATTGCAGTTACTATATCTTGCATTGTTTCATTCTTGCCTTCTGGCTCAACAGACAGTGAATTATATACTTCCAATGCCTCCTCTCCTAAAGCATGAAGCAGAATGGCAATCTTTACCTTTTTAGTTTTTGAGTCTGATCCTGTAGCAGTCATATAAATGTTGAACCGCTTTATCCATCTTCTCCAGTTTTCACCTGTGTTCCCTGACAGGACTAATGGAGGTAATAATCTGAACTGATACATGATTATTTTTCATTATGTCAGACTCACTTTTGTCAGGATGAGCTCACTTTCTTCATCAAGTTGCTGTCAACTGCAGCAGTCTCTGTTTATAAAAAGCAGTCTCGAGGATTGTGACAAACAGTGCTAATCTCCGCCACTAGAGGGAAATGTCTCACTGTTTCATTGCACTGATCTCTGTGCCACTCAGTCACAGCTTGTATAGCCAAATTCCCTATATTTTAAGCTGCAGAGAAATATTAGGGGAATATAGTGCATTCATTTGTAATGTCTGATTATGGTGCTTGCAGACTGTTGAAATAAAGCAAACTGTAATTATATTCTTTTTATAAATTATCCTAAACACCAGTTTTTTAGAGCAAAACAATTTTACCATTTACTGCACTTTGTTATTCTAGTTGTTTGCTTATATACCACTAATAAAACAAATGTCTCACACATTCTATTTGATTATATTTTTGACAATTGCTCAAAAGAATGATAAATAAAATAAATAAATATAATAATATTCTAATAATAAATAACTATATTCTTGTTCACAGTATATTAAATCTTATGTGTTTCACAATGTTTTCAATAAAACATGTCAGAAATATTTCTTTAAACTAAATGGATTTGTCCATATTTTACCCAACAAAAAACAAACACTTTTTAGATGTGAATTTTTGTGCTCAACCCCCTTTTTATGTGATAATTATTACATGGTATGGGTGAGAATAAACAAAGGTAATATTTAATGGCTGTAGAAGTCATGATGAAAATATTCTCTTAATAGATGATAGTAAATAGGAATTAATATTTCCCACTTCATTAGTACAGTCAATAGTATACTAATTTTCAATGTGTATAGTTACTTGTTACCCTCTCTGTGTAAATTAAATTATGGCTGGGTTATATGACAAAAATCTCATATCATGATATAGTAATCTCATGTCTCAATCAATATACAGTGGGTACGGAAAGTATTCAGACCCCCTTAAATTTTTCCACTCTTTGTTATTTTGCAGCCATTTGCTAAAATCATTTGTTTTTTCCTCATTAATGTACAAACAGCACCCCATATTGACAGAAAAACACAATTGTTGACGTTATTGCACAAAAACAAACAGACAAAACCAAAATATCACATCATCGTATATTCAGACCCTTTGCTCAGTATTTATTACAAGGTTTTCACACCTCGATTTTGGTATCCTCTGCTATTCCTCTTTGCAGATCCTCTCCATTTCTGTTAGGTTGGATGGTAAACATTGGTGAACAGACATTTTTAGGTCTCAAGATGCTCAATTGGGTTTACAACAGGGCTCTGGCTGGGCCATTCAAGAACAGGCACAGACTTGTGAAGCCACTCCTTCATTCTTTTAGCTGTCTGCTTAGGTTATATGTCTCAGCTCTCTGGTTATTGTCTTGTTGAAAGGTAAACTTTCAGCCCAGTCTGAGGTCCTGAGCACTCTGGAGAAGGTTTTGTTCAGGATATCCCTGTATTTGGCCGCATTTATCGTTCCCTTGAATCCAACCAGTCGTCCTGTCCCTGCAGCTGAAAAACACCCCCAGCATAATGCTGCTGCCACCAGGCTTCACTGTTAGGACTGTACTGGACAGGTGATGAGCAGTGCCTGGTTTTCTTCACACATACCGCTTATAATTAAGGCAAAAACATTATATCTTGATCTCATCAGACCAGAAAATCTTATTTCTTGTCATTTAGCAAACTCCATGAGGGATTTCATGTCTTGCACTGAGGAGATTCTTCCGTCGGGCCAACCTGCCATAGAGCCCTTACTTGTGGAGGGCTGCAGTGATGGTTGACTTTTTACAACTTTCTTCTATCTCCCGACTGCATCTCTGGAGCTCAGCCAGAGTGATCTTTGGGTTCTTCTTTACCTCAGGCCCTTCTCCCCCGATAGCTCAGTTTGGCCGGATGGCCAGCTCTAGGAAGGGTTCTGGTCATCCCAAACATCTTCCATTCAAGGATTATGGAGGCCACTGCGCTCTTAAGAACTACAAGTGCAGCAGAAATGTTTTTGTAACTTTGGCCAGATCTGTGAGATCTGTGCCTTGCCACACTCTTAAAACAAACGGTTCTATATAGAACCAAAAACGGTTCTATCGAGCGCTACATATATGGAACCCCAAAAAGGTTCTATATAGAACCATTTTAAGGGTTCATTAAATAGAACCCCAAATGGTTCTTTGAATTCAAGTTAGATGGTTCTATTTAGAACCATTTAAGGGTTCTTTTTTTATTATTGAATTATTGTTACTTATTAATGAATAAAAAATAAAACCAATCCAGACAATTTAAATTGTTTAAATTTATTCAATTCATTATACAATATTTTTTAAAATATTTAAAATTGCACCTCTGCATACTTTGCATTGGACAGCAGATCTACCTTAACAGTTTAATGGCATTTTACAATGTAATTGAAATGATTTCACTTTTCTAAGCTTTTTTACTGTTTGAACAAATACAGAGCTTAACTTTCACACATGTCTAAAATGAAGAGAAATATATCACAATGCAGATAAAAAACAATACACAAACAATCAAAACATCTATTAAATAACACTACAATTTCAAAAAGTGGATGGTACCTGCATGTATTGGTCATCACAACATCCATTTTTATACATAATTTTATAAAAAAACATTACTAAAACATTGCAAAATGATTAGACAAAACACTGCAAACAGCCATTTCACAACCTGTAGCATGTCCATGTCTGTCAGCCTCTCTTATAAGGTAAATAGTTTTGTCCATGGGTGGCACAGTGGCTCACTGGTTAGAACTGTCACCTCACAGCAAGCAGGTCACTGGTTCGAGTCCCGACTGGGCCAGTTGTCATTTCTGTGTGGAGTTTGCAAGTTCTCCCAGTGTTCATGTGGGTTTCCTCTGGGTGCTCCGGTTGACCCCACAGTCCAAAAGCATGTGTACGGTATAGGTGAACTGGCCATAGTGAGTGAATGTGTGTAGATCTATGAGAGAGTATATGGGTGTTTCCAAGTGCTGGGTTGTGGCTGGAAAGGGCAGATTAGTTGGTGATTCACTCCTCTGTGGTGCCTCTGATAAATGAGGAAGTTGAAGGATAGCGAGTGAGTGTTGTCCATTGTAATGCTGAAACTTCAAGCCTTGGTGGAATCAGGAGAGCTGCTGAATCCTGGATGGTGTAGGACCTTTGGATTTCTGTAAAACAATATTTTAATGTTGAGTACTTTTAACCAATTATCATAAGTCATCAAATAGAATTACAGTTATAATTAATACAATTAAAGTGTGTGTGTGTGTGTGTGTGTGTGTGTGTGTGTGTGTGTGTGTGTGTGTGTGTGTGTGTGTGTGTGTGTGTGTGTGTTTGGGGCAAATAGTATGTAATATAGGGAGTAGTTACCTTCTGTGGTTTTCGCTGCTGGTCCAATGAAACTGTCATGGAGCACTTCCTTCTTTCTGTCCCTTTTTGGGCCATTTCTTTTAAAGATGTTTCTGTGTTCTTCACCAAGTTTTCTAAGCAGCATCCTAAATGCAAAAAACATTTTGGTTACTTCATGTGTAAGTTTCCAAATGACATATTTTCAGCAATACAAGTTTCTTAAAGTCATCATGGACGCAAAACTATTTGGCACACAATGTAACAGTGTTTACTCACAAGCTGTGGCACTCCAAGAAGAAAAAACTGCTCCATTAGTTCTGCAAACCCCTCCATAATCTGTGCTCTGGAAAAGGGTGTTCATTCGGTTCTTCACTTATGAGTATCTGGTGTCGCATTCCAGGTCCATCACAATCTGAGGTAGAAAGACAGCATTTTAGAGTGTGTAAATATGAATTTAAACCACAGAATTAATCTACCTTTGGCATCAAATGTATTGAACTGAACTTGCCTTGTGTTAAGTTCCTCAGAGTACAGTTCACTTCCTTTTCATCCCATTAATTTGTTTCATTTTGCAAGATGATAGATGAGCTCACCACTGAAATCCTTTCATTTTTAAATTTGTTTTGCAGACATTGCAACAAATCCTGTAGGCAAATTTACACTTTCTTTTAAAACATATTTTCTTTGCAGGACTTTTTAATAAGCAATGACCTTAATATTCTCACTGTACAAACAGCAGCAATAAGTAATAGAACATTTTTGTGATAAATATATTATTTCAGTACACAACAACCAAGTCTGACATATGCATGTTATAAAATACAATATTTACCAGGTGTCCTTGTTGATGATAATTGTGTCACAATTATGGATGTAACGCATGTCCTTCTTTAAGCTGGGATCTTTCCTCTTCAAAGCTACTTGTGTCCTGCAGCCCAGGTTACAATACAATGTTAAAGTCTTTTATAATATTCATTTCATAATACTTAATACAGTTTGTTTAGAATTAAAAGCAATAATACATACCGAGCACAAGATTTACGATGCAGTTCAGTGTCCAGGCTGTTTGAAGAAAAGAAAGATATACATTAAAATATGAATTTTAAACTTATTTAGCACAATATATACATATATGTAGCCTATATTTAACAAGGTTCAACATTTCACAATACATTTAGCCTGCATGTTTGTATGTCCTTCATAAATAACACCTGATCTTTAATCTATGGATTATTAAAATATGTTTTGGCTTTGAAAGGTTTTAATAATACCCTTAGCAATTATTACTATAGCGCGTGCATAGACTCGGGCGGGCGCGTGCATAGACTCGGGCGGGCGCGTGCATAGACTCGGGCGGGCGCGAGCGCGGCATGTTCCCTTGAGGTTTTAATGCAGACTAGCCGGCGTGTACACTACTTTACAGAGTTTAGCCCGAGTTAAACTGGGCTAAACTCACACACGAGCAAGCTGGAAGTACTCGTTTGTTCAAGGTTGGAGATAAAAACTGCACGAAAGCGGAAATCGGCTCATATGAAGTTACCATTAAAAGAGCGTGCACGCGCTTCACACTGCCTCTCGGAGCTCGCCTTCAAATAACGCACCTGTTTTATTGTTATTGATGTTTTAATTAATACTGACAAACAAATAAAGCGAAACTGTAACCTTTTTCGAACAAAAAGCAGAGCAAAGTCAGCTTGACACAGATTCCTGAACCGAAGGCTGACGACAGAAATCCATCAGAAAGTTACAAGCACAGTATTAATGCATATTAACGTTACCCCTTATTCAGTCTGTCACCATATAAGACAAGGGAAGAGAAACATTACCTCGTAATACAAAATATTTCATTATTATAGTTTTAAAAGAGTAATAACGTACCTGAATGATGGAGCTGCAAAAGCGGAGTTCTCCTTTTCAAAAATTAACCGTCACTCTCCAGGCTCGTCACCACCAGTCCACAAATGAATGACGTCACCAGAGGGCTTTTTCATGATTATTAGTTTAAAATAATTTATTAAACCATAACAACACACTGTACAGTCTGAATAAACTGGTTATTTAATTAATTTCACAAAATAATTTGTCAAAAAATTTAAATATTAAGCATATATAAATATTAGTTATATGGTAATGTACAAACCTGCATGAAACAAAAATCCCATCATACATTGATTAGGTTTTTGACCATAGCAGTCATTTTATTAGGTTTTGACTCAAAAAGCTTTGTCTCTCTGTGTTATAGCTTATTATTATTTATAATCTTTACTATATAATTATGTCATAAATCTCACATTATAGAACCATTTTAATCAAAAAGGTTCTTTGCACTCAAAGGGTTCTAAATAGAACCATTTTTTGGGTAAAAGGTTCTACTGGCCAAGTATAGAACCCTAGGGTTCTATATAGAACCTCAAGGAACCTTTTTTTTTAAGAGTGCAGAATTCTGTCTCTGAGCTCTTCCAGCAGTTCCTTTCATCTCATGATTCTCATTTCTGACATGCATTCTGAACTGTAAGGTCTTATATAGACAGGTGCATGGCTTTCCTAATCAAGTCCAATCAGTATAATCAATCGTAGATGGACTCAAATGAAGATGTAGAACCATCTCAAGGATGATCAGAAGAAATGGACAGCACCTGCATTAAATATATTCAAAGGGTCCGAATACTTAGGACCATACTGATATTTCAGTTTTTCTTTTTTAATAAATCTGCAAAAATTATGTGTTTTTCTGACAATATGGGGTGCTGTGTGTTCATTAATGAGGAAAAAAAATTACTTAAATGATTTTAGCAAATTGCTGTAATGTAACAAAGAGTGAAAAATATAAAGGGGTCTGAATACTTTCTGTACCCACTGTATGCGATATTCTACCATTTATGTAAAGTCAATTGATTAGTTTGTATCGACCACATGTAAAATATATATAT
>CAIGQQ010033155.1:44126-81068 GCA_903798035.1 Danio albolineatus
CATCCATCCATCCATCTATCTATCCATCAAGTCTAGTCCATCCATCTGTGACTTATCATCAATGTTATCAAATCACCTACCCATCCATCCATCCATCTATTCATCCATCTATTCATCCATCTATTCATCCATCCATCCATCTTGTCCAATTCTCTATCCAATCCATTCATCCATCTAGTCCAATTATCCAGTCCAATTTAAGTAGTCCAATCCATCCATCCATCCATCTATTCATCCATCAGTCTATCCATCAAGTCTAGTCCATCCATCCATGTCACTTACTATCCATGTTATCAAATCACCTACCCATCCATCCATCCATCCATCCATCCATCTATTCATCCATCCATCTATCCATCCATCTAATCCAATCCATCCATCCATCCATCTTGTCCAATTCTCTAGTCCATCCACCCATCCATCCATCCATCTATCCATCAAGTCTAGTCCATCCATCCATGTTACTTATCATCATTGTTATCAAATCACCTACCCATCCATCCATCCATCCATCTATTCATCCATCTATTCATGCATCCATCTATCCATCCATATATTCCAATCCATCCATCCATCTATCCATCCATCCATCCATCAATCTATCCATCCATCTAGTCCAATCCATCCATCCATCCATCCATCTTGTCCAATTCTCTAGTCCATCCATACACCCATCCATCCATCCATCCATCCATCCATCCATCCATCCAATTATCTAGTTCAATTTAAGTAGTCCAATTCATCCATCCATCCATCTATCTATTCATCCATCTATTCATCCATCCATTTATCCATCTAGTCCAATCCATCCATTCATATTGTCCAATTCTCTAGTCAATACATGCATCGATCCATCCATCCATCCATCTAGTCCAATTATCCAGTCCAATTTAAGAAGTTCAATCCATCCATCCATCCATCCATCCATCTATCCATCAAGTCTAGTCCATCCATCCATGTCACTTACCATCCATGTTATCAAATCACCTACCCATCCATTCATCCATCCATCTTGTCCAATTCTCTAGTCCATCAACCCATCCATCCATCTATCCATCCATCCATCTATCCATCAAGTCTAGTCCATCCATCCATGTTACTTATCATCAATGTTATCAAATCACCTACCCATCCATCCATCCATCCATCTATTCATGTATCCATCTATTCATGTATCCATCTATCCATCCATCTTTTCCAATCCATCCATCCATCCATCCATTTATTCATCAGTTCTCTAGTCCATCCATCCATCCATCCATCCAACTTGTACAATTATCTAGTCCAATTTAAGTAGTCCAATCCATCCATTCATCTATCCATCCATCCAACAATCCATCCAAGTCCCATCCATCCATCCATCCATCCATCCATCCATGCATCTAGTCCATTTCTCTAGTCCATCCATCCATCCATCCACCCATCCATCCATCCATCTAACTAGTCCAATTATCTAGTCCAATTTAAGTAGTCCAATCATCCATTCATCAATTCAATTCAATTCAATTCAATTCAATTCAATTCATCTTTATTTGTATAGCGCTTTTACAATGTAGATTGTGTCAAAGCAGCTTCACATGCATTATAAAAAATTGAAACAGTGTCAGTCCAGTTTTCAGTGTTGAAGTTTAGTTCAGTTCAGTTCAAAGTGGTTTAATATTCCCTGCTGAGAGTCCAAACACTGAAGATTAATCCATTGATGCGCAGCCCTACAAGTCCCGAACCATGCAAGTCAGTGGCAACAGCGGCGAGGATAAAACTTCACCAATTGGCGAAAGTGAAGAATTAAAAAACCTTGAGAGAAACCAGGCTCAGTTGGGCAAGACCATTTCTCTTATGGCCAGACGTCTTGTGCAGAGCTGCACTCTAGGCGCCAGAGGCTGGAGAACGCTGGACGTCCATCATGGAAAGACTGCAGTTGGGGTCACGGGCTGGTGAACAGGCTGGCCCTTCAGGAACAATGCGGAGACTCATCTGACACTGAGGTCTTACAGGGATCGGTCTAATGCTCTTCACTCCACCATGACCAGTACAGCAGCTGCTCAGGATACATCCTGGTCCAGGATTATGGAAACCTTGGGAATAATAAAAAACATACTAACATAAGCGCAGATGCCATTCAAATTATAATGTCTTTTGGGAAGTGTTCCCGGCTCCGGTTGCCTTAAATAATGCAGACTAACAATCCTTTAGAGGATTTGGATTCCAACCGCATTTGTGTTTTATGTGTATGCTAATGCAAAGAGATGTGTCTTTAATCTAGTTTTAAACTGACAGAGTTGTCTGCTTCCCGAACTGTGCTAGGAAGGCTGTTCCAGAGTTTAGGTGCCAGATAAGAGAAAGATCTACCGCCTACAGTTGATTTTGATATTCTGAGAATAATCAAATGTCCAGAATTAAGTCTAAGCTTTTCTAGATAATTAACTCTAAGCTTTTCACTCATCATAGCACACGTGCTGCTGATGATGTGACAATAAAAGTGATTTGATTTGATTTTGATTTGATTAATTGAGCGTAGAGGACGTGATGGGCTATAATACACCAGGAGCTCCCTCAAATACTGGGGAGCTAAGCCATTCAGGGCTTTGTAGGTAGTCAGTAAAATTTTAACATTTATACGATATTTAATAGTGAGCCAATGCAATGATGAAAGAACTGGAGTAATATGATCATATTTCTTTGTTCTAGAAAGCACTCCAGCCGCTGCATTTCGAAGTAGCTGAAGTTTGTTAATTAGGCCAACAGGGGAGCCACCTAGTAATGCATTACAATAATCTAATCGAGACATCATGAAAGCATGAATGAGCTTTTCCGCATCAGACATTGATAGCATATGTCGAAGTTTGGCAACATTTTAAGATGAAAAAATGCAGTTTTACAGATGCTTGAAATCTGGCCTTTAAAATGACAGGCTGCTATCAAAAATCATCCATCCATCCATCCATCCATCCATCCATCCATCAAGTCCAATCCATCCATCCATCCATCAAGTCCGATCCATCTATCCATCCATCCATCCATCCATCCATCCATCCATCTATCCATCCATCCAGTCCAATCAATCCATCCATCTATCTAGTCCAATTATCTAGTCCAATTTAAGCAGTCCAATTCATCAATCTATCCATCAGTATATCAATCCATCCATCCATCTGTCCATCCGTCCAGTCCAGTCCAGTCCAGTCCAGTCCAGTCCAGTCCAGTCCATCCACTGTACACCATGTACCATCTATATCTCTACAACACAGTACACAATACCAAAACAATATTCCCATTTACTTTCTGGCCAAAACAAGCAGACATACAAACACAGTGTGCTAAAACAAAACAAAAAATCAAGCAAAAAGAAAATCCCGTGCTCTGTGAAACAAAATGAAACTCTGCAGCAAAACAAAAATCCCCTTTAACCTATACCAATATGTTTATACAAATGAATACAGTAAATCACCCTCTGAACAAAGCAAAAATTAAATTTACTCTGTGGCCAAAACAAACAAAATACATGTGTCAACACAAAGTAGAAAAACATTTTACTTTTTTAAGCAGACAAATGATCTATCTATCTAGCTATTTCAGGAGGTAGAAAGTGAATTGAACATTAAAGGACACTGTTTCTCTTTAAAATGGCAAAGTGATCATATGTCCATAAAAAAAGGTATGAGTCACTTCTGAAATAGAAAGACCAGTGAGTGAGTCAGCATCTCGATTTCTCTCACAAACAGCCTGCAGATGATGAGTAAGGACCTGTCGGTATCAAAAACCTGCTCTGAATCGTGAATAATTGATAAAAGACAAGGCAGCTACACCGACACAACAACATACATGACCACTGCATCACATGCACAAGCCTACAGGCCATGTGGAAGTTTCTTACAATAAAATGAGAAAGTAAAGCTACTTGGGCGTTTGAGAGGTCAATGTATCAAACGGTTGGCAAAATTATGCTAAAAGAAATCCAATATCTGGAATAGTGTATTTTGTGTTTGTTTACAGTGGATTGTGCATGCACACGTACTTCTGTCCTGTTAAGATGATTCTGATGCAGCAGACAGAACGTCATCGTTGAGGAGCAGCAACATTTTCAGCGTTATTGATTAATCTGTGCAAAAGAGGGCAGGCAGAGCAATAAGTTTTAAATTCATGTCAGTGGTCTTTGGCAACACAGAGATGACTAAGCTGCGGAACTGCTGCAAGAGATGTGACACCATCCTAAATCCTCCACTTAAGGTAATGAATATTGCAATTTGTCCTCTTAACAAGGGCAGTTCTAATACGAACTCTGTTTGGATTTCCCGTTATCTCACGTCAGCTGGACGCAGTAATGTCCTGCAGCGCTATACCTAAAAACTGTTGGTCTAAACATCCTTTATATTGGTTGCTATAAAGCACAGGCGAAGAAGGACAGAATATGGCAAGCCAGCTTAACATAAAGCTTAGTCGTTCAGTACAATGAGTTGTGTAGATCAGGACTGAGTCTAATTGCTGATTAATACTGATAGGAATACAACAGAGCACATGTGTATCCAATGATATCCCAAAATATTGTGTGTTTAAGTTAGTGTCAACTGAGCCAAAATACTAACATGGCATATGAAATATGATGATGCATCTAACGAGCCTCCTATAAGTGCTCATTCACACCGAACGCGTCTTTGCTTCGTGTTTGCTTTGCAATGTTCATGTCTCCGGCCACAGCCACTGAGTGCCTGTAAACAGAAACTGGCATCATTTGCCCCACCTCAGAGTTCTTCTGGAGCGCGTAATTAGACGCATGAACATTTTGAGTTTACTTGCTTCATTCGAATTCAGTCACTCGAATTGTCATGATAGGGGGCATCTGTCTGCCTTGTGACTTCAATTTTGTAGCTGACAAGTATTTTATTGAGCTAGTAACTGTATTTATGTGCTTTAGGAAGGCTAAAAAACTGTACATTCATTCGCCGCCATGTGTGGGTACATTAGATCCTTCAAAGGGTGCACCCAGCTCTGTTGAGTTCATCAACTCCTCCAGAAGCTGCACCTAAATGATGAACGCTTTCAGCAGTACTTCCAACTGAACTGGTCCCAGATTGAAAAGCTGTTGTCCTGTGTCAGCAGGAAGATTTCTGCTCAGGACACCAACTGCAGGTGCTACATCATATTCACCCCTACTAGAACAAGCTCCTGATTGGTTAACGCGAGTGTCTGGCCAAAGTTAAAATTTTTCAACTCAAGCGATTCGAGCAAATCACACCTTAAGCACATCAAACGTTCAAAATGCTTAATTTGCGCCGTATCATTTGCTTGATTCGACTCATTCACATGAATAGTGCCACAGGATGTCTGATTGCTTTCATGCATTGTCTTAACATGTAAATCCCTTAGGCTTGATGCTTCGTGCCAATGTGATTGGTCTACCGCTTTGAGACTGACAGTGATGAGCGCCACTGCATGTGACTTTTTACTTGACATACTGTCTAAAAGACATGTTGTTGCTCATGTGCACAGTGCTTTAAAAGATGCAAGATGCAAGCATAACAGTCGCACACATTCGTCAAGCACGTGTTTACATTGGAAAACAATAGAAAAGTTGCGCATTGGAAAGGAAAAACAGGTTCAACCATCTTGAGAACCACCGTAGAGCCCAGCCTAATGCATACGTCTCATCTTTCCAGCAATGCAAATGTGAAAGCACCAAATACGTGACATCAGTGATGCATTCCTATTAATGGTACTAACTTCAATCCAATGTATTCATGTGGCACGCCGTAGTTTGTAGAAATGTGGATTACAAGTGATAATAACATGTTCGTGAAGCAACTTATTAACTTTCGCTAGCTGTGTTGCATGTATGTCGAAAGTTATCACGTGACCTCTTGAGTTATCCTCAACAAAGAGGGCAGAGCAAAAAACATCTGAGGACTTTGGCTGTACTTAAGTTGTGAATTTTGAATTGGAACAGTACTTCAGTGATGGTTGATGATGTTTCACGAGAATGCATGAGGGTGGTTGACGTATAAGCCAGATTTTTTTACATTTTTATTTACTTGTAAAATTAAGCATTACAAAAATTGCACTGTGTTGTACTGACTCTTACATTTATAAAAACATATGTGGTCTTTTAGTTTTAGTATTGGAAATAGGATATATTCACCAATTTGCTACATTTGTGCCTAAAATTGTCATATAGTGTGACATTAGAATTATTCTGTATAAAATGAAAATTTATACTTTCTCTAAGTAACCAACTTCACCATAAATCTGTAACATTACTATCTTAAGATGTATATATATTTTAAGTGCATATTCATCAGATTTAGCTTTAATTTTCTACATAATTGTGCAAAGTAAGACATTTCTCCACAGTCTTCACAGATATTTTAGATTCATTTTAACAAACCTTGTAATAAATCAAGCAAAATGCTTGTGATTGTCGCTAATACTTTTCTTTTTGATCGATTGTAATTTTTATGGTTCACAAATTAAAAAGAAGTATTTTTATTGTCACAATTCTTTTTGTCACACCATATGACATAGTGTCACACTAAATGATGAATGGCACTACACCACAATTTATCAGTGTATAAATTGTTAAACAGTAACAGTAGTGTTAAGAGATTCACTTTTAATCTTTAAAAATCTGTTTTTATCTGAAATACTATTTTAAATGACCATTTCAGACAATGTTACAGGTAAATGCTAGCCAGTCAATCTGAGAGAGTTTAGCCAGCCTGATCTCACGAGAAAACGTAAGTTTTTTACGTTTTGGCAGCTTAGTGGCTAATTCGTACGAATTTAAAAAAGGAGGGGTGGCACCCAACCCCACCCCTAAACACAACCGTCATTGGTTGATGAGCAAATCGTACTGAATTGTACGAATTACATCGTACAAATTCATACGAATTAGCCACTAAATAAAAAGTTACGAATTGCCGTGAGATAGCGTTGGTTTAGCAGATCTTCATTCAGTGATCCTTCAAGAGATGTAGGGGTCATGTTCATAATGGCATTCACTTCTTTTTTTCTCTTTCTGAATTTCCTTTGTGCCTCTCTCCACAACTCTCTGATTTTCTCTTGTTTTGAAGGAGGAAGGGAGTGCACATTGAATACACCGAGTTGTACTGTCTGTTTCTTTTCTTTATATCTGTTAATGAAAAAATAGTGATAGAACAGTGATTTGTAAAAAAAATAAATAAAATAATAATAATAATAAAAATGTAAAAAATTAACATTCAGATTTTAACCCCACCATCTTGACATTAGTATTGTGTTGAAGTTATACTAGACATGCTAGACTTTTAACCTATTGTATGTGTCTGATATGTGGAAACTGGCATGATTTCCTTTCCCTCAGGACCTCCTCTCTCCTTGCATGGTCAGCATTAAGTTTTTGCCTATATTTTCGTGTCCTCTCTTTACTTGTCATTTATGCTGATGTAAATAAAAAAAACTGCATATTTTAATTTGCAAAGCATGTCAAACATGATTAAAGATGGTTAGATTTATTTTAAAAATAAAAAATGTATTAATTATATAGGTAATTTAATAATCACCCTCTTTTTAAAAAAGAATGTTTTGAAAATGTGTTTATTTACCATTTCAAAAAGGTGTGTGTAATATGGTGTGACAATAAAATCATATGGTGTGACTTGGAAAAACTGTCACTTGATATGACAAAGTGTCACACCATATGACATTTTGTTCAGTTAAGCTAATCTATCGGATAAGTAAAAACAGCTAGCTTGTAATTAGCATATGGGTTGCTACATAGCAGCAATGCTTTTTAGGAATTAATAAGTGAAATTTGCAAAAAAACATTTCATTATTATGTAAATCATGTCACACCTTAAGACTCAAAAAACTGACCATTAGTGATCATATGAGATACAGAGCTTTTAAACAAAAATGTAAAAAAATCAGAGCTAACCTTTTGACCATCCAAACCCCTCCAGAGAAGAAACTGCAACATCCTGTTTGAGTGTGGACCTCTTCATTGTAATTATGTCCAAATTATTGCCCGTTCAAAAAATAAATTGTACTGTCACACCATATGAGGTTCATTTTACGGACATAATCTATTTGGCCAGAACTTGCGTTAAAATCATGCACAGGCATCAAAACTTTCTCTGTCTATTTAAAAGGCCTTTTTCTTTCATTTAAATAGTAAAACTATCAGTTATTTATACTTTGCTGGCATACATTGCCATATTACTAAGGACAAACATGGCCCGGACAGTCACACCATATGACAATTTTGAGGTATAGATAAAAAAATTTAAGTAGAGGTCTTTATACATTAACTAGATATGGTATGCTATAATAATATATTGTGGGAGGAACCACATATAGGTTTATATTTTTAACAAAAACCTATTTTCATTAGTATATGACATTATGGACAGGCAGAATTGCATGTCATGTCATCCACCCATGAACAAATGTACAGACAAGAACTCATGTTGAGAAATGGCCCTTAAACAAAGAGTTGTTTTCTTTTTACAAATTACCAACTGCTTGTTTGGTATGGATAATAAATAATTTTTATTCATTCGTGAACCTAATCAAAAAGTATAAATATTAAAACAGCTTGCCATAGAGAGAGTAAGATTTTGTGTGTGTGTGTGTGTGTGTGTGTGTGTGTGTGTAAGACAGAGCGAGAGACAGAGAGAGAGAGAGAGAGAGAGAGAGAGAGAGAGAGAGGGAGAGAGAGAGCAACTGAAGACGCACAGTTAGTTGTGGATCAGTCTTACTAATGCACGGACACGCGCACACATACGGGCAGACAGAATGGGACACTCGTGGTTTCTACGTACAGTTCTACTTTTATTCGCCATACCTGCAGGTAAGAACGTACAAATTCTCCTCTAGTTCATATATAACTGATTTGATGATGTATTAGCTATATTGTACTTTCCCTTTGGCTCCCCAGTCATTATATATAATGAATTACGAGCAGATGATTAGGCTAATATCTAGAGAATGAGCCAATTGTTTTGACGACAGATGCAGATGATGACCGTTGAGAGTTATAATGTTTGTCCATCTGTTAATTTAGGCTCGAAAATATGTCCACTAATTAAATTATTTATTTGAAGATAATTCATTAATTAATATATTTTCAAGCTATTAGCCATAATGTAATAGATAGACATTTTAATTTGACTTGATTAAGTCTAATTAACTCGCACATCGCTCGTATCTCATCTGTTAGCTATGTCAATAATTAATTAGCGTGTAATTAGAGTCGCATAGTCTATTGAAGAACAGAACTAACGGCTAATTTAATAAACATGTCAACACAATGACCACAATAACCAGTGAAATACCAGCACAAAATATTCTTAAACAACGGCCTTTTTGTTTACTTGTCTAACGTTATCTGATGGATTGTAGCAAGCAACAGATGAAGGTAGCCATACTTTACTTGGCGGACAGGTGTCTTGAATTGGTCTACGTTCAACCTCAAACTCCAGAGCATACCCTCAATTCACTGACAATAAAACAGAACTTCAGTATTTACTAGGGGAAAAACTGATTACACATCTATATTATTATAAATGAATCATTGTAAATATATTGATTATTATTTATTATTACTGTTTATCCATAAATGTTGATTGTGAAATGTACCGTTTATGTACTGATTTATTATTTTATTATTATTATTATTTAAAATATATATTTTTATTATTTATATTTAAAAAATATTTTATTAATATTGGTTATTTTAATTTGTATTTGTATTTAATTATTAAAATGTATTATATTATAATACTATACTTCTATTTACTGTGCTTACTATGTAGTTTTTAAAAAAACAAATATTATTTTTTTAATGTAAGCTTTATAAATGCTTTGGCAATACATTTGTAACATTTGTCGTGCCAATGAAGCAATTATTGAACTGAATTGAGAGAAAGGGAGAAAGAGGGAGAGTAATGAATGTTTTAATCCAGTGGGAAATGCTTATCCTTAGAAATTTGTCTGCCTTAGTCACTAATTACCCCGTGCAAACTTCATTTCGATGCATCATGGTGAGGTAACAGATTAGTCATTGTGGATAATGGGAGAAAATAGCGCTAATTGTTTAAAATAGCTGTTTGTAATCATTGTAAAAAGTAACTTTGAAGGTCATTTCACCACTTACATTAAATAGTTTAATGATTTTTTTATTTATTTATACACAATTATGGAATAAATTAAAAGACTACTTCTTGAAAGTTCTGTTTCTCTGGTTTTACTGGATTTATTATGAGTTTGAGTAAAATGTTTATTTTTTGAAATATTTGTTTGCAAATATATAAATATTTGAAAACACTATACTTAAAATGTATATAGTCAACTGTATAGTTAATATAGTCAACTGTAATATAGTCAACTGTAAAATATATTTCCCTTAGCACGTGCTCTAAATAGATTTATTCAAATAAATTATTTAAAATGATAGTCATAAAAGTATGAAAGTGAGAGGGGGGTAAAAATGGTATTTTCTTTTATGATAAGGCGTAATGCCATAGTTTTGCACGATTTGTATTTTGTATAAAGAGGTTATTATTTTATTCAGTTTGTCAAAATGAAAATGTTCATAGCAAAGTAGTACTTCAATAACTTCAACTGCTGCTTTTTAGAGGGTTGTATCTACTATAAAGCCCTTCTCGCCTTCCTGACTGTCAACAAAGTGATGCATTAACTGATAGCGTGTGCTGTGTTGTTGATTAGCCCGACTTTGTATGCATGGTAAACTGATTTGTGTTTGTTTGTGCTCCAGGATGGTCTAAACCGGTTATCACTCCTGATGCCCCCCATCTGGTGATTCTTAAAGGTGAACAACTGCATCTTCGCTGTCACGATGATGCAGATGTGAATGCAGGCAGGGTGCGATGGCTCCGGGATAAAGGTCGGAGAATTGAAGGAGAGCTAAAGGATAATGAAGCCAGTGTCATTCTCCTCAACATCACACAAACACAGCATATGGGCAATTACACCTGTGAGAACACAGAAACAGAAGAAAAGAGCTCCATCTATATCTATGTGAAAGGTGAGTTTGTATCAGCCCGGAAATTAATTAATTTGTAAAAAATGCTACCAAAAAATGTTTTTTAAAGATCATCCCAAAATTCTGATTTGAACATGTTGCGTTATATATTTTGACATATTGTTTGGAGCACAGAGCATGACGATTACTTTTCAGTTTTTTTCTATTCCAATGTTAATGCAATGAATGACAGTGAATGAATCAAAGGCATTTGGATTAGTCACAACCAAAAGCTTTGTTCGGTGACTAAATTCTGATTTTCTCTTATGATAATTCAGATGCTGTATAAGTACAGTACTGATTTGGTGCTTAGAGTGATTATAACGGGAAGTTTTGTGAAAGTAAATAACCTGTGCCATATGTTAAAGCCATTGCTGGCCTATGTAGCAAAAATGAGACAAACAAAGCCTTAATCTTATTTTATTAATATTTTTTTCTCTCTTTTTTACAAAATAAATGCACTATTGTATATTTATATGAAAAAAAAGATTTTCTTTTTTTAAATTTTCATTTCACATTAATAAACTGTATTTATATCCACATTACAAAGCATTTATAAATAAATAAATAAATAAAGCAAGTAATAAAAATACATAAATAAACATGGAAATATGTATTATAACCTGTATGCAAAGCTGTGAATTTCCTAGTCATTCCTATACATTATTATTTTGAAACAAACCTTTAAGTGATATCCCACTTTGCTTTCCCAGTACTGGGTATGCCAGAATAAAAAACATGTGCCAGAATAGTTAGCGTTTCCTTCTGCTGTGGCGACCTCTGAAATTTCACAAGGTAATTCTAAAAAAATAGTCCTTAAATTAAGCAAACTATTGAAAAAATAAAAAACAGAAAAGTCGACAATATTTATGGAGTTTTCTTTGATTTGAATGGTTTGTTTGTCCCTTGGCCTCAATTCCCACATGCACTTTATTTATAAAAGAGTTTAATACTTGAATAGGTCTTTTGTTAAAATCACAAATGCAAGTTCTTAAGCTGTGTACTCAAACCACACCTTAGTGTAAATTTGGTTTATTGTCTTATATATTATGCTATTGTTAACTGTCACTGAATGATATAGATATTTAAACAGTTAAATGTACACCTCTTGCACAACACTTGTTTTCTTACTAATTCCTTATGCACAAGTCCAGCAAATGTCTAACGAAAGAGTTTGTTCTCTCTATATTTGCACTTTTTTCTGTTTTCTACATAAAATGTCTCCTCATTTACTTTCTCTGGCAGATCTGGGCAGTGCGTTTGTTCGGCGCATGGTGAACGACCTTCAAGTGAGAAAAGGAGAGGAAATCACTCTTCCTTGTTTAGTAACAGACCCAGCTGTCAGTCACCTGTCTCTGCAGACCTGTAATGGCTCTGCCCTACCAGCTGCTCTCACCTTCATCACATACCCTCAGGGAGGAATCACCATCAGAAATGTGTCCAAAGCCTTTGAGGGCTGCTACTTCTGTGCTGGACAACTGGATCAAAAACCTGTCAAATCCAGAGAGTATAACTTGGTTGTGCGGCTAGGTGAGTGAGTGGTAGAGCAGTGGCTCTTAAAGGCATAGTTCACCAAAACAAAAAAAGGATCATTTATTCACTTGAATTGTGCAGTCAAAAATAACACATAAATTACATAGTGTATTGTACAGATGTTAATGGGAAATGGGAAATACTGTATACTAGTTTTCTCTACATGATAATGTGATTTTTTGCCTTTTTACTTTTGCATCATATTTGAAGAAAATAATCTTAAAGAGCTGATAAAGAGATGCATTTACATTTATTTAGTCATTTAGCACATGCTTTTGTCCAAAGCAACTTATAATTGTGGAGACATTAAGAGATTTCGCAAGAAGTGTACTAGACTTCTTAGAGAAGAGAAGCAAACAGACTTTTAAACAGAAAACAGAAAGTGTAATGATGAAATAACTAAATATAAACAAAGATTTATATCTTTAAGTCTTTTAAGTCTTTAATTCATTAATTAAACTGATTTATGAAGGATCATCTGACACTGAAGACTCAAGTAATGCCTGCTGAAATTTAGCTTTGCTGTCGCAAGTACAGATTCAGTTTCAAAACAGAAAATCATTTCAAATTGTAATAATATACTGTATTTTAATCAAGATATATGTAGCTTTGTTGTGTTTCATCTTAATTATTTAAAAATTATATCCATTAGTTTTAAAATTTTTATATATAAACAAATTGCTATAATGTATATTTATTCACATCTATTCAAGTCCATAAGTTAACTGACTTTATTAAAAAATATATAATATTTTTTAAAAGTCATCTGACAGTTACAGAATTAAAAACAAATTTCAAAATGTATAACAGTTAACAGATATTACTTGAATCTGTAAAACTTTTGCAAATCGTGTTTGAATGGCATAAAGTTAATTAATTGTAAACAGTTGGAGTAAATGTTAACGTCTGTTAAAATAACTAATTCACAACAGTGCAATAATAAAAAAAATAAAAAAATGAAAAATAGTGGTTAGCACTGTCACCTTATAGCAAGAAGGTCACTGAATCAAGTCTGGACCAGTAGGCATTTCTATGTGGAGTTTGAATGTTCTCCCTGTGTTTTTGTTGGTTTCGTCCGGGTGCTCTGGTTTCCCCCACAATCAAACGACATGCACTGTAGGTGAATTGGGTAAATAAAACTCGGCTGTAATGTATGAGTGTGTGTGTGTGAATGGGTGTATGGGTGTCTCCCAGTGCTGGGCTTTGGCTGGAAGGGCATCCGCTGCATAAAACATATGCTGGAATAGTTGGCAGTTCATTCCACTGTGGCAAACTCAGATAAATAAGGAAAATGAATAAATGAATAAATAATAAAAACATGCAAACTTTATGATGCTTCTTATTTTGTTAAATTTCTTAAAAGTTATTACCTAATTGTATTTCAAGAGTTCACACTTAGCTGATGATTGGTAATGAAGCTAGTTTGGCATGCTGTCCAGGGAGAGAGCCCTGAGCTCTTAAGATCCTCGAGCCCGGGGCTCCCTCCCGTTTGCAGGATGAGAGGGGAGTTTGAGCTCAGGTAGAACTTGTGAACCCCCCGCCCTCCTGCTGCTTATAAATTGGGTATATATTGTTGGGGATAGTGCTGATTTATTTAAGTCAATTTACTTATGTCTCATGTTTTGGACTGTGGGAGGAAACCGGAGGACCCGGGGAAAACCCACGCGAGCATGGGGAGAACATGAACTCCGCACAGAAATGTCTACTGGCTGTGTAGAGGCACAAACCAGAGGCATTCTTGCTGTGAGGCAACAGTGCTAGCCACTGGGCCACCGTGCTGCCCTATAAAGGAAAAGGGAGGAGAGGGGGTGGAAGGGGGGATTCTTCGAGACGAAGATGACTAAGGTAAGATGCTTTGGTTATTTATACTCAGCTGGGAATCATCTGATTGGTGGATTGTGCATCAGCTTGACTCTGGGCCAGCCGTGTCAATCATAAGCACGCGCTCCTCTCGAAATTACTTTATAACTAAACTTCACATCTCTTTATATCTCAATATTTGAGATATAAAAAAAAAATCCATTTGTGTTTTGTTTTATTACATGTTTGTTTCCCTCTAAAATAGCACCAGAGTCAGTGCCAGCAATCAGCCTCTCCAGAAATGAAAATGTGATCCTGATCCAAGACCAGGAGTTTAAGCTGACCTGCAGCGCTGTCAACATCAACCATGATTTCCACCTGAAATGGACAATCCCTCCTGAAGCGGTTAGACTCACACCTGTTGCATAATCTCAGGTTGTTTCATGTAAGCACTCTACTTAACCTGGTCTGTTTTTCTCAATAATGATTTAGACAGTACTTGAAAGCCATAAATCAAACATCCAGCCTGGATCAGGAGAATATCAGCGATCAATAACATTGTGGATCCAATCTGTGAAGATGAATAACACGGGACCCTATCGCTGTAATGCCAGGAATGAGAAGGGGGTCTCCATGGCTGCTGTCAATCTGGAGGTTTACGGTAAGAAATGTGAAATAAAACTGCAAAGTGAAATTTTTAGCTTTCTAATTATTATTGACTTTAACCTGAGCAAAAAGAGCAAGACAGATTGCTTGAAGGAAAATTAACATAATTTCAACAAATAATTCAAATTAGCAAAAGACACATCCTTGGCAAACAACAGGAAATCTGTGTGTGTGTGTGTGTGTGTGTGTGTGTGTGTGTGTGTGTGTGTGTGTGTGTGTGTGTGCGTGTGCATGCGTGTGTGTATGTATGTGTGTGTGTGTGTGGCAGAACGTGGTTTTATTAACCTCACAGATGCAGAGGACAGGGTGGTGGAGGTGCGAGAGGGAGAAAGTCTGACCCTCAGTGTAGAAATAACCTCATACCCCAAACCTAACGACGTCTACTGGACTTATAACAACCAGGAGCTCCAGAACACATCTGAGCATGTCATTACACTGCACAACCAGCAATACAGGTACACACTCAGAAATTATGGATTTATTACATTAATATTGTGGTTTATTATTATTATTTTCGAATTTCAATTGAAAGGTAAAAATGGTTCTGCTGTTTCACAGTCCTCAATATAAACCTGATAGAGAAATTTTGATATAGATTATAGAGATTTTTGAGGGATTTAATTTTTCTTTATTTGAATTTTTCCATTTTAATTTTAGCAATTTTTAACCATTTGGTGTTTTAACCATTTTTTTGTATAGGATTACATTAGATTGATTGTTGTTTAGTAGATTACAAGTACATAGCAGAACAGAAAGTGCATTGTAACTAATGGCAAATGTCAGAAATATGTATGTAATATAAAAAACAGGAAGTACTATAGAAACATTGTAACATTGAAATAGGGGCAAGTTATTATACAGTAAACTTTTAGGTCACACTTTTGATGGTCCATTTGTTGAATTTAAGTTACATTGCATCTACATAGCAACTAATTCTTATCACATTATAAGCAGACTGTTAGGTTGGGGTTGCGGTTGGGGTTAGGGTTAGTGTAAGTTGACGTACTTTAAAAGTTTCTTATAGTCAGTTCAATGTTTGTTTAGCAGCAGTATCAACAGATATTAAGCAGACAGTCTACTAACACTCAATTGGACTGTCAGAATAAACCATTTTTTATTAAATGTTAACAATTTTAAATAAAAATGCATGCTGTTTGAATACTAGGAACAATTTCATTTATTCAGGGTTACACTTTAAGGTGAGGTTAAACTCACTTTCCATTGGTTTGCTCTGTTCTTTGTCACATTGCCAGAGTGCAATGAACCACCTGTTAATAACCTGATTTCTAATATTAGCATTTTTAATAGGCCTTATGCACTGTTGTTTGTCTGATTGTTTCAGGTACATCAGTGAACTGAGGCTGGTTCGAGTACATGGATCAGAAGGCGGGATCTACACTTTCTCAGCCAATCACAAATACGAGTCTGTCAATCAGTCATTTACCGTCCATGTTATATGTGAGTCTAAGAGAATGGCAAGATTTTGGTTCTGACATGCTTTTTACTTTGTTTTCCCCTTTTTGAACTGTTTTATTAACACAGTAAACCTCTCATTCAGGTAAACCAGTGATAGTTTCCCAGGAAGGGCCTGTTGATGGACAGGTGCGATGTGTTGCTTCAGGATATCCTGTCCCCAAAATATCTTGGTATTACTGCGAGCCACCACATACTCGGTATGAGTAACAGACAGACTAATAAAAGCCACTCACACTTATGTTATGTTAGAACCAGTGTAAACAAATCGTTGTGACTTCAGTCTCACAAAGACAGGAAACAGAAAAGTGTATTTATTATAAGGCAAGACACTACATTACCTGACAAAAGTCTTGTCGTCGATCCCAGTTGTAAGAGCAATAAATAATAACCTGACTTCTAGTTGATCATTTGGAAAAGTGCAAGGTATATCTGTTGAACTGCATCCAAATCATCACAAATACTGCAGAAGACCTGTTGGAACCTGCATGGACCCAAGATTCTCACAAAAATCAGTCAAGTTTGATGAAGGAAAATCATTGAAGCTGAAACCAAAAAATATTGATGAACTCTGGGAGTCCTGCAAGAATGCATTCTTTGCCTTTTCAGATGATTTTATTAATAAGGTATTTGAGTCATTGCAGAGATGTATGTATACAGTCATCCAAGCTCATGGAAGTCATACACAATATGAATTCTTTTTCCATTGCACCATGACTTCTATACTGTACATTATTTCGGTTAAGTGACAAGACTTTTGTCTAAGCAAAGTCAGACCTTTCTGTTCAAAGTAAATAATTAAAAATCAAGGCATGATCATATTTTATTTTGGTACAATAAGCATAATCTAGAGGCCTTTGCCTTTCATATAAACCACTTCTAATATCAAATGATCAACTAGGATAGGTGACAAGACTAGTTTTTTCATGCACCTGTATCTTTTGAGAATGATGCAGAAAGGTCTTTGGCTTTTCAAAGAAAACATTCAAAATAAATAAATGATTTCAATTACAATACATAATTTAAAATCCTTTTTAATGAGCCCTAAATCAAAGATTTTTATTGAAGAATTTGTTCAAACATAATTTGACCTATTCACCTGCAGTGTCTTGCAGTGTAAAAAAGGATGTTTGTCATATTCTGTGAGCTCTAATTATAATTTATACTCTCTGACAGATGCTCCCACCTGTTGAATGCGACGCAAGCAGATGAGGAGTTGGCTGTAATTACAGTGTCAGGGTCAGAGTTTGGACGAAGTGAGGTGGAGAGTCGACTTAATATCAGCAAAGGGAAATTTCACACTCTTGAGTGTGTGGCAACCGCTCAAGGAGAACAGGCTTACACCCTCTTTTCAATTAGCGGTGAGTTTCTTAACCACACTCTTGCTTATCTAAATGCAGATTTCTATTGTTTTATAAAGGGAATCACAAATATAGAAGTTAAGTCTCAGGGCTCCAAATAAAAAATATTAAATAGATTAAACTCAAAGCCTAATGCTGCTTTTGGATAGCTGCTGTTTACAAGTTCAGGGGTCACAATTAATGTGTGATGTGTGCTCAAATGATTTAATAGGAAAATGGATGCAATTTCATATATTTTTCTACTTGTCTTGCTGTTAAAACAGAACGATTTTTGCTCTAATGCAACAAAATGAAAAGCAATGGATTTGCATTAGGGCTGTAACAGGGGCTTTATCTTAGCTTTTTACTTTGACTCAGAATGATGCTGAATGTAGTTTATTTCACACAAAAGAGTGAGGTCTCATTTGCTCATAGTGGCACAGGACAAAATATTGAATCCCTTAGGATTTATGAAGAAAACTGATACGAATCTTTTGTCTATATATCTTGTATCTTGTATCACTATATAAAAGCTATGAAAACAATAGGGTATATATAAGTTTGTATGTTTTTTTTTTAGTACATGTTAAAAGTTACAAAAAATAATAAAGACAAAAAATGGCATAGGTTATAAAAATTTCAGCTGCTCCAATTTTTGGTCAATTTGTAATACATTTTAGTAAGAATGTTTTATTTTGTTTTTTTTTGCCATTCATTGCTCTAGACATGAAGGGAAGTTAAAAATAGAGAGGGGAATGGGATCAGATAAGTTACACATGCCCACAAGTCTATCGATACCCACTTTGTAAGAAAGATTTGATTAATTATTTGTTCATAAAAATGTTTGTACACAAAGTTGTATGCACACACGCTTAGTAAATGAGATCCAATGGCATCAAAACTACCAGAATGAGCAATATTTTTTAGAATGTATAATAATTTTAAAGAAATTAATTATTTAATTAACAACGATGCATTAATTAAAAGTATCAGTAATTTCACTTGTCACTTAATTAAAACTAAACAAAACAAACAAACAAACAGAAGTGTAACATTTAGGGTGTCTCCAGATGAAGGTCTGATTGAGACAACTTATTTCAGCTCATTAGCTGGAAAATAGCTGAGACTGGCCACTTTTGTCATTCAGTGTTATTGAGAGCAGTAGTCAAGACATAAACCTGTTGACACCCAAACACTCACACACACACAGCTGGTAAAGGATAATCCTTCAGCGTTCTCAGACACACACTGAGCTTGTTGACAGATATGAGGGATTATTATTTTGTGCAGCGTGTGCACATTAGGATTTGTTATTGACGCTAAGCTCTTAAAATCCCCCGAACAACCGAATTAAAACACTCACACACAGTTCTAGCCTTATTAATATGACACTGATTTAAGAGGTATTAAACACTAACTGTTATAAACACTGATGTGGTGTTTATATAGTGGAGATCAAAATTAGAGAACAGTTTCTGCACAATCGTCTCATCTTTTTTCTGAAATATTGTAATACATAATCTTTAAAATGTGAATTTTAATAGTGGCTATACCCTCCTAATAGAACAAAAAACATTTGTTTTGTTTAACAGACTGTGATTAAAATTAAACTACAGCAATGATTGTTGCATGAAGAAATGCGTGTTTCTGAAGGAGCTGATAAACATTTGCATCCATAACATTTGTATTTGCATAACTCCTGCTGCAGAAAACATCCCTCCGACACTTTCTACTCCACTGACTTTTTTTACACACTATGGGTTCAGGCTGCATTTACACTAATTTATTTTCGTTTCAAAATGGCATTTTAGAAAGAAAATGCTCCTTATCCAGACTGGCATCTCTGTTCACTCTACACAGCCTAAAACACAGGATATATGACTATTTGGCATCATTGGACAAGCACATATTTTGACAGCATCTGTTCTTCCAGTCTACCACTTGTGGAATGGTCATATATAAGGAGTTTGATGAATTATAAAACAACACACAATAGTCCAGAAGAGCAGTCAGAAAGCAATTGTACCTCCATTTTCAACACAAACAGGAGCATTTCCAAACTAAAACAGGGCCATTCACACAGAATGCATTTTTCCTTTTCAAACGTTAGTTTTCTGTTGTTTATTTAAAGTCCCAATGAACCAAAAGCTGTGATAATTTTTTGTTGTTGTTGTTGTATTGTGATGCAGTTACGAGAGAAACAAAATTTTAAATGAGCAAACAGTAGGTGTGGCTTGTTTTTTCTACTGCGAGCTGAATGGATGTAGTACAGTAGGCATTTAGTTATTACAACCCTCCTGCTCACCATTTCTGTTTGTTGTCAAAACTGACAGTTGGATCTGCGTGGTTAAGTATGTTAGCCACACCCATTACCTCAAAATCACATAATCAGATCATTTAACTGAAAACAAACCGGAAGTGCATTTTCAGATTTCAATTAAAGATTAGAAGGCCAAACTTTTTTTTGTTAAATGTTTTGCACAGACAAATTGTTCACCACAAATCTGGCAATGTGAGCTAACAAAATCATGGTTAGTTTAGATTTTTTGGTGGACTTCTTGGGGTAAACGCACTAGATAGACATGTTTGACCGTTACGCTCGTGTCTCTTTTGAAGCGTTACACACTTAAATGCTGTTTTTTTGACAGCTTGTTAAGGTGAAAGATCTTTAACTTTCACACGCATTGCAGCTCATGACTGTGTGTCCAAAAGCAGTTGGACCAATCAGAAGAGCTCAGAGGCATGGTAATCATTGCAAGCTTCTGTTTATAGCAGAAAGTTGGCATGACGATTGTTTTATTTAGTTTTATCATGGCGGACGAGGCACTCATTTTGGCCAGATATCCTGAGTTATGGGATGGATTTTCAAGTTCTTATCATAACATTTTGTTTTCTTGTTTTTAATGGATTCGTTATTCTCATAATTACATCACAATCATAATAGCACATCACATGGACCTCGCGCTGTGAAGCATTTTTAGAAACAAAGATGAATTTGGTGTGAAAGAGCCCTTAGTGTGGACACCAAGCATAACTGTAACAAAATGTATGTGTTTTAAAAAGAAAACGCACCTCAGTGGTTGTCCAATTTGATGATTTTTTTCCAAAATATATTTCCTTAAAAACTTGATTTCATTATTGAAGTGAACTTTGGAACAGTTTTCTGTCCACAAAACCTGACAAAGTTAAGTCTTGTTTTTTTATTCTTTCCGCTGGTGAGAAGTTTGGTCACTACAAAAAGTTTAACACGTACCTCTATTCAATTTTTTTTTTTATTATTATTACTTATTATATGTTTTTGTCCTGTCTCTGTAATTCTGTTGCACTGTAGAAGCTCTGTCATGAAAAAAATCCCTCGTATGTGTGAACATACCTGGCAATAAAGCTCTTTCTGATTCTGATTCTACAGAAGGGCTTTATGTGTAAATTTATTTAAACTGAGAAAACTGTATGTCAAAACAGACCTTGACCAATGTCGAGCAATTCCAGCTGCAGTGTAGAACTGATTAAACATTTAGATTCTCTATATTATTCTGTCTTCTCATGCAATTGTCTTTCATAGTCGACCAGTGTTTTTAGGACATTGTATTATTGTAGGTGTAATATTCTAGAAATCACAAATTTGGAAAGACCAAGATCTTTTACTATGGCTAATAAGTGTAATAAATCGTATATTTTTAATTTTAGATGGGTTTCCATTCAACGTGAAATGAGTCTTTTGAAGGATAGAAAAAAGAAAAAAATCCCAAATCTCAATTAGGTCACTTTTCATCAAGCAGCTGACTGTAACATTGGTAACCTAGTAACCAACAGTAAAGAAGGCAAACATAATGGAGTCATGTGGGTGTAATGTTCGCTTTGTCAGTCAGTGTTTGTTTGACAAATGCATTTCCATCCCCCATTATTAGCATTAACCCCTTTTTGCCAAAATCACTTTTTTTGCTATTTAAGGGATTTTTATTTGAAATTTGGCATTTCCATCACGTTTCCCACGCAATACTTCAAAATGGACATTAACACATGTTGATGGAAATCCAGCTGAAAAACCTGAAAAAAACTGAAACTTAAAAAAGTACGCTAGCTGGGTGTAAAACAGATCTTTCTCACTTAACTATTTTAGTTTAATCAAATCTTCATCTTTTCTGGTCATCTCAACTTACATCAATCAAACTGACTAAAAACATTAAGTTAAACGTTGTATAACTTAAAAAAAATAGCTGAAACCTGACCAACTTATTAAAATAATTTAAAGCAACATAAAATATTTATTGTCTAGACTTTTCTCATTACATTGTTTGCAGTGCATGTAACTCATAAAATATGGCTTTTTTTGGTCAGTAGAACTTCAAATAGGACTGCAGTGACCTTGAAATTTTGGAACTTGTAGGTTTTTCCCACTTGTTGACCTGTGTATGTATACTGACGAATGTGTGGACATGTGTTTCTCCATCCAGAAAGGACCGTGCCTCATAAACTCTTCACACCACTGCTGTCTGGGGTCGTGTCCACTTCTGTTCTGCTAAGCTTCATTCTGGTGGTTCTGCTTTACAAATACATGCAGGTACTAAACCATAATTCACATACGTAGAAGCACCATAGCTGTAAGTTCTGGTTTTATTTACTGTGTTTGTATTTTCTGCTTGTGATTTTGTACGTAGAAACCCAAATATGAGATCCACTGGAAGGTGATTGACAGTTTTGATGGCAACAATTATACCTACATAGACCCAACGCAGCTCCCTTATGACCCAAAATGGGAGTTTCCGCGGGAAAGACTGCGCTTTGGTAAAGTTAATACACACAAATAAATGTCATGATTATACAGCTACTCATTATACTACAATTAACAATATTTTTTATACAATACTTTTACATAGATTGGGGTCAGTACATTTCTTTTAAAGAAAGTAACAATTTTATTCAGCAAGGAGGCATTAGTTTGATCAAAACTGTTACAAAAATAGTCAGTTATTTTGAACTTTCAATTAATCTAAACATTTTGGGTAAATAAGTCACAAAAGAATGGTAACACTTTGCAATAATGTTCCATCGGTTAATGTTAGTTAATGTATTTACTGGCACAAGCAAACAATGAACAATACATTTATTATAGTGTTATTAGTCTTTGTTATTATTAGTTTATAAAAAATAAAGTCTTTCATCGATGGGTCTTGTTATAACTCACAGTGCATTAAGTAATGCCGAGTTTGTTTTTTTAAGTAGTCGCGCCACAGATGTTTTCACACTACATGACTTTCTCAGGTAGCGTTCTGTCGGTGCTGTGTTTACACTGCAAGATGGATTGGCAACAGGGCGTTTCACACTGCATGACTTTAAAATAGGAAAAATCGGCGACAACTTTTGTCTTGACCTGCAAACGACGTCTCACAACCAAACATGCGAGAAGTGACATGGAAACAACATAAGGTCACGTATAACATCTCTTGTGATTAACTAGATAATGAGAAAGACGCCTTTAGTGGGGTAGAAAATGTACTTATTTTGCTCACCTGGCCCTTTGCTCACTAAAGAATTAGCAATTACTCCTCACCTTCATTTCTTTTTTGACTCGGTTGTGATATTGATCAGGTGACACGTCAAACAGACACAAGTGCTCCTGCCAAATTTACACTAGTTTCCCTCCATTTCTTGGGTCCAAATAAACTGAAACGAGTATTGTTCATTGTTCATATTAGTTAGCTGACATTAACAAATGGAACCTTATTGTAAAATGTTACACAAATCTATTTATGAAAATTCAGTTTTGACAGTTTGGAAAAACTTACAATTGTAAATAATTTCAAAATTATTTCACATTTATAATACACAAATTCAACATGCTTTTTGTTTTTTATTATTATTATTATTATTATATTTTATGTATTTAATATAAACAAAACCATACAAGCTACAAACTTTTGAATGGTAGTTTTACTTAAATTAAAAATACAAATGATATAGCATAATTTATTATAGAATATAATATTCATATTAAATTAATTGATTTTAGAATAAACATCAAGTACCTTATCTAAGCATGTTAATGTTAAGTAAAAGCTAGATGTTTGTTGTTTGTATTAATGAAGGTAAAATCCTTGGCTCTGGAGCGTTTGGTAAAGTGGTGGCAGCTACTGCATATGGACTTTGCTCAGCTGACACAGTGACTACTGTTGCTGTAAAAATGCTAAAACGTGAGTATATATACAAACTTCTGTATGTTTAACTTACCATGTGAAGTATTTTTTTATCAATAAATCACTAGTTGCTTGAAAATAACCTTTTTATTGTGCTTTTTCGAATATTACATTTCATGCACTGTGTAATCTGACCAATCAGAGCACAGTAGGCTTACCTACAGGAGGCATTTAGAAAGCATTTTTTTTATTACTAATAGTTAGAGACTCGTGCATGTAAACCAATTGTGGAAGAAAAATAGAACAACCTTTAGATAGCGTAATGAGGCACTTTTTTTGTTTAGGAACCTTTAAAAGCATAATAGATGTACTGTAATGTTGTTTTTGTGTGGCTCTAATTTTTTTATTATATTTTTTCTCTCAAAGCAAGTGCACACTCAACTGAGAAAGAGGCTCTAATGTCGGAGTTAAAAGTCCTGAGTTACATCGGTAACCATATAAACATTGTCAACTTGCTTGGTGCCTGTACAGTAGGAGGTACGTGCTTAATATTAAATACTTTCAAACAGTGATGACATTAAAGATATATAAATTATAATAAGATGTAGTAGTGTGCAAAAGTTGACCACCAATGTTTCAATCACATATTTATGTTTTGGTCGCTTAATTAAAAGACAAAAGGAAAGTATGATAAATATACAAAAATTAAAAAGTAAAATGACTTTTTCTGCAAAAAAACCCCACATAATTATTGTTACCCCTGTTGCCACAAATTGAAATATATCAGGCTTTTTTGAGCGCTTCCTCAATTTGAGTTTTAGGCTTAGGCCAGGGAGATCCAAACTCGGTCCTGGAGGTACGGTGTCCTCCTAAGTTTAGCTCCAGCTTCCTTCAGCACACCTGCCAGGAAGTTTCTAGTATATCTAGTAAGAGCTTGATTAGCTGGTTCAGGTGTGTTTGATTAGGGTTGGAGTTAAACTCTCCAGGACACCGGCCCTCCAGGACCAGGTTTGGACACCCCTGGCTTAGGCTTTTTTTAATTAATAAATTAATTATTGAATTAATACATTATTTATTTGTTTAATTATTTATGTATTCCCTCTGATTTAGAACTTATACTGCCTCTATAATATTCAGGTCTGGAGACTATAACCATCAGTGTTTTATTAGCTGTTTTTCTCTCTAAATATGATTTCACTTTTCAGGTGGAAGCAATACATATATAATTTATGTATTATTATTATATTATTATCATTATTATTATATCATTGCTAAAACAACAAATCTAATGGTGGCTTTCAAGTTTTGCACAATACTGTATTTATTTTGCCCTCAACTCATTCCTTTCCCATAATACTATCTTTGTTTTGGTTGAAACACATTTGAAGTTGCACTATTTTAAACAACGAAGGTGAAATTGGATTTACTTGTCAGTAGTATTCAACAATTTATAATCAATTCTTCAAAGAAACCTATTGTATAAGCTTTTCATAGGATTATATTGCTTTGCATGTGTCCTATTGTATTTATGTCATTTTTGGAGCTTAAAATATAATTGTGTACTTGTATGAGCTCAGTTTTTCTACCTTAAAAGTTTCTTCTATCTAGCGAATGTGTTTCTCTTTATGTTTCACAGAATAAATGTAAATATAAAATGTTATGAAGGTGTGAAATTTTGATAAAATACTTTTTGGGACAGGAAAGTCAATTCTAAGTCATTCTAATGCATTTTTCCCCCAACAGGCCCCACTCTAGTGATCACGGAATACTGTTGCTATGGCGACCTACTAAACTTCCTAAGAAGAAAGCGGGATGCTTTTTTCAGTTCCAAAACAGGCGATGGATATTACAAAAATCTGCTCAGCCAAACACAACCCTCAATGTAAGATTGCGTGTGAGAAGTGCAGCATTTATGAGCGTGTAGCCATCTTTTGTTGGGTGTTGTAATGTAATCCATCGTCTATTATTTGCATGTGTGCTCAGAGAGGGCACCGATAATGGTTACATGCCCATGAGGTCATATCAGAAGAGATCAAATCAGACAGGTAGACACGTCCAAAGAAAAACACAAGCAAAAAATACATACTATTTATCACCAACTTTCATTGTTGATTAATTTTCTTTCTGTATCATCTGTCATTTAGAATGGTGTGATGACAAAGATGATATGTCTTTGGATACTGAGGATCTGCTCAGCTTCTCGTATCAAGTGGCTAAAGGCATGGACTTCCTCACATCCAAAAATGTAAGTGTGTATTACGTTTATTCACCTCTTAAGTTTCAGAGTGGGTTTAATGTGGAGTCCTTGTAATGTCAGCTTTTTCTCAGAATTAACAGAGGTTAGTGAATATTTTTTTTTACTAATACATAAATGTGTGTCTCCATGTGTTTGCAGTGTATTCACAGAGATCTGGCTGCCAGGAATGTTTTACTCACTCAGGGTCGGGTCGCAAAGATATGTGATTTCGGTTTGGCACGTGACATCACAAGAGATTCCAACTACGTCCTGAGAGGAAATGTGAGAAAGTGCTATATATGCTTTACCATAGTCACACCTACTGTCAGGCCCTATTAATACCCAACATATACAGCTTTCATTTTAGATTGTACACGATATGAACTAAGTCATTTTTTATGACTGCATCTGGAGATTCCATTTTCGATTTTCAATTTGCTGCTCTTACAGTTGCCTTCCATTCTTAATTGTCTTTTTTTATTCTGAAGTCATGTAATTATAATTTAAAATAAAAAAAAATGCATTGCAACCCCTCAGAACACCCTAGCAACTGCCTAGCAACTTCTGCGTCAAGCACACGCATATACTCCGGCACATCCTTTGCATGGTCGCATAGCCCTCGCCGTGGCTGATGCTGACGCGCACCTCTCAAAAAGTTTACCTATTCGTCACAACAACGTGTAGCGCAAACTCTGTGATTCGTCAGCTTGGTAGCTGTGACCAGTGTGGGCAGAACTATGAGCTGCTCGAAATCGTTGGAGTGAGTATTTCACTCAGTTCACTTGAGATACAACCAATGTTTTCAAGCACACTTAAACAGACAATCTGAATAAATTGTGGATCAGTTTATTGATGAAAGCATAAGAAGATCTGAAAGAGAGATCAATTTAAGGTTTGCACTCTGCCTGTAATGTAACTGTGGCTGTGAGCACAGTGTGCAAATACTTTATTAGGTTGTCTTGTATCTTCTTGCACGCAGATGGACTGAAATAGCTTGAGCAATCTTTTTGACAAAGCATAAAAACATCCAAATATTAAACAGCAATGTCTGTCTTTATGGAACCCTGAGTCACCTAAAAGTACTTATTTTTGAGCCTTAAATTTAAAGAGACTGAGCAACACTGACTTTAATTAAACAAAACAAGAAAAATACTACTGCCTATAATTATCCTGTCTGATGCTGTATTTCCCTGAAGATTAAAGCATTGTTCAATATCACAAGTACTGCGTTTCTTTCCTAGGCACGTCTGCCAGTGAAATGGATGTCCCCGGAGAGCCTGTTTGCTTGTGTGTACACTTTTGAGAGTGACGTCTGGTCCTATGGCATCTTACTCTGGGAGATCTTCTCTCTGGGTCTGTATATGAGTTCATAATAGGCCTATAAAGTATCACTTGCACCAACAATACACCTAACAGACTGTAAGTGAATCCTTGCAGCTCTAATTAGGTGACAATCTGCCTGCAGGTAACACACCATATCCAGGGATTCCAGTTGGATCCACATTCTATAAGATGATACAAGATGGATACAGAATGAGTGAGCCTGAGTTCGCCCCAAGTGAAATGTAAGATCTACTGTCAACATTTAATATTACTACTAGGTATATTTCTGATTTTGTGAGTCGAAATGTGATAATTAGTGTGTTGTTAGCTAAGTGATTGATGTATCACAACTGTTCATATCTCATCTGTGATCCATGGTGCTCCTTTATTTAGTATTTTCTATGGCAGCAACTTTGCATTGCTATGAGTATGCCAAAAAACAAAAGCAACATGGTTTGCAAACCAAAAATGCTAATGTTTTCTGACAACACGACAACTTGTTTTATTACAACTTGGATTATTACATCTTTTGAGGCAGTGGAGGAAACAGGAAGCTGTCTTGCTTTGCTTCATTTTTTTTTATGCTGTCTCCACTCAACATTCAATGTAGCTTCAAGCTGAATTGTAAAAACTGCAATTCCTGTAATTTTTTTTTGCCATGCTGAATGTGGTCAGATCCCTACTGGAGTCTGGACATAGAATAACATAACAGTTTTGTATTTAGTTTCCTAAAATATATTTTAAAATGTGACATTGCTGATTTTTTTTACCATCATAACTCTAGTTTTCAGTGTTGCATGATCCGTTTATCATAGATGAAAACAGCTGCTTAATAATTTTGCAAACAATACTATTCAATGAGCATTTCTATGAACAAAATAAATATAAATATGTTTGCGTTAGTTAGTTTGATTTGATTATTGATGATTTGACATGATCCAGGATAGTTGTGTTCTTCAAAACACATCCAGTTGTTGTCATAGCAAAAGGGGCTCAAACCTGCTCCGGGGATTAGATCGTGTCATATTGTGCCATTAGCAAAGGTGATACAAAATTATGAACCAACTGCTAATCTTGTCATTCAAGAGTACTATATTAAATTAAGGGAAATAAGCATAATTTTTGTCAATCTGTAATCTACACTTTGAAATAAAAGGTACAAAATCTCCAAGGGGTGTACAATTTTACACCACAAATTAAGAAAGTTGAATAGTCACATAAAAAAACGAAATCAATTTCTAAATACAATACTCTTGGCAGATGGAAGTCTTTACAAATAGCCTAGAGCAAATGTGGAAAGTTATTGCATATCATTTAGCAAACCATTTCATTTACTATGGATTTTGAATATTAATAGATTATTAATCACCAGCCAATGGCTGCATCGATGATCCTGATTGTGAGAATTGATCTACCTGTCCTTTACAATTAACACGAGCACACACAGTAGATTACACAGCAACATAATGACATGATCTGATTAATGTTCAATTACCAGATATGTGAGCAAAATGCAAAAAAAAATGTTTTATTAAATGAAACAGTTTGTTAAATACTGTACGCAAGCGCTTTTCACATGTGTTGTAGGCTGTGTACAGGCTTTACACATTTTTCAGTATTTACCAATTTATTTAGTTTGAACCGTAATTCCGTTGTCATAGTGTCGCGTTTCTTAATCCTGCCGCATAAGGCATAACTAGCTATTTCAATACGTTTGGCATCAAAAAAGCATTTTGATAATTGAGAAGTGACTGCATCACCTGTGCAACGTTGTGAGTGCCCATGATTCCCCTAATTTATATTATTATTTTATATATTATTCTTGTGAATTATTCTTTCACAAAAAAGAGAGAAATCTCAAAGAAAGAATATTAGCCATGTTTATTATCATACATTTTCAGAAATTGTACAAAACTGGGAGGGTACCTTTTCAAAACACACATTTGTATCTAAGAGGTCCATATTGGTGTCTTAAAAATATTAGTACCACTCCTGTGACAGATATTATACCTCCTGTTCTTTTTTGGGTGTAGTTGAAATAATTTTTTATTGATTTTTTTTTAGAATTACCAATATAGTTTTTCCCCCAATTTAATACAGTACTCCTGTAACAAATGTGAGCAGTTGGTTCAGGCTTTCAGTATCAGCTTCACTTGAAATGACCCAATCTAATAATGTTCATATGAAATTAGCTCGCTCGTGAGCAGGTTTGAGCTATCAGACCTGTTGTCATGACAACAACTCCTGGATGAGTTTTGAAAAGCGAAACTATCTTGGATCTTGTCAAATCATCAATAATCAAATTCAGCTAACAACGTAATCCGCATACAAAGAACAAAATCCAGAGCTTTAAAAATGACCATCAACAACAAAAACAACAACAACAACATAGGCATCTTGATACAAAAAATGACCTGACATTCTGATTTGATAAATTACAACTTATCATGCTCATAAATACAAACTTCCCAGAATACCGTTTGCGTCTAATGTGCATGCTGATGACTCTCATGTGCTTATATTTACAGTTACGAGGTAATGAGATGGTGCTGGAGTGCCGACCCTCTAAAAAGACCACCTTTCAAGAAGCTGGTTGAAAGAACCGAACTCCTGCTGTCGGAAACCACCAAACATGTATGTTTTGACTCAACTGAGCAACAGCAAAGAAATGCTTGCCCTGATGCAACTCCTCCAGCTAAGTGTGCGACTGTATCTTGCAGGATTACTTGAATCTCAGCACCAGTGGCAGCTGCGAGGCGTTTGTTCCTCCAGGCTTGCAGAGGCCACAAAGGCTGAGCTCAGTGGGCAGCTCAACAGCCTCCACTCAACCCCTGCTGCAGGCTACAAATGATGTTTTTCTGGAACATCAGAGCATATAAATAACGTCCCCATCACCATTGTCTCAATAGGTTTGACCTAAAAGCCTTATCTTCCCGTTTTCCTTTTACCTTTAATCGTGGCATTTAAGGGCATCTAGTAAAATGACCTGCCCTCTGTTTTGCTCAATGCAACTCCATTAGCCTTGTCTTCGAAAGATATTTCCAAATACTGGAGATGCAGCATGTCCAGCCATGTAACTCTTAATGTATTTTTCTAAATGCAGCTGTTTTATTGTATTGATCGGCAGTATTTTGAGTGCACGGCCAGGCAAGCGTTTAGATGAAGAACCTAATGTTACCTCACCAGACAAATGACCAGCTCTACTAATGACATCGTCATGTAGCGAGTGGCTCTCTGATATGATATCATTCTGTGTTTTTGTTCATTTTATTATTATTTTTGTTTGACTGGGTGAACAGCTTGACTAAACTGTAAGGTAGGTCACTGGTAAAGATGTTGAACCCAAGGTGAGTCTTATTTCAAGCACTTAATAGTCAACAAATGGAGGTTTTCGTTCATGCGTTCTACTGTTTTGAGCATGTGATAGAACAGGTTATTTATTCATCATGTATTGTATGATCATCTGAACTGTAAGTTGGACTTACTGGTATAATATGTATATTTATTAACGATAAATCAGGGGGTAGGGGTGTGTGTTGTTGACATTTGTTTTTCCCAATAGCATCTCGTCAAATGCATTTTTGTGCATATGACACTAGTAACCAATAGATACATCACTGACTACGTTTTCATGAACATCAGTAATAGAATTATTTACATAAATCTGATTAAGACAATAATATGATGTTTACATGAGTTGCATTTTGAATGTTCCTTTCATGATCCCAGTTTACATGTTATAACACATAGTTCGATTAACGTCATTGATATTTACTTTCCTGTCATTTCATTTTTTATTTTTCTGACTTTAACTGCAGTCGGGCAGTTTCATTTTTATTCAGGAACATTTCATTCATGCCCCCGCGTGACACACTGAGATATTGGATGCACGTATGAAGCGAGGGCTGGTGGAAGAGTGTTGTTTTAATGGAATTTGATACTACTAACTGCATTCTAATAATCTTGATCACACAGTAAGGAAACTTACTGTTCTTGCTTTCAAAGTAAGAATTCCATTACTTATAACAAATACAGCATATTGCACACCGCTGCACCTAGGTTGTTTACATTGTTATTTTGCCAGTTTTTTGGAGTTTGGAATTGAACATTTGAAGTGATAAATATGTGTATATAATAGGTTGCTGTGTAAAATAAGGTTTTTAAAAAACAAAGCCTATATGGATTGTACATTCTTTGTTGTAAGAACTGAGATTCATACTTTGATATTGGCAGTCTCTAGCTACAGTACCTGGAGGAGACCATAATTGTCCACTGCTGAAGCATGCTTAAAAAGACACATATCAAACATCTGCTCGATGTCAACTACTGTATTTAACTAGTTCATTATTCCAGTAAATATCCAAGGTTTATGCTAGTTATTGAAAATGCATTCAGCCTATATCATTTTCCAAGGATGGGATGTTAGTTTCAAAAAGATTCTAAATGTTTTTGGATGTTGATTGTGACAAATAACTTGAACTGCTATGAGATTTGACTGTAATGTAAATATTTGATGTGGGAACTATTTTTTCAATTCGTAGAGTGTTATGTCAGAAAAAGGGCTAGGAGGGGATGATGTAACTGTTTTTTATACAAAATAAACTGAAATTAATATAGAAAGAAGTTTATTTTAAGAATTGTGCTTAAAATGTTGAAAAGTCGGTATTAAAGTATACTGATGTTTATATGTTAATTAACTAGAACCATAAAAACCCAGAAACACTGTCTCAACCAATGGCGTGAGTGTTGGGTGGGACTATTTGTATGTTTGACCAATCAGACAACGAGAGACATCATAAAGACATTTAAACAACAAAAACAAAATAGACATTTCATATAGAGTGTGAATAACATTGTTTTATTTCAAGATTGAATTTCGTGGAGGGAAATATGGCCGGTTTTTGGTGAACTGACAGGACAGTTTTTATAAGTTCATAATCACATTGAAGGTGATACGACATGTGAGTTTTTGTAGCAACATGTTTTTTTTCCCGAAGTGCACTGCAATCCAGAAATCAAAAAATCATCAAAAGTTAGGGTTTAATACCGTAAGACTTATTCACTTTTAAGATTATTTATAATCATCATTCACTCAACTGATTTTAAAATTTGAGCTACAACCAGCCGCCATCATATTGTGAAAACCCACATTCATTTTGGTTGCATACACAATTACAAGTGTAAAAAAAGACATAATATTAATATTTTGGATACATAACTTTTTAAAAGATCAGCCATTCAAACTCCTTGTACATTGTTTCAACCTGTCTGTATCTTTTTTTGTTTTTTTTTTGTTTGTGGGGGCGAGGGCAAAAATGAATCAAATTTATGATTGTACACACAATGAAACACATGTTTACAACTAATACATTTGGGTGGGGTTTCAGTGCACAACAAAAACATACAAAACGCAAACACAACTATGAAAGAGAAATTGATAGATTAGTGAAAAGAGTATCTACTTAACGGGCATCTCCACTTTAGTCCAAATCTATTCCGTTTTCCATTACCGCCTTTAAACAGTGCTCCCGGTCTATACACACAGCAATACTGTTGAAAACAGAAGTCTTTTGGCATATGAAAATAAAATAGCTTTGAATACTTCTTATATAAAACCATTTCTGAGGTATATAGCTAACAAGCCAATGGGGAAACATCTAGAATGCGGAGATACTGCAACGCAAGAACTGATTGGTCATCGCTGGGGTTTTAAACACACAGTAACAACCCGCAGAGCGATACTGGAAGAATCACATACTGTTATTGATATAATAACCTGCACTTGAAATTCTCTCTCTCTCTCTCTCTCTCTCACACACACACACACACACACACATAAAGACACAACTCTTAACTTTTAAGACTCTACAGCTGCACGATAACCCTGCTTCAGTTAGACTTTGGAAATAAAAGTAGGACAACATACTCATTATTCTCCTGAAAATGGGATAAAAAAAAAAAAAGAAGTTCCTACTTGGGAGCATCCTCATTCAAACGTATAGAAACGCTTCGCCTTGGATGTGCGGCTTCTTGCATAGCGCATAAATATGAACGAGGATTTAAAAGCTTATTCATGGCTCAAACAAACTAACTTAAAAGACCATTAGGTCATATTTACTAGAAGGATGGACTTATTTTAGTGTGTCGAAACACATTAAGTGCTATAAAGTAATGGGGAAAGGTGCACAAAACTTTTTAGCGGACTACCAAGACACGGCTAAAAAGCTAAATGAACATTCAACACAAACTGGAAGCTGTTTTTCGTTTCTCAATTTTGGCACTTAAAAATGGTCAAATTTGATTATTCTGCATCAAATTTTTTTGTTATTTGGAAATAAACTTAATTTAGGTTTTTCTTTTGTACACCAGAGACTTGGGATATACCAATTTCCAAACAAAATATACCTAAAATAAACCAAGTGCCTCAAAAGCTACGAGAATTCCTAGTTATATTTGGAAAGACTACAGTAAGGGAGAAGTTAAAAGAAAAAAAGCTTCACTATATGCATAATATAAAAACATTAAAGATAAAACATAATACTTAAAAATGGAAGTACAAATGAAAGTTTACACTTCATGCAGCTTATAAAATATTCAATAGTTTGCTTTGTTCCTTTTACGGTTGTGTATTTACACGGTATGGTACACAAGACTGTACACTCAGTTCTTTGAAGCCGTTTACAGCGAAGGACTGAGAAAAGATTGAGAGTTTGTGTTTGGCAAAGACCATGCAAAAGGCTAGCAATGCTATGCTTACTGTTGTTGAAATAAATAATGAGTTTGGCAACCACCTGTCGGTCGGGTGAAGCGTTTCCGCAAGGTTGCCAGTGTCCATCTGGCGGAGTTGTGTTCCACGCAGCTGCCACGCTGAGGGAGTTCCTTTTCTGAAAAATGCTGCCTTTATCGTGAGAGCTTTTGGATTCTCACAGCACCAATAAAGAGACGATGATTGGCCAATCACGTTACTGAGACTGGGCACTAGCGCTGTCAGTCTGATGAGAGGAGGCCGTTTTCTGTGGTTTCTGAGTGTGTGGTTTCAGTTGCTGCTGTTGTTGTTGTTGTTGTTGTGATGGAGTAAATGCACTCTGCTGCTGAATAGGGAAAGCCTGCAGGATCAGTTGTGTGGGCTGGTTCCCATGGAGAAGACGCGTGTTCTGACAAAAAAACAAAAACAAAAAAAAACAATGTTATTTTCACATTGGATTACAAATTTTTTGAAGGGATGGAAGTGGTTTTGCATCGTTTCCAGGTTTAGGGGTATAAAGAAGTTTAAAATTCCAAAATGGTGATGGATTGTTAGCACACATGCATATGTGCGACAGGTTTCCTCTTTTAACAAAATAAACATGCAACTAAAATGACTGTGGTGAGAAACCAAGAGTTAAAGTCTGCATGAATTGGAAGTTGCCGAGTACTTCCAACTCAAACTGAATATTGAGTAGGGGTGGAGCTTTCTTTTCATTCATATCAAACATAGAGCGCTTGTCGTAATCATAACTCTAATGTGTACCTAATAACTCTAAAGTATAAGTATGATGTGTGTGCTTTCGGTTTCACTTTTCACTGCTGAGTGCGGCTCATGTTATGGCTGCCATCACTTTGAGGAAAAAAAACACACAAACATGCAAATCATACTTCCCATGCGGCTCCCAAACGATTGCTCGGTGCAACAATGTGAACGTTTTTTACAACTTTCTTACCTGTTATTCACAGCCTATGCAAGATGTCTATGCCTAGCATGTCCTCTCGGTAGTAAACAAACGTGTGATTTTGTGGCCGCGACTACATCATTACATGAAGACGGAAATGAAGTTTTTGGGTGAATTATACCTTATAGATACCATATGAGACATCTGTAACGCCATGATTGCGGTCCATGTTGCTGTGAAGACTTGTGCACTCGCCTTTACGCTTCTCTCCTGACCTTGAAAATATATTTGACTGAAGCTGAATTAAGATTGCGTATAAGGTCAAATCTTTTTTCGATTAATCATGCAGCCCTACGGAATACACTAGTCAATCAGCACCTGCCTTTGCTTTGATTTGCTCACCATTCTAACTGTTGAGCAACATTTGTTCATTAAAAAAAAAAAAAAAAAAATGAATTCACATCATCATTTAAGTTTGCTTTTTTTGTAGCTTAACAATGGAAAAAACAAATAAAGGGTTACATTAAATTAGAAATGATCATGTGTATTAAAAACATTACCCTCCAACATTCTCTCTCTCTTCTCAGATGGGATGGTGGGCCAAATCAAAGGTTACCATGGACCAACTTTGGCCCACAGGCCCTAGTTTGGGCATCTCTGGTCTACTATTTTCTATTTTCAGGAGAAATTTAAAAAGCAGATCCATATTCACTCTAACAAATACTAATGAAGTATCACCCAGTGCTCGACTATTCTGCTACATTCAATAGTGTGTGAAAATTGGGATGTGGCATATATAACAAGGAGTGCTAAGAAAAGGGTGTTATTGTTGAAGTGATGCACGTGAATCACTGAACCCTACAGCTGTGTTTGCTCTGTTACCTGTAAAAAGGGTTGCTGCTGTTTTGTTGACTGCTGTGTCGCCCCCTGTTGTTGACTCTGTAATGTGGCTGCTTGAGTCTGCTGGTCTGCAGGCACAGTGGGCTGCGCCTGCAGTGTTATGGTCTGCGTCTGACCCTGCTGCTGTGTAAATGGACTGTACGCGGTCACAACCTGACCCATAAACATTGACGTGGGCACCATGACTGCGCCACATGCCATTGGAGCAGTCACAATCTTCGTGACCAACTGCTGCCCGGCTGGAAACCTGAGATAGCCAAGACATGAAGATAAACAAACCATTTTAAGAACATACTCTGTATAAGGTGTCCAGGGGAGAGCAGAAGAGGAGAAATACTCTGTACTGTACCTGTTTATTGCATTAGCTTGACTGATTTTTGGTGCCAGATTGCTGGGTATCTGCACAACATTGGCATTGGCAGGTTGGCTGATCATCATGGTATTATACACAGGACCACACTGAGAAAGAACGAGAGACAAGAGAACAATGAATGATATTATCCATTTAGATGATGTCACCATATGATGATGAACAAGATATTATGTCATCGCTAATGGGACTTTTATTTCCATATTCCACATTTAGTGGAAACATTAAACATTCAATTTTAAATTGAAGGATTAAGACAGTGGTTCTCAAAGGTTTTTCATCTAGTACTACCTCGGAAAAATATTGTCTCTCCAAGTACCACCATAATGACCAGCATTGAAATACAGTAGCGTAGTAGACCTGATTAAGCAGCTAAGCTCTGCACCATTCAAACACATTCAATTATTAAGAACATTTATTATTGTCAGCACACTTTAAAATTTATATATAGTTTGAACATTAACATGGTAAATGTGTTTATAGGTAAAAAAAATAAATAAATAA
>CAIGQQ010033155.1:81468-124381 GCA_903798035.1 Danio albolineatus
AAGGCCTGGGTAATCATCAACAAGCAAAACAACTGCATTCTGACAGCAAACTGCACCTGTACGTCAGGGTATGTCAACGTGCATTTTTACATTTCATTCTTAGCCTTCAATGTCTGCAGTTTAATTAACCATATTTACTGTTTTTGCTGAAATCATTGCAGCAATCAAAAACGAGGAATGTGTATGATTCAGCATAGCGTGAACTTGCCTGATATGAAATGAGAACTGCATAGTCGAGCATTTTAAATTAGGTCCTCACTTGATTCAGCTCCCTTTTACCCAAAGACGTCTGCGGCTGGCATTAAAAGCAGTGTGGTGTACGGTAAAATTTGACTTTTCAATTATTGGACTTCGAATTTAGCATTCTACTGCACAACACGACATGTTTCCTATTGCAAGTGGTCTTTTTTTTGCAACCGGGGTCCCGTGTGACGTAGGTTGGTAATTCGTTTATATGTCATCGTATTCATAATTAAATAATTTTTGATAAACTCTGAATATATGTGTTACATGTACAGATGACATATTTGTATATCTTTGAAATCAAAACCTTAACTTGTATTTTAAATATAAGAGTTGCAATTACATATTTAAATTAGAAATTGGATCTGCTTACTGCTCATCCTTTCCAGTATGCGTGTCAGAAAAGTAAGTGATTACACACAAATTCCAATGATTTGAGATCTCATCTTAAGTGGACCGTGGAGTTTGCGTTAACCACACACGGAGACTAACTTTAATTAGGTTATATTCTAGCTCTAAGCTTCAAGCATGGCAAAGTTGCTTGAGTCTATGTCCTGAATCCAGATTAATTAGCCTAATAATAAATTAATTGAAAACACACATTATTTTACACAACTACAAACACACATTTTAACACATTTGTGATTAATAAACCCAATGATGCAACATGGGGAAATTCCTGAGTTTGCAGAAACTGAAATGCCAACAAAACATCGCTGGTCTGCAAAAGTCCTTCTCTAGCGCGTATCTGCTCCACAAGCGCCGCAGCCGCGCACCTCTTTCTCTGGCTCTGCATCAAAGCGGGTTGATTTTTAGCATCTGATAACGTGATGAACTAAAGTAAACATTTTAAGCACACCGATGTGATCGTACACTTCAGGTAACAGCCGGTGCTGATCACATCAGTGTAATCGTTCACGTCAAAGAGGCAAAAGCGTGTTTATTTTTTTCTTTCATTATTCAGTATTCCTCCACGTACCACTAGAAGGGAACCCGCATACCACTAGTTTGAGAACCAATGTATTAAGAGATTTTATGCATTTTTTTGTTTTTTTCAGGTGACACACATATAATATAATATAATATAATAAAATATAATATAATATAATATAATATAATAAATATAAGATAATATAATATTCCAAAATTTGATTAACAAAAATTTCAAAAAGAACCTCAAACTCTATTACTCTATTTTTTTTCAGTTTGATTTAGAGTATCCTTGTGAATTAAACTATAAAAATATTTCATTTGCTTTAAATACAGCCAACGTGACATAACTTTGTACAAAAAAAAAACTGCAGTCAAATATCTGATTTTGTCAAGCACTCCTTATCGAAAAACAGCACAAAAACTGCAAGGCTGCTTGAAGCTCACCTGTGTTACAGAAGAGCTCTGTAGATTCTGCTGCAGGGATCGAGGAGTCTGTTGTTGTGGAAGTGTTTGCTGCTGTGAAGCAGATCCGCTGTGTGCTGTACTTGTCACATTTTGGCCCTGTATCGCTACAACGCCCGTCTGAGTCCCAATGCCTAAAATGTTATTCTGTGCTCCTCCAACTTGTGGCAACTGTACACTAAGCCCACCGCCCTGAGCCGGCTGCTGCAGGATCATCTGAAAGACACCATTTCAAGCACACACTTATTATATGTACGCTTCCATAATCAGCAGATTCAAGGACTTACAAGGACTTAATTTTAAATCACCTTGATTTTTTCTATTCATACTCCAGCAAATTTAGTGCCATGAAAGTTCTTACTGGACTTAACATTTCCCATACACTTTTACATATTCACTTTCTACATTTACATAATCTTAAAAAAAAAAGTCATGTTCAGAGAACTTTAATCATTCATTCATTCATTCATTTTCTTGCCGGCTAATTAATCTGGGGTTGCCACAGCCGAATGATCCGCCAAATTATCCAGCTTGTGTTTTACGCAGTGGATGCCCTTCCAGCTGCAACCCATCACTGGGAAGAACTTTAATCAAATTTGTTGAATTCAATACTGGTGATATTCAAATGCTGTTTCTGAAATATTGATAAAATGTGCATTATTTGTCAGTGTTATTGTAAGATTTAAATTAAAGATTTCTTATTTGAGAATTTCTCAATTTTTCGCTCCGTTCTTGACAACTGATTACAATTGCTAAAATAAAACCATAAACAAATTAAATTTGCACATTTAATTCAAGCTCTTTTAAGGACCTGTGCTTGCTTTTAAGAACTTTCCAGGCCTTGAGACCAAATGTCTGAGATTCAAATACTTTCAGTAGTTAGAAGTACTTTTAATAAACGTGGGAACCCTGTATAGAAGCTGAGGAAATGAGGAACTTAAAAACCTTCATGAAGCAAGTTTAAAGGTCGCGTGTTTGTGGTTTAGGTTATTTATACATGCTAAGATAACCCCCCCCTCACAGCCTTGTTTATCCATGTTAAATTCATCAATTTTAGTCCAAGTAGATGGCAATTTTAGATGTCATTTTGACATTAACATAGTTTACATGCATTGTAGGGATAGAAAAATCCAGTGTAAATTTTATATTTTTAATTGAAGCTTTCAGATTAATAAATAAATTATTAATAGTTCTTATATTCTAATACTTTCTGTGTTGTTAATTTGGTGGTCAAAAGGCATCAGTGTAAGCGCATCAAATAGACGCAGAGATTTTGACATCAAATTGATCCCCATTTTTAACATGTTTTTTCAATGTGGTTTTGACATCAAGGTGGCTGCTAGATTCTCCATATCTTGACGACACAGAGCACAAGATATGTGATTAGTCGGCATGGTAAAGAGCTTTGGGAATACAGTAAGGCCAGAGTGCCTCGAGTCCTGAAGAGGAGCTCCAGATGGATACTTTTTTGTGTTTATTTTATAATCTAAGTTCTTCCCTAAATGAGTGTGAGATTGAGCTGCTGCTACAGTAGCACTGCACAAAGTCAAAACACCGGCAAAGAAACTTGACATAGTGGAACACAGAAACCCATATTAATTATAAATGGCCTACTAGCGTTTCAGGAAGTGTGACTGCAGCGCAACAAAGACAGAATGCATGAGCAAAAATGCTCACAACACTGTCATCAACATGCACCATGAGGTACTGCAATCACTCAATGCAGAAACATAAATTGGACTTAACGTGTATGTGAGTGTGTGTGTGTGTGTGTGTGTGTGTGTGTGTACCTGCGGTCCCTGTACTCTCTGCAGCTGCTCATGAATCTGTCTCAGCTCCTCCTGCTGTTTCTGAATGTTAGCTTCTATCATGCGTGTTCTTTGTTCAAGCTGCTCCTTTAGGTGCTGCATCGCATTTAACTGTGCTGAGAACTACAAAAAAAAAAAAAAACACAGAAACATATTGGTTATGGTGTGAGGGAAGCAAATGCAACAGGACTACACAATATATTGTCCGAGCATTGATATCGCAATGTGTGTTTCCGCAAGTCACATCGATGGATTAGATTATATATTAAAAATTAAAAGACATTATTAAATATTTATATTTTAAATAATTTCTACAATGACCATGTTATTTTATGTTTGATTGTTTAATTTCTGTACCTGAGCACTGTTAAACTCTCCAGAAAACTACAAAGCATTTTTTTTTTCTTTGCTCTGTTGTATTTATAAATGCTTGTAATTTATTATAATTTATGCAAACACACTGCATCTTTTCAAATAGCGCTATTCAATTCATCTGGTGAAATTATATTTATAAAAACAATAAAAATAAAAAATAAAATAAATAAATCTTGCAGGCCTAAAATTAAATTTCAATCAACCAGATCTTTAAAAAAATGAGAATAATAAAATTAAATCTAACATCATCTACTTTGACTCTTTTAAACCGAATCAAGTCTCAAATCATTTGAGACTCTTCAACATAAAATGATAAAACAACTTTTTTTTTTACTTGGATGCATTTGTGAATCAAGTTTTGTAATAAAAGACTTGCAGCATGAAATGTCTATGATTGAAAGCTACAAGCTAATGTATTATTTACTTATGTAATATTTAACCTTTTATTGGGTAAAGAAGCATATATAGTAACTTTAATTACAATGTATTTAAGCTATGTTAGTTATCCTGTTTTTTTTTAAGTTACAGAAGATCAATAGTCTTGTAATAAGACTCCAGTAACACTCCATGGTTTCGCCAATTAGAATTTCAATGACTGCCTCATAATTGGTTAATGTTTTATTTGTATGGTAACACTTTACATTAAGGTTAGGTTAGTTAATGTATTTTGTAACATTAACAAACAATAAACAATGCATTTATTACAGTATTTGTTAATCTTTGTTACTGTAAGTTAATAAATATAAAGTTGTTCATTGTTAGTTGTTGCAAACTCATTGCTTTGACTTTTAATTACTTTGTTATTGTTGCAATAACAACAAAGCGTTAAAATGTATATAAATCAGAGAAAATATATAGAACAAACCAGACAGATAATACTTTTTTACAATAAGGGAAATGTGAATTACATTTAAAACAGTACAACAACGCAAGAATTTATAATTGTACCGTTTGATTCAGAAAAGGAAAAAATAATAACTAATTGTGCTTTCTACTGATAGATTACTAATTATTTCTGCTTACTGATTGTTTATATCTGATACTGTAACTCTCTGACTAATATGAAATAAAAATGCAGACTATTAAATAAAGCACACATTTTAGAATGTTTAACTGATTTCTTATTACTACACCTTGAAAATGTATTTTACTATAGTTCAGATTCTTATTTAAAAATCATAAAATGGGATTTTGTATTAACTAATGGTCACAAGCATTCATTTTGATTTTAATAACGCATTAGTAAATGTTGATCCACGGTTAATAAACACTGTACAAGTACTGTTTATTATAAATTCATAGATTATCTAACATAAGCGAATGAAACCTTATTATACAGTGTGACCATTTGTAATAATGTATTATTTGCTTAAAATGATTAACTAACTACTTTTGTTTATATAAAATAGTTACATTAATTTTACAATGATACTGAAATGAATACAGAGAGAACCATTAAATCTTAGTGGTATTGGTACTGAATACTACTATGACAAAACATTAATAAAGACTCACCAAAGCATTAGGCTGAACCTGCTGTGGTTGTTGAGGTTGTTGATGTTGTGTTTGTTGGCTGATTTGAACCGGAGAGTCAGTCTGAGTGGTGTTCTGGGAACTCATGGACTATCAAAACAAATACGATCCATGTCAATACTCAGCCGCTCTGAAGCACAATCATAAATAAAAGATCTTTAAAGTTTTAAATGCTGATGAAGATGTAAAGATCACCTGTGTGCTGATAGAGGAGCGGCGTTGTGATGTCATATCCACAGTGGCGGGCCGGGGTGAACTGCTCACATCCATCTGCAGCTTTGAGGGTGTTGCTGAGGAGATTAAACAGAAAAGAGGGTAAAAAATAGGCAGAATATCAGAACAACAGAAAAGCAGATTTTAGCTGTTCTCCCCCAGTGCTTACATGTGCAGGTGTTGTCAGAGATGGCGGTGTGTGAGGACTTGTGGGAGCTCCTGGAGGAGGTGGAGGGCGAACGACTGTCACTGAAACGATCTAGTACCTTCTTCAGATTGTTGTTTAACTGCGTTTCAGAGCCAGAAATCTACAGAAAAATAATCATTTCATCATATTACGTAATAATATATATATAATATAATATATATAATATATATATATATATACACTCACACACTTTAAGTTCCATTTGAACAATATGAATATGATAGTAATGTGAAAGGATTTTTTGCAATTTAAAATAAATGTCTTCTATTTGAATATATTTATTAAAAGTCATTAATTTTTCTAATGGCAGAGACATTATCTTTTTTCAAGATCTTTTCAGTGTCACATAATCGCTCAGGTCAATGTTGAAAACAGTAATGATGTTTAAAGGGATAGTTCACTCATACCTAAAAATTTTGTCATCGTTTTAATCAACCTTCATTTGTCACAAACCTGTTTTTTTAACATATTGGAAACCTGTGTCCATTGACCTCCAACGACTTTATTTTTCCTACTATGGAAGTCAGTGGCTACAGGTTTTGAGCATTTTTAAAAAATATATATCTTCATTTGTGTTAAAGAGAAGAAAAAAAACTCAAAGGTTTGAAACCACTTGAGGGTAAGTTAAATAAATTAGCATTTTTGGGTTAATTATCCCTTTGATCTTGTTATGATAAACATACATTTTTCAGGATTTTGTTTTTAAATTGTTTGTTTTTAGCTTGAATAAACTAATCAATTATTAAACAAATTTGTTTAACTAATATAAATGTTGAAATATACTAGCCAACATTTGAAGTACATCAAAACATTGATCAAAGTTAATCAAAATTGTCCTAAGACAAGAACGTGTAACGGGTTCGATGAAAGGTTTTGATCCACTTAATGTTGAATGCTGGTGAATTTAATATTTTTTGGGAAATATGATGCATACTTTCAGTATTCGTTAATGACAAAAAAACTTGAATCCCACAGTTTAAATGTATTAACTGACAATTCTGTTCAATTTGATGCGTCCCTGCAGAATGCACTTTTTTTTCAAGGTATTGTATATGACAAAGATGTTTTAATGAATACTTCCAAATGAGACATTCATTAATCTTTTAATCATTCAAGAAGTCACAATCAAAATGATTAAGATTGCTAATTGCACTAACTGTAACGTAAAATAAATAAGATAAAATAAAATCACAGTCTGCCATAGACAAACTATTACAATATACAAAACCCACAATTTTTGAGCCACGATTCGGTTCATATCACGATTTTTTTTTTCGAGGGGGGTGGAAGAAAAAAACTATTTTTAAAACCATATTTTAGTCATACTTTATTTTGATGGTCCATTTGTTGAATGGAAGTTACATTACAGGGGTAGGGTTGGTGTGAGTTGACATGTACTTGCAAAGTTTCTTATAGTCAGTTAAATGTCTGTTGAATGTCAGTATCAACAGATATTAAGTAGACAGTCTACTAACACTCAAATGGACCATTAAAATAAGGTGTTACCCAATATTTTTGTATTAAATAACATTTGGAAAATCTTTATAAACTGAACACCAAAGAACAAGTGTTATTAACAATAACAATTAACAAAAAACAATTAACAAACTATTAACAATATAAATAGTCATATATAAAATAAATAAATAGCCAAAGCTATAACACTTCTGTTTTCTTTCTAACAAAATACTGTTGAAAAACAAACTAAACTCTGTTATCTCTGTCATCTCATTGTGGAGATGATTCGTTGAAAATTCTTCTTCAATCAAGTTCTCTTACATTTAAGAGATGTAAACTTTGTCTGACAAAGGTGGCGGCATGTGGAGGACACACAACTAATTTATACACGCACCTTCAAGCGCACAAGAATGAGGCTGCCAAAAAGGGCAATGCAGTAAAAAATGCATTTAAGCGATGCACAAAATATAAGAGGGATAGTTTGAGGTGGAAAAAATTAGCTGATGCAGTAACCAAGTATCTCTGCCAGTATGAATTGCCTGGACGTACATATTTCTCCAAAACAGCTATTCTACGAGCCCACAACCCTATCCGTGGTGAGCTGCAACAGGCCATTACTACCACAGTCGAGTATTTTTCACTTACAACAGATATGTGGGCAAGTACAAAAATGACACCTTATATGTCGCTAACTTTCCATTTCATTGACACGGATTGGACACTGCCATCAAGATGCCTTCAACCCGAACCTAGCTGTGTCTAACACAATTGAGAAGACGGATAAAGCACGCACGGACCGTGTCCTTTCTGATGTGAAGCATTAAATTATTATTTTCCACGAAGCGGAACAAATCATGACGGCACAGTTGGATGGGCTAAAACAAAAATATAATTCGTATACTTTTCTTGGAAAAAATATCTTTTTGAATCGAATTTCGTTAGCAATAATTTGTATCTTTATTGTAATGTATTTCTCGTTGGTCAGTTAACTACTAGATTTAAAAAAAGAATAACGAATAACCTTCGTGGTGATGCGCTTCAAAACAAATCCGCTATATGCTTCAGCGCCAAAACATGAGTTGCCTAATTAAATTTAAAATAGCCTAATTAAAATTAAAGGTAAATATTTTTTAGTTTCAGAAAATCCATTAAAGTCGGGACATCTGGTGAACGCCCATCCCTCTCTGTGCAGCCAGATTAACAGTGTGAGCAAAGCATCGTATATGCGGTTTAAAAAAATGGTCACTTCGTCAGCATTGGCAATGTTTCTGGCGTTGTCTGTTGTCACAGGAATGGGGACGTTTGATCTGCTGATCTTCCAATCTATCACAGCCTCTTTGGGTATTTTTTATGTACTTTACGTGTCATCTGCATCTTGGTTGTGTTGCCTGTAATTTGCACTTACGGCAAATTGTGTGGGTCTTGTCTACTACACGATTGCCATCCTTTATCTCCACCGGGTAGCCGATATGTTGCCATACTGCTGACTTAAATGAGGAGCGAGGGTCTGCAATCTCTGTGTTGGTTGCAGTGTTATTGTTTCCCCACGTTCTTCTTCAACTAACTCAACTTTTGTCACATGATTAGAAAGGTAGTCACGGGGTGTGTCACGATTCTTCCTTATCACACCGCAACACGGGATCGTAGATCTGAGTGTCGCGATTTCAGTTTCATATCGCGTATCGTTACAGCCCTACAAACTATATAACAGCATGCTTTGAAAATCACATTAAAGGGTTATTTCAGAGATGTTTCCCATCTCACCTTGTCTGCTGTGAGTTCAGGGGGAGATTCCACTATTCCCATCTCTCTCCTCTGCTCCGCTCGCACCTCAGCATAACTAAACACAAAAAATACAGACAATTAGCAAAACGAGGTCACTATGGGTTTGACTTCTGGTTGTGGTAGGCATCTGTGTGCCTCTGCGTACCTGACAACAGTGTGTGTGCACACAATAAACTCTGGCCTTGAGTTCCACTGGTGATACGTGATGTAGTAGTTAGTCTGGAGCCAAATCCACTGCTGCCCTTTGGTTAAAAAGCGATAATAGCATGACTTCCCTTTTCCAAACTGCATTACTGTAAGTAGATAAAAAGACATATAAGGTATGTGGTGCCTAATGAAGTTTTTTTTATTATTTATGTTTGAATTACATCAGTTATAGGCAAAGTCCCTTTCAGGCACATCATTTCACTTGGTGGCCATCTTTGAAACACCTCTCGGGCAGTATGCCCAGACATTCTGTTGGAATGGGGAACATCAAACATCAAATTCTCCAAAATTGCCTGCTAAACTTAAGATTAAATTTCATCTTAGGAATAAAAAATAGAATTAAACAAGAACTGTGTCTTTAGTTTCATTTCTAAACGTTTGAATCATACAAAATCTGCAGAAATTTATGTATGGTTTGAGTCCCTCCACCAGAGACTGCTCAGTCTAAGGGCGTATTCACACTATGTACAGTTGCCTTGAACTGGGCCTCAGCACGATTGTCCCCCCTCCCGTCTCCCCCGACGACCCGCACTCACATTACACTCGAGCCTCAGCACACTTACGCCATCTATGATGCACTGTTTAGTTTAAGAGAAGTGCTCTTGCTCGGCACAGTGGACATTTCTTTGTATCATTATATCGTTTTAGTCGTTTGATATGCAGTGACACGCAGTCAAATATTTTGCAGAACAGATCAGCCACTTTTGACACTCATAAACAATCATAAAGTCATCATGCTGCAGCAATTAGGAGGTTTGCTAAAGGTGCAGCTGTCGTGCAGTGAGGAGTTTGTTTCTTTAATAACCTACGACAGTTTGCGTTCATTAAACAGTAAGAATGAATAATAAATCCATATGAAACAGTTCCCAAAAGTCATGTCTCCTCTTTAGTTTCGGGCTCAGGCACACTTTGCACTCACAGCAATTGCTGATTGGCTTCTGTACAAGAAGGCGCTTCATTTGTCATATTAAGCATTACAATTTTCCCCATTCAAAAATATAGTCTTTGCTATAGGTGTGTAATATTTGTAATAGGTAATTACTTAAGACATATACTGTGTATACATACTGTTAAGATTGTAGTTTGGCTGGTCATGGGTTTAAGAAGTAAATTATCCTTAGTTCAGAATGGCTACTTCATTTAGGAGTGAAGCAAGTGACTCTCTTCATGAAAATTAAATCAATTCAAATGGTTCAAATCAAAAACAGTTTTAGTCTGAAATGCACAGATGTTTTGCTGTGGCTGTTTGGAACTATTTTCATTAGTGAAACAGGGAAAAATAGACAATATTGTGTTTGAACAGGGTATCGGCAGGAAACCTTAAGGTAATTTCAATATTTGAAGACTTTTTAAAGACCTTCTCAGAATATTTTAAGACCTCATTGCCACTTCAAGTTTTTATCAGTATCAAACCTTTAACTTAATAAACAGTTGTTAATAAACAGTTGTACTTAAATCTATGGAGCACACCCAGGCAACAGAACTCAGATAAGCTCGGAATAAAGAAAGCTTGAAAGAATAAATTATGCGGTTGTTTACAGCAACAGGCTTCAGCCACTGTTTAAACTCGTCTTTCTCCAACCAAGAGTATGCAAACTTACACTGTCCCCATTTTGCCGTTTGTTACGCTCTTTGGTTTCGCTACACGTGGAGAGCATCATATCACCTTTCCGCGTTTGTCGCAAATTACGTGACATCACCCAGACAAAGGAGCTTGGCCGGACGAGCCCTGACCCGAACCAATCATGTGTATCAAGCACACCGATGTTAATATTTGGAGGAAAACAAACATTTTTATGTTTTTTGGAGTCAAACACTTAGGACAATGCTTGAACAAAATTTAAGACCTCGAAAAAGAACAATAAAGACTTTGTAATACCTTTTAAGGGCCTTCATTTTCTCTTAATTGTTTTATCAACTTTTAATACTTTTTAAGACCCCACAGACACCCTGTTAAAAAATAACTCACTTCTACTTTGTGGATTAAAAAAGTAAAATATATATATATATATATATATATTTTTTTTTTTTTAAATAAAAATCAACACATTTCTCATGCTGATAATTCACACTTTTCCTTGTGCGTGACAGATAAAGTTCTCCCTAAAATAAAAATTCTGTCTTTATTCACTCAGCCTTTACTTGTTTTAAACTTAAAGAAGTTATTTTGAAAAATGCTTAAAACCTGAAACCATTGACTTCCATAGTATTAGTATTTCCTAGTATGGAAGTCAATAGTAACAGGTTTGCTTCCACAACTGATAAGGTCCTTCTTATTGCATTCTCTATTCTAAAAATACATTTGTAATCAAAAGATTCATAATTATATGACCTTAAAACAATTGCGTATTGTAAATATAGTGCACCACTTTTTTTTGTGTAATACTTACAGTGCTCATGGCATTTGGCCAGTGAATGCAGGTCATCTACATGATAGTAGTCATAGCCTGATGTTCCCAATACCTCAAACGGCATATAGCCAATGATAGGTGGAGCCCTGTAACACAACAGCACAAACAGCTCAATAAAGAAACATGAATAATGGTTGAAAATATGGATCAAATTACACTGCAAGTCTGCAAACCTGTGATCTAATAGGAGGAACTTCCACTCTAGACTGTGTCGAGATGTGAATTCTTCATTGGGCTCCTCCACCTCGCACATTTCCTGTACACAATCAATACCAAAACACGTCAATGTCAGTGTTGTTTACACCATTAATGCCTTAAGATAGATGCAGAGGGAGTATGTGTGTAATGCAAATCTACTTTTGCTATGGATGCTATTGATTTCTTGATTGACTTTCAGCTTACTTTGATGAATTGGGGCTTTGCAAGCCTCACAGTTGCAATAAAACAGAGTTGATCATCGAAGGCCGGCTGCAACGAATGCTGCAGAATTCCCTCAAGGCCATTACGGGTTTTTTGAGGCACTGAGAGAGGAGAGATTTGTGGTGAAGAAACCGTTAATCTATACACTGTGATCAATCTAAATCTAGAGAGAAACAAACAGAAAACAAACACTTACTATTGACAAGAGACTTAAAGTTGCCGATAAACTTAACATATTCATATACAGGCGGTTTCTTGGGATCCACAGAACCTCTGAGCATGTGACAACAAAACTCCATCTGGTTCTTGGCTAAAAACAACAACAGAAAACATATGATATGGCACATGATAATATAAATTTAGATCGGTGTGTTCGTAAGATAGCAAACATTTGCAAACAGTAGAATTCAAAATTCCCACTTCTCCTGACTTCTCCATGGCTTTCAATGACATATTTCCCTGACCTACTGTATAATGAACTACAATGAGTAAAAAAAAAAAAAACAATTGTGCTGCATATTCAGTCCAGTGCTTCTGCAATCACTGAATTTTTATGCAAAATCAAACAAGTGAGGCAAAATTTAAAGGTACATTAGGAGATCTGGAAAAAAAAAAATTAGGATAATAGCATTGAGAACGTCATGAACTATAGATAACCATAGACAACTTTATAACACTAGATCATGTCATTCACCAGTCTGAAAATGTTACAGTTTATAATGCAGTTTTCAAAAATGTTTATAAGACTGGATTGTAGTATTATATCTAGCATGTTCTCAGTTATGTAGAAAGTAAAAATTGTTATAATGTGCAATATTTCATGCATGCAAGGATTGCTGGTCTCTGATGATCTCTCTATAGACATATGCACTTTGCTAGCGGAGTACAAGAATTATACTAATTACTGCCATTTTCTGTCCAAAATTATCAATTGCACAAACATTTTTTTAGTCCTATTCCTTAAGCAGCGGTCACACTGCACTTTTCGCCCCATACTCTTCCATTTATATGCATCTAAATGTGGCATATTGCATGCTGCTGCGATGCAAAGTTCAAGCACGGTGAACTGATCTGCATAATCGCATCACATAATCTGTCGCTTGCGTCTTTTTAAATGTCTAATCATCTTGTTTAAGTAGCGCCTTTTCACAGCATCATGCAACAAAATTTTGATTGCTCAAACTCTAGTGTGACTGCGGTTTTACCCAGTATATAAAAACACTTATAAATACAGTACATTTAGATCATTTACTTTAATCATTGCTATCGGAATGCGAAGAGACGTTCAACCACTCATTTTCCTTCGACTATTAGGGGTCGCCACAGCAGAATGAATCACCAACTATTTTGACATGTTTTATGCAGCAGATTCCAGCCACAACCAAGTACTGGGAAACACCCATACACTCTCACATTTACACACACACTCATACACCACTGTCTTTAGACTGTGGGAGAAATCGGAGCACCTGGAGGGAATCCACGCAAACACGGGGAGAACATGTAAACTCCACACAGAAATGTCAACTGGCCCAGCTGGGACTCGAACCAGGGACCTTCTTGCTGTAAAGACCACTGAGCCACCGTGCTGCAGACTTTCAACTAGCACAACAAAAAATGTTTCTGAACCCAATCAGCTATTGCACCTTTAAAGCAGCTTGTAATTTCTTTGAAATATCACAGATTTCAGGAAAAACAATGTTGAAATTCCTAGCACACCATCTGCATTGTTTCATTTTAAATAACATTATATTCACATGTACAAAGTGCAATGCCTTGAGCTGTCAATGAAATTTTAAAAATAATATTTATTTATATTTATGCTATTGTTGGATTGTAAGATTTCCTAATCTGATCATTTAGAGTCAATCATGTATATAACATGATGTAGGCTACATTAGTTTTATATAGACAAGATGCAAATAATATGTAAATTAAACATATGAATGCTGTCAAATATACAAATCAAGAAGGATCACAAGCACAGTCTAAACTGACCAAACTGAACAAAACTTGTTGACAATCAACAAAAGTAATAAATACTCTTGGTCAGCAGACTGTGACTGTTTAAGAAAAGAAAAAAGACAGATATTTTGTGGGGAGTGGGATTAGACACTCACACTTGAGGTAATCAGAGTTGAGGTTTTCAATGTCTGGTTGTGAGGACAGGGCTTTATACACTTCTCCATGATCCACCGCTGGAAGAAAGTTCAGAAGATTCTGATCCATAAGGTCCGACTGAAATAAAAATAATTATATAGTAGCATATAAATAAAAATGTAACAACTCCAATACAAGAAGGAATCTTTAAATAGACTAAACAATCTATGAACTAAAGACAAACATTCTCTCTCACTAACAGGAAGATGCTCCAGTAAAGAGGTTACGCTTTCTGAGATGTAAATGATATAACCATCTGTCAACATCACGAGGAAGAATCCATCCAGTGCCTTAAAAACATAAAAACCCATTACTTAGTTACTAAAAATAAGATTGGGATAATATATGAAAAATGACATTAAACATGAATTAGGATGCACTCATATTCTATTCATGGAAACATCTTTCACAACAGGAAGAAATATTAAGTGAAACGCAAACAAAGTAGACTCTCACCTCCAGCATCAGCTGCGAAAATTCCTCATTGCTGAGAAACGGAGGTTTCCAATCCTGCTTGATGTCACTCGATTCCGATTGTGCAGCGTTTTCTGTATGTGAACACAGACACTTCCTTGTGACCTGTTTTCCTGATGTTTCAATTGCTTAGAGAATGTTTTGCATTTTTATGCACATCAAGCTGCATTTGTAATGGAAAAAGAGGTTAAATTGTATATTTTTCAGTAATATTGTCCAAATAAATTATTAGATTTTTGCGATGCAAAGCCAAATCATTACACCAGTCTTCAGTGTCACATGATCCTTCAGAAATGACTCTAATATGCTGATTTGGTGCTGCTCAAGAAACATTTCTCTTCATCAGTGTTGAAAGCAGCTTACAAGCTCTTAATATAAAAACATTTAAACAAATACTATGTAATAAAATTTGTAATAATTTATTTATGTAATAATTATATATGTATGTATATGTAATAATTATATATATACAAAACTTACCACAATTTTGTTGTGTCTAAAATAGCTTATATCTCTGAATAGACATTACAGCCCAGTTTCACAAACAGGGCTCAGCTTAAGCCAAGACAAGACCTTAGTTAAATTAGGCTATTTAAGCCACATTTACTGTATAAAAATGGCCTTAGAAAAATACATTACTGGTGTGCACCTAGAGACAAAAAATGACACTGACATATTTTATGACATCTCACTGCAAGTTATTTTCAGTTGAGACAACTCAAACATTCAGTTTAATCCATGACTAGCCTTAAACCTTGTTTGTGAAACCGGGGGTATGTATAACTATATAATAATCTATTACAATGAAAAGAGCATTACTGTTACACTTTAAATGAGCAGTGGTGCAGAAAACAACACAGTGCATATTGTTTTCTCGCATGACCTTATTACACTGCATATTTAATTAACAAGTAAAGTCATCACAGAATTTCAAACAAATATTATTAACAGTGTGAACAATCAGTGGTAATATAACTGTGCATCTGGAACTGGAGGTTACACATGTTGCATTGTGGAATTGTGTGCACAGTAACTTATATACTGCACTCTTTTGACATTTTTTGTAGGTCATTCGGGTATTTCACGCAAACAGAAAATTAGCATAAAGCTCACAGCACACATACTGAAGAAACAGCATGAGCGGTGGAAACTGCATAGAAGTAGAACGGCATGATTAATCAAGAATACAGTTACCACTGTGACAAATTTGTTGTGAAAAGTGATGATTACAGCATTTCACTTGTAAATTATATAGCAATATTTTTATATATTTGTCTTTTTTTTGCAGAAGCAGCAGATTACCAAAACCAAATCACAAACACATTAACATAATAAATGTAATGACAAAAAAGAAATAAACATTTGTAAGTATTCCAGAGGACTGCTAAATTGTGCTATTATACAAATTGTGAAACAGAACATGAATGGTTGTTACACATGAACTTAAATTATTCTTTAAGCCTTACCTTTGTGCTTGCGCAGGTAGTCTATGCTTTTCTGCAAAATCGTAGACTTGTCCATCTTTCGTGTGTTTCCAGGCAACATGGTCCCAAGTTCTTTAATGAGGACATTGAACTGGTCTCGCCTTTTCTTCTCCGACTTATTCCTCGAAACTCTGCCATTGAAGATGAACATCAAAACATGCAAATGCATTAAACAAAGATAAAAAATGCATGTATTTACAAAAACCAGAAACTGGCAGACTTCACACTTTTTGAATATAAGTTACAGGTTATTTTATAGTGTCCTTGATACAGTGTAATTTCACATTTAAGCGCTGAGTACTATTAACTAACTACTATATGATCTACTTCATGATGGTATGTAATTACCCATAATTAATTATTATTACTATAATAATAACTAAATATATAAAATGTGTTAACTAAATATATAAAATGTGTAACAAGCATACTGTAAGTGTTATGAATAAAAAGAGTGAAGTATGTAAGGTATGAATGAATGTAGTGTTATTGAATGACTTCTGCAAACAATTAACATCAACATTTTACAAAAAGTATTCACTTCCTAACATTAGTTGTGCCATTAGTGTCCAAACTCAATCCTGGAGGGTCGGTGTCATGCAAAGTTTAGTTCCAACCCCAATCAGACATACCTGGGCTAGCTAATCAGGCTCTTACTAGGCTTTCTAGAAACATCCGTGCAGGTGTGTTGAGGCAAGTTGGAGCTAAAATCTGCAGGAAACCGGCCCACCAGGACCAAGTTTGGACACTTCTGAGTTAATTGAACTAGCAAAGCAAACTAGGGCAGCACAATATATCGTTTCAGCATCGATCTTGCAATATGTGCATCCACAACAATCACATCGCAGTCAAACCGGTTTTATAATAGACCACATTTCAAACACTCGTGATTTGTGGAGTCATTGCAATGTTTATCCACAAAGTTACCAAAACATTTACCAATTATTTGTGTTTTTATGGCCTTTGTGAGGATTTTAAATCAAATTATGGCATTCAGCCACATTCAGAAATTACGTGTCTAACTTTAAGTGTACTTTTGTTTAAATATACAGGACTATACATTATTTTACATTTGATTATAATATTTGCGTTTCTGATAATTGTTGACTTTATTACAGAAAATCATAACGGACTTTGTATTTAATTTGTACAGTATAATTGCTCTACTGTATTTATCAAGATTTGTGGTTGTTTAATAGAATCTACGCAGATGCCTTCCAAAATCATTCCACTGTATATACAATTATGAACTTTTTCCAAACAGACTTATTCATTTCATCTGCTGAAATTATACTCAATATCGCAATATATATCGTAGAAAAAGAAAATATCGCGATGTCGTTTTTTTTTTCCAATATCATGCGGCCCTAATGCAAATTAAATTTCTATAAAATTAATGCACTGATTATTTTTAAGGTTTTTATTAAATTACATAATTAAAACATATTAAGCTAACAGTTGCATTTTTAAAAACTAATGTCAGGAAAGACAAATAAACACTAACAAATGTATTTCCTAATTGATAATTAATGCATTATTAATGTTAACAGTGACCTAGCCAGTAAATAGACCTTGTAAACAATAAATAGTTTTTTGCATGTTTTATGATGCATATGCTTGCTCCAGTCTGAATCACTTGCTGTGGGTAATATTAAGCAATTTCGCCATATTTTTATTTCATGAAATAAGTTTTAACCATTAGATAAAAACAGTTCAAATTAAAAAGATGTTAGTGCTTTAGTAGTCCATATGCAGTACTCTACTTACACTCCAATATTAAGCATTCTACTAGCTGAGAACATTAGATCTGTATGTTTATCCTTCTTTTTGTTATAAGTTTTAAAACATAACCAAAAAGCATCAATTTTACTCACCGTTTCGCCTTATCTTTTTCATCTTCCTCAATAAGCCCATCAAAAATACTGCCATCATCCCTAAAGAAAGAAAAAAAATATTATTACCTTTGAAATGTTTGCATATCCCTACAGAGAGAAACAGCGAGGCTGTGTGAGGCTTAAAATAGATCAAAACCGAAGAAGAACCATCAAAGTCAAACCAAACATACTGTACTTTTTTGACTGTAGAAATTGGGTCACTGAAAACACATGCGTAAATATAAAAATGTAGCTACATTTTAATAAGGAGGTTCAGTGCAGAGATTTAGACACAACCAATTCATATTTTCTGAATCATTAATGTCATACACTATCCTAGTTTGAAGTCCTTATGTATTTTTGGATACATTAATTTAAGGTATCCTTGTTACACGGTAACTAATCATGTAGCTATTGAGTGATATTCAATAATTACATGTAACTACTGTATGGTTATGGTCAAGAGGTTTAGGTCCAGGGTTAGTTGCATGCAATTATGCATAATTTAATGTAATTATTATTACAGCACATAAGTAGTACATGGAGTACATGGAACGTGTAACGAAGGCACCTTAAAACGGATTTTATTTTTAAAACAATGTATCTCTTAATTATACAAAGACGCACTGATAAAAGTATTAATAAAAATATTGATATTTCACTTTGATAATAAGAGCATCACTGTTTGTAATTTTTAATACAACAAACGTCTTAATGAGAATTACTTCCAAAACATTTTTAAAAATTCCAAATACGACTACAAGCTTTTGAACTGTACTGTATTAAAGTAAAGATACAACAACTGTACCTGTCTCTGGAGCTCATGATAACTCAGTCTCATGGATCAGTCGGGAGATAAAAAAGGCCTCACACGTTGGGAAGACATTGGTAATGAGGATTTGCCAATGTGAAAGTCTGCAGACATAAAAAACACAGAATATAAGCCAATCATAATTGAACAGTTTAAGTGAATATGTTTGGACTCTTTAATTAAAGCAAGAGGTGAAAAATTAAAGAGATAGTTAAAGAGAATAGTTCAAACCTTTTTTTTTTTTGTTCAGTTGAACACCAAAAAAAAAAAAGATTTTGAAAAATGTTGAAAACTTGTAACCATTGACTTCCATAGTAAGAAAACAAATACTATTGAGGTCGATGGTTACAAGTTTCCAACATTCTTTAAATTATTTTGTGTGTGTGTGTGTGTTCAAACACACACACACACACACACACACACACACACACAAACAAACAAACAATGAAAAACAACAACCACACAAAAAAATCTGAATTAGTTAAGTGTGAGTAAGTGATGATAGAACTTGTATTTTGGGGAGAACTATCTCTTTGAGAAAGTTGGGGGCCACATGGCTGCTTAAGTTCTTAAGTTAAAATCACAAATACTGAAATAGAAGGACTTAATAAAAAAAGTAAGTATCTGACTCATTATGTAATTTAAAAAAAAACTCAATTTAAGTTTCTTTTTTAAGCATGCTGTCAAAACAGCATCACCCCAGCATTCAAACACTGCTCATCACTCCAACTCAAGTCCAGCAGTTCCATGTTCCAAGTTACAACCACAATATCAGTTAAACTATTCTATTAAGGACATCCTAACAAAACCAACTGTGATAAACAAATAAGTGTAAAAACGTCACGTCTGTGCCTTAATTGACAGGATCATTTCGAGAGTCTGTAACACTTTTAACACTTGTTAACAAAATAGAACACCATGTCCTGTTTTTCCTGCACAACCCCATATTTACCACGGAACTGCCGCCTTTATGCACATATTATACGAACATTTGATAACCATCAAACAAAAAACACTCACACATCCACACAGATGCTCGGTCAGATCGGAGCTCCTTCGGTCAGCGGATCACGATGCAGCGCTGCGATGAATAGTCACGGTGGTGCAATAATAAGAAATGCAATGGTGAATTTCATGCGCGCACTTCCTCGAGCGCTCCCGCGAATATGGGTCAGCGGGCCTAATGACTCTCGAGGCGTAGCGGAAGCTCCTTCTGGTCACTCAAAAACCACACACTCTTAACTATGCGCCTTCGGTTAGCAGTAATGCTATTTATATCGCAGTTTAGACATCTTTCAGCTTCGTTCGGCGGCCGTTCGAGCGCATTTTCGGCAGCGAACAGGATGAAAACATTTAGGCCAGGCCTATTTTACGCTAGCTAGTCAGAGGCATGCGCAGTAGCTACGCCATAAGCGCACGCGGATCGCTGCAAAATAGTGAGTCTACAACAGTAGTTTAAAGTTTACAATAAGGTGCTTTTAAAAATTAAATCGCGTGCATCTTTATAATCTGTTTGACACTTTTAAAGCACGGACGTGAAAAGCTAAATAGTGAATGGTTTGGAGCACACACTTCCTTTTTAATCTTTTTAAATGCACTTGCCAGAGAAGAAAGTTAGAGAAGTTATTAAAGTTTATTGTTACACAAATGTAAAAAATACTCTGAAATGACAAAGAAATAGTCTATACAAGTTTGTTTAATATTTAAGGTTGACTAAATATCGGATGTTCATGTTATATTTATGTGTTTCCATGTTAAATGTAAAAACCTTTGCAGAAGAAAAATTAAAAGAAAAAAATAAAACCAAAGAGATATTTTTAAATAAATTAAACCTAACAGAAACAAGTTGACAGTTTCCACAATGTTATACATTAAGTAAACAGGCAAACCATTAAACTCTATGAATACAATTTTTTTTAAAATGTAAAGAAAATATTCCATAAATATGGCATTCTATGAATGTTATTTTTTCACCTAAATTAAAATGTAGCCTACAATCAGAACGTACAAATAAAGGTCACCAATAAAATCATAATTGCAATCTTTATCTCACAAGACAGTGATTCATGAAATAAATCTCATGACGCTGAAATAAAGTCCCTTTAATATGTTAGTTTTTATAAGCTTGGTAAAATGTTTTATATAACAAACAGTGCCCATTACGGCTGTTGAGAGTCTATTCTAAACTAAAATGAACAGAAATTTGAAAATTGAAAGAAGATTCAGTCCATCACAACTTAAGCAAAGAAACAATTCATTTTCTCAATAAATGTATTTTTTTCCTGACCAAAACCTAACCAACCTTAACTAAAACCAATTTCTCCTTATAGGAAAATTATGAGGCAATAAAACAGACCAGTTTTTGAATTACAACCCCATTTTATCAATCATTTTTAACCATTTTTTCTCACAATTTGCGTATGTCGTCCTTTTACAGAAAGCAAAAATAATACCCCAATCCCTTGAGACTCTTATTTTGGAATACTATGTCGTCTTTTGTTGACGTCAGTATCTGCGACTATTATTTGCTGTGGTTCGCAACTCTTCAATGTCACGTGTAAAAAGCTTTCTAAGAAGTATTTATTGAATCACGGTTGCGTTGTATATTTAGAGACGATGTTGATACCATTCAGAAGGGCGTTGCTTACTGCAATCCGAAAACAAAACTGTAGGCTGTTTTCTGATTCGACTGTCACGTCCAGTACAAGAAAGGTAATATTAAGTTTCATAATTTGTCTTATTAACTAAAGTCTCTCTATATGTACGCATTGGTCACTGACACTGTTTTTCTTGCTGTTGTGTGAACTGTTGCTCAGGGCTTAGTTTTAGGTGTGTATGAGCAACAGTCGGACAGTGATGGGGTGTATTTCACGGAGGCTGCTGCGGCATTTGACAGGTCGCTCTCCGGGAAACTGTCAGAAATGCTCTCCCTGTAAGTCGGTGTTTTGACTTTTGCACATTCATTGGACCGTGCATTCGTTTTTTTTCCATACAGTGACCACTTTCTTCCTCTATGTTTTGTAGATCTGGACCTCCCCTGAAAAAAGGAAAGAGCAGGATCTTCTATGGTTTACATCAGGTGTCAAATCACTTCTATCCTTTAGATGCTGGGTGACATAATAATAGGCTAACAACAATAATAATAATTATTATTATTAATAATAATAATAATAATAATAATAAATGTAGAATTGTGGGCACAAGCATTTTCCATTCATTTTCCATGAACTTGAAGGATATACAGTACAACAAACAATTTACAGTAAACTGAATTTAGTATTAAGGTAAACTTGTTTTAAATACTTAAATGTGATAAGGAGGGAATGTTTGACTATGTTAGTAATTGTTTTTGAACTCGTTGAACTTTTAAAACCATTAACAGAGTTGACTATAACAGAGTTGACATTTTCCACCATTTTGTGCTTTAGCTATAGATGCTAACCTCAAATCAGACAACACATGGGATGCTTTAAACAGAATTTTATGTATTTTAATCATATTATTGTTTTTAAAAATAAAATTAGATATAGTAATAACAGTTTACAAACAATGTATCTATTATTGGTGTATCATAAATATTTAGTACTAATGAATGAGACCAATATAATGACATCAATATTGAATGATATTATATAGATCAGTGACCTCAATGCTTTCTTTTTATAATTTTTTTTACCCCGAATGACTTTCCACTCTGCTGTTTTGCTTCTCTGATTAATAATAATAATAATAATAATGATAAATTCATGAATGCAAATATGCAACCACAATCAGGACACAATCAGAAAAAAAGTTACATTAACTGCAGACCTCAATGCTTTCCAGAGTGTCCTGCCAGAAGAAGTGACATCACTTGGAGCAAGTCTTCAAAGTTTGTCAAGCCTTTTTAAAACCAGTGTAACAGAGTTGACCAGAATGTAGAGACACATTATTATTTTAATTTCAAATAACACACCGAAGAGATGCTTAATGTAATTGTTTAACTTAGTAAACACACAAAAAAAGATAAATTAGGCTCAATTGTTTAATGGTAATTGAAGCTGAATGTATAATTCAGGAGTCAGACTTTAAGTTAATATTTTCAAGACCAAATGTCCCAAATATGCATATAGATAATAATTTTACACATAAGTTGATATAATTTGTTTTATTATTTTGTGTAATTCAAAACAAACTCTTTTTAATAATCTAGGAAATTATGTAGGACATGCAAAATGTACCCACACTATTAGAATCTACATATATAACGTATACGTAGAATATATAATCAGTGCTTAAAAATCATTTTCTTTTGAAGGATTTCCCTAGTGTAGTTGTGGTTGGCCTTGGTAAAAGTGACACAGGTGTGTGTGGAAAGGAGAACTGGGACAACTGTAAAGAAAACATTCGTGCAGCTGTGTCGGGTATGTATGAATGAAACTCATAAACCTAATATTTCACCCCAAAATGAAAAGAAAAATAAATAGGTTTCGCTTACAGAAAATGAAGAACGCATTAGTTCTGAACACACTCGCATACATGTTTGTAGACAACTTTTTGTGTCTGTAGATTTAAAGATATAATCATAAAATTGAATCATTACATTAAATTACAGTTTTGAATTTTGGAACATTATTTCATCCATATTGTGAAATGTATTTTTGAATAATTATTTGAGACAATTAAAGTAGACAATTTACTGTCACTTATGCTTATTTTATTTTGCTTTTTTAAATTTATTTAGTTAAATTTTTGTGATTTTGATTGGTCTTGTTTTGATAATAGTGATCATATGTGTGGTTTGTTCATGTGTGTGTTTTATGTATGTATGTGTGGTTTAAAGACTAAAATGGGGTTTTCAAACATTAAACGTGTATTAGAGCTTTAATTGTTACTTTTTGTGCATTAGAATTTGCCGTTTTTGCTTCATATTATTATTTTTATTATCACTATTAATTTATATCTGGAAAAAAGTTTTACCATGATTTAATAAAGACTAAAATGCCCTTCGTGTAACAATAGTTTAGAATATGAAAAATCTTGTCATGCAAAACTCTGGCAAAAATAAATTTGATGACATATTTAAAGACATATTTAAATATTATGGTCTGTATATTTCTGTAGTAACATTTATATGAACAAAATGTTTTTGAGTTTCAGTGCTCAATAAAGCTTTACTTATGTGAACAAAATTACATGGAAAAACAAGAATATTTCAAATATTTGTACACATTTACAGTGTTTTACAGAATTGGTTTCTATTTAAATTAGGGCTGTCAAAAATTAATTGTGATTAATCACATCCAAAATAAAAGTTTAACATAATATCTGTTTGTGAACTGTGTATATTTTATTATGAATATATAAATACACACATGCATATACTTGATAAAATGTTGGTTTATATTTAGATATATAAAAAACATATGTGTATGATACAAATTTTACATTTGAATATGATGTAACTACTTTGATGTAACTTTTTTATATATAGTTTTGGCTTCTATGAATGTGTTTATCACATATACATAATAAATATATATAACACACACACATATTATGTCAAAACAAACTTTTATTTTGGATGTGATTAATTACGATTAATTCTTGGACAGCCCTAATTTAAATGTTATTTATATCTATGTTGGTAACGGAATTTTCAAAATTGTTATTTAATTCAATTCAATTCAAGTCTTGCATTTGTCTCAAATATGTTTGTGTTCAGATCTTGAAAATAGGTGTGCTAGTAAATGAGAATGTTTTTAATTTTGAATCCACACGTTTATTAATTCATATATTTATCTCTGTATTTCTCCAGCGGGCTGCAGGCAACTTCAGGACCTGGAAGTTGCTCACGTGGAAGTGGATCCTTGTGGAGATGATCAGTCAGCAGCAGAGGGCGCTGTGCTCGGTCTTTTTGAGTATGACGAGCTCAAGACCAAAAAGAAGGTCCGTGTCACAACCCGACCACATGGGAGGTACAGTTACAAACAAATCTCACCTGACACACATCATAAAATGTTTTTTTTTTTTTTTTTAAGATCATCTCTGTCTTGTTCATTTGCAGTGTTGATGCAGCTGCATGGCAGAAAGGTGTTCTGTATGGAGACGGGCAGAACCTGGCCAGACAACTGATGGAGGCTCCTGCCAATTACGTCACTCCCACTGTGTTCGCGAATACTATCGAGCAGAAACTCTCACTTTTTGCTGATAGAGTAATTGTCCACAAAAGGTAGATGCTAAAGACCATTTACTATATTTATTAAGGATTACCTAACAAATCACATTTTAGCATTGATCTAAAATGAGTGAAATAATTTGAAAATAGTGGCAAGATTACAATTGAAAAATAATGTGATTTTAAACTTCTTAAATCATGGCCAACATGTATATTTATTTCTGCATGTCATGGGGTTGTATCTTTGGAATAATATTGTCATTTTTATTAACAGTTTTATTGCTTTGAATCATTATGGTTTTTTTTTTCCATTTTATATTTAATTCGTTGTTTTAGTCATTAATTAACATTTCTCCATTAGATATTGAGAACATATATTGTGACTGTTGCTGTTGATATTGTTATAATTGTAATATTTAATTATATTGAACATCAAATCACTTAAGTTCTTGACTGATGATGAGGACTTTTGAGAGTCAGGAAGTGTCCTAATTGTTTTGTAGGAAGGTGTTTGGTATAATAGTTAAAACTCTTGTTTTTGTAAAATTTAGTATGTGGTTTTTACTAGTCATATAATTTTTTACTTTGCATTCAGTGGGTTTTGTGAATTAGCATGCTTTGTTGGGCCTTGAGGAAATGTAGAGTTAGATATCAAGCATAAGAGAAAGAAATAACTACATGTTTCATAGTGATATATCTTCTAAAGGTATCAGCATAAACAGCAGTGGTCCAAGTTGCCGTTCTGCACGTTGTGATTGAGATGATACCTCTTCATTACTACAAACTGATAACAGTTTGATACATTTAGGTTTGTGCTGTTAGATGGCATCAAATGCAGCACTGTGGTCCAGTAAAACTTAACCGAGAGATGCAGATATTACTTTTTTTTTTTTTTTTTTCAAAATTTAATTTGAATTGTATTAGTGCATCAGGTCCTGACAATACATTTCCTGGTAAGCAGCTGAAATAACTATTTAACTATAAAACAATTGGTTTCTCTCCCTCTCATTCTGTAAGGTCTCAGTCTTGGATTGAAAGCGAGCAAATGGGGGCTTTTCTCAGTGTGTCAAAAGGCTCTGAAGAGCCCCCTGTCTTTCTGGAGCTGCATTACAAAGGCAGTTCAGACTCTGCACAGCCTCCTCTTGTGCTGGTGGGCAAAGGAATCACTTTTGACAGGTAACCATAACTGAGCATAAATTAAAAACATCTGTAGCTGTTAAATTCAAGCAGATAATCTGTTTGTCTTTCTCATTCCAGTGGTGGTATCTCACTGAAACCATCTTCAGGCATGGATGCCATGAGAGCCGATATGGGTGGAGCAGCCACTGTGTGTTCTGCTATCGTGACAGCAGCTGCTCTGAAAATTCCCATTAATATCATTGGTTTGTCCACTGCATTAGATACTGTGTCATGACATCTGAATTTATTATATTAACAACTGTTCATACAGAAACTAAACTTAGATTCCTCGTTTCAGGTTTGGCACCACTCTGCGAAAATATGCCAAGCGGAAAAGCAAACAAGCCGGGTGATGTTGTTCGTGCCAAAAATGGCAAAACCATTCAGGTATTTAGTAACACTTCACTTGAGTATATTCATAAGACTGCCATGACGCATGTCATGAATATGAAGGAGATTTTTGCATGCTTCTGACAACTGTGTCTAAATGTCATTAGCTCAGTTATGTCATTTTAAATGCATTGGTGCCATTGTTTGAGAAGTCTTTGTTATGACAACTTGACATAAACTAATCACAACCTGTCTATATCTTTTTCAAGACAACTTGGCATTACCAAGACAACATAACCTGTCTTTGTTATGACAGTAGGGTATATGCCGAATGTCACATGACCAAACCGGATCTCTGGGTAGAAAACTTCCGCTCATCGCTATTTCATATGTGCCATTGTTGTTTCAGTCAACCTGGTTAAAACACTTCCAGTTTTTCACTCTCCACTAATATGGCGTTGTTTTATACAAGAAGCCTCCAGGAACTACCAAAGTTAAGTATCACAGATGTCCACTACTTACTACATTCAATAACAAACCGATGGCATATATGAAATGGCGATAAGTGGAAGTGTTCTACCCAGGGATCTGGTTTGGTCACATGACCTTCGACATATACCCTGTTTGACATTACCAAGACATAATTTGTCATATATCTGACATAAACATGATCGTCATGAGGGCATTGCAATTGTGTCATCAATGTTTTCATTGAACTTTTTCAGTTGTTTTTAAAAACTTTTTTTTCTTTAAAATGTCTGATTAAAAGTGTCAATACTTTGTCAAATACTTTATCACTGTGTCATTATTATTAAATGACATTTTTAATGACAAATTCAATTTATGCCACTACAGTTTATACAATTATACAATTCATGACACAATTATGATGGCCTCATGAGAATCATATTTATGACTGTATGTATATGTAATGTGTAATGTCAAGTTATCAAGACAAAGTCAGGTATTATGAATAAGACGTGTCTTTCCGTTTGAAATGCATCCAAAATAAAAGTTTTTTTATAATGCGGTATATGTGTGTGTACTGTATATATTTAGTTTATATAAATAGACGTATGCATGCATATATTTGAGAAAATGTTAATTTATATTTGTATAGTTTTGATTTTATGAGTGCGTCTGTGTTACGTATACATAATGAATATACATGTAATACACACACATACCATGTCAACCTTTATTTTGGATGTGATTAATCCTCTCCCAGCACTAGAAATGACATAACTGAGTGAATGACGCTTAAAGACAGTGGTTATACGCATGCTTAAAATCTCATTCATATTCACAAATGATTTATTATTTTTTAATTTATGAACTTCATAAAATATTATGTCATCAAAAAGACAAACTGCATGAATAAACTGTCCTGCAGCAGATGGTATTTATAATACAATGGCGGAAGTATTTCTTGTTAGAAAGGCTCAGCAAGAACCAAAAAGGAACATTGTTTTTTCTCCAATAGATTGACAACACGGATGCGGAAGGCAGACTGATTTTGGCTGATGCTCTCTGTTATGCTCATAGTTTTCAGCCCAGAGCAATAATCAATGCTGCCACCCTCACAGGTACTACATTAATAAAGCACAGACATTTGTACACACACACACACACACACATATTAATGGTTTCTCTCTGTGTTTAAACCTCCGGCAGGTGCCATGGATGTGGCTTTAGGTTCTGCTGCTACAGGAGTGTTCACTAACTCTGATTGGTTGTGGGAGCGGCTGCATAAGGTAATAATAAGTGATGTGACTGTCATGTGATTGTCAGAATGACGATCGTCCTCATTCACATCATTCTTGTAAATCGTTAGTCTTTGGTTGAGCTGATGTCATTACTGGACTGTGTTTCTTTCCAGGCCAGCGTTGTTACTGGTGACAGGGTGTGGAGGATGCCACTGTTTCAGCACTACACCAAACAAGTAACAGACAGCGCTCTGGCAGACCTGAACAACGTTGGAAAATACAGCCGGTACATTTTTTCATACGTTCCATCCTCCTAATTCAATTGGCCAATGAGCAATAGTAGATCATGGTTTTGATGAAGGTATTCTGTGAACTAAAAGCTTTTGGATGTTCATTGCAAATACAGTACATATTTTATTCATTGCTGCACATACTTACATACTTTATACATATAGATAGATACATACATACATACATACATACATGCATACATTCATAATCTGACATACTTGGACTATGGATACACTGAACCTGTTTCATATATCTTAAATCTCTACCCAGTTTTCTGTTTTAAAGGGAAAAAAGTCCATACCAGAAAGAGAATTATGTTCAATTCCTGAAAATGTGACAATAGCTCCAAATAATATATTAAATGATTTTTTGCATTAAATATTAGAAAATATTTATGCATGTTACCCTGGCCCACAAAACCAGTCAAAACTGTCAATCGTTGTTTAAAAAAAATTGATTTATACATTCATTATATAAATTTCATTAATGTGTACTTAGGATAGGACAATATTTGGTTGAGATAAAACTGTTTTAATATCTGCAATCTGGGTTAAAAAAGTCTTAATACTGAGAAAATCACCTTTAACCTGGTCTATATAAAGGACTTTGCAATACATATTACTAATGAAATATTGAGGTTTGTTACAGCAGAAAATGTACAAAATATAATCTCCATGTCTTATTTTTGCATAAAAGAAAATTGATCATTTTGACCCATACAATGTATTTTTGGCTATTTGTTAAAAATAAACCAGTGCAACATTAGATTGGTTTTGTGTTCCACGGTCACAAATGATTAACATATTTTGATTTACATATTTACATAATTTATCAATATTTATGGTCTGAAAAAAATGTAACACTTTAGATTGACCTCTTGTCATTTTATCTCTTTTTTAAATGTTGAACGCACAAAATTTATATAAAACAAAAAAAGATAATAAAGTTCCAAAATCAAAATGAAATACAACAACAAAACTAAACTGAAATTATAATAGGTAAATAGAATGAAACAGAGTCAATAAAAATAGAAAAATAACAATACCTTTTTTAAAAACAGTTGTGTTACAATAATGATTTACAACAGTATAGAAACCTTAAGACAGTATAGAAACCTTTAAAAATGAAAAGCACTAAAATGTTCGAAAAATCACAAAGATATTAAAGAGCACAACCATCAACTGTGCTAATCATATAAGAATGCAGCTTGAGCACCAAATTAAGATTTAACTTATACCTAAAGGCTGCTAAAATGGTTAAATGAATAACCTTTTTAAATGCGTCAATACAATATTACTGCAAAGATATTTCACAATTTTACTGAAGTAAAATGAATATTTCATTAAATAAATGCCATCTAACAGCATAGGATAATTCTTCCAAAAATATTAAAACCTCCCACCACCCTCAAACTTTTTAACAGTACTCTCTATTTGTGATCCACACTGGTTACCGTGCTTGTTTTGTGTTTTGTTTGCCATGACACTGAAAACCGGTGTGTGATCTCACAGTTCTGGTGGCGCCTGCACTGCCGCTGCCTTCCTCAGAGAGTTTGTGAGCGCCGATCACTGGGCTCATCTGGACATCGCAGGGGTCATGACCAATAAAGACGAGGTCCCGTACCTGAGGAAAGGAATGTCTGGAAGACCCACGCGCACTTTAGTGGAGTTCGCTGCCGGTTTGGCCTCTGACGTGTGACTTTTGACCTGGCCCAAGTATATCCAAGATGATCAGTGTTCAGAATAATAGCCTATGGTTAGAACTACCTTTGCTGCTGGATTTAGCACACACCTTTCAACAAGTGATCAAGAACTCAGAAGAAACTTTTCATGGCAAGAACAGACAAACAGTATCTTATGGAAACTGCTGACTAGTGTTACTAGAAACTGCAAAGTCGTTGCTAAATTTTAGTTACACTGTAACTGGTAACAAAACTAGAGATAGCAAGACTGGTTTGCCTTTAAAACAGTATTGGTAAAGTGGTACAAAGTTCAAATTTTTTAGATTCAGCATAATTGTGTAATAAGGATACATGGTACTAGTGTTATACCATGAAATACAGGAAAACAAGGTCAATAAAGTCCTGTGGCACTGAAGAATGTCATTGTGAAAGACTGATGTTTTGGCATTGAATCATGAGTAGTGTCCAGATTATTTTGTGTTGTAAACATTACAGTTGGTTTATCTTAAACAAGGCTTTTCAATCCGGGGCCACAAGGGACTGCTGAGACTCCACTGTAGTGAAGCACAAATAATCACATTTGGTAAATATAAATAAACTCACATTGACATTAAATGAACAAGCTAATAAATTGGATTAAAATAATTTTATCATTAAATAAAAAAAATGTGAATACATTAGGGCCTCACGGTGGTGCAGTTGGTAGCACGATCGCCTCACATCATGAAGGTCGCTGGTTTGAGCCTCAATTGGGTCAGTTGGCATTTCAGTGTGGAGTTTATATGTTCTCCCCGTGTTCGCGTGGGTTTCCACTGGGTGCTCCGGTTTCCCCCACAAGTCCAAAGTAATGCGCTATAGGTAAATTGGGTAAGCTAAATTGGCCCTAGTGTATGTGTGTATATGGATGCTTCCCAGTAATGGGTTGCAGCTGGAAGGGCATCTGCTGTGTAAAACATATGCTGGGTAAGTTGGCAGCTGATTCCGCTGTGGCAACCCCAGATTACTAAAGGGACTAATCCGACAAGATAATGAATGAATACATTAAAGGGATGACATGGTGACGCAGTGGGTAGCACAGTTGCTTCACAGCAAGAAGGTTGCTGGTTCGTGCCTCGGCTGGGCCAGTTGACATTTTTGTGTTTTGCCTCTGTTTGCATGGGTTTCCTCCGGGTGCTCCTTTTTCCCCCACAGACATGCAATACAGGTGTATGGGTGTGTCTAAGTGTGAATGGGTGTTTGCCAGTGATGGGTTGCAGCTGGAAGGGCATCCGCTCTTTAAAACATATGCTGGATAAGTTAGCGGTTCACTCTGCTGTGGCGACCCCTGATGAATAAAAGGACTAAGCTAAAGGAAAATGAATGAATGAAAGAATATATTAAATAATTCAATTATATAAAAATTATAGTACAAACGATTAATAATCAGCTTATTTAAAAAATTTAATAAAATCAAGTGATTGAATTTAAAATTATTTTGACTTGAATTTTTATAATGATTTTAATTAAATGATTTTAATTTCTTACATTGACAGTGTGAAATAAAGTCAGTCTAATCATATTTTGTAAATATAAATGAAATGTGAATGTTTTTAATAACGTAAAAAGACAAAAATAATAAAACACCATATTAAGATCAACACAAATGTGAGACAAAAATATGAAAAACTATAAGTTGCTTCAAAATCGAATTAAAAAGATTAAGGAATTAAATTGAGAGAGAAGCAACTTAATACAAATTCAATAGGAAAATCAGTACAAATGTGTTAAAGTTAATGGGTGTGTAAATAAACATAAAACATAATAACAAAAAATATAATAAGTTATCGGTAAATACATTTTCCAAATAAATATTTTCCTGTTTATTGTTAAAAAATTACAAGATGAATTTGGTATTTATGCAAAAGTCTGTATACTGTAGATGCACTTGTGTTATGATACGTATACATAAGTTCAATCTTTCATTAATTTAAACACTTTATTCATTATTTAAAATTGCTTTGGTGTCAAATTAATATTTAAATAAACTTTAAAGCATTTTTAAACATTTGTTTAACTTTCTTTTGTCATTCCAAACCTGCTTTACAGTGCCATGTTGCTGATTGTCATCCATTACAGCTACATGGATTAGCAACAATTCAATTCATCTTTATTTGTATTGCACTTTTATAACATAGAAATTCTAATATATTGAAACTTTGTCAGTCCAGTTTTTTCTAAATATGTTCCTGCTGAACAAATTTGTGATAACATTCGCGTCAGTAAATAATGTCAAGAGTTAAAACTTAAATATGCTTGTAAATGGTGCTTGTTTGTATATTTTAAAGATTATGCTGTTGCATGTATCCTGTACAGCGATTGATATTGTAGTGGAAAAAAAACATCTGTACAAAGACCATTCATGTGATCTGGGTCATTATGTAGAAACATTTGAACTCTGTAACTTTGCATGAAAGTGAGTAGCTTTTCACACCACTAGATGGCTTTGTGAAAGAGAATGAAGGAGGAAGAGAAGGCTTGTGTTATCTCAGATTGTTCAGTGTTGTGTCAGCTGGCCCTGTGCACCCATTTACACACAAAACAGGACAATTTACTGGAATGAAACCCTCTCACACCATGCCTGAATGTGTGTGTGTGTGTCTGACATTCTGACGATCCTCTGGGGACAGAGTTGCTAAAAGACGTCTCCAAAACTGCTAAATCTGATGAAATCTAATTTTATCACATCCTCTTAGAGAAATGTATACATCAAAAATAACTAATAGAGTGTTTTTAGCTCTTTAAATGGAAAGGGTTTCAGTAGTTTATCAGTAGGTTAAACAGGAGTGTGTTTTGAAGACGCTGGATCGGACGTTGTGCTGTAAGCTGATGTGGAATTTGTGCAATAAACTGGTAATCTGTAAAGCGGGTCGCGATGGAGAGGAGAGCGATTGTTCTAACAGCACAGAGGTTTAAGCACGCGCGCCCTGCTTTCAGCCCACAATCCCCCTACACACGCACAAACCAAATATCCACAATACACACACACCAGCCGTATCGACGTATTGCATTATTCAATTCAATTCAATTCAATTCCTATTCAATTAAATAATTAGTGTTTCAAAGCAGCTTTACAAAACCAGAAAAGTTATGTATTAGTTACCATAACTTTATTAGACACTAATAATATTAACTAACTAATTACTAAAAACTTTTTTATTAGAATATGCAAGAATTACACAAATTGGGATCACGTACAAAGAAAACAAAACAACAACAAAAACAGAGAGAGAGAAACACTTTACAATAAGGTTTATTAGTTAATGCATTTACTAACATGAACTAATCGTGAACAACACTTGTACAGCGTTTATTAATCATAATTGAACATTTACTAATGTATTATTATCATCCAAGTCCATACTTGTTAACATTAGTTAATGCACTGTGAGTTAACATGAACTAACAATGAACAGCTGTGTTTTCATGAACTAACGTTAACTAACATGAACAAATACTGTAGTAAATGTATTGTTCATTGTTTGTTCATGTAAGTAATTGCAGTAATTAACATTAACTAATGAACCTTATTGTAAATTGTGACCATATATTTAATATATAATATACATAAACTACATGTATAACAGTCAATAAAGGAAGCAAATAACATGGATATAAATAAAACGGATAGAAAGAAATCAAGCAGTGGTAAGGAGTGACAACAATGATAGTAATGTAATGATAGTAAAAATGACAGGAAAAGGACAACAGTAGTAGTAACTACTACTGCTGCTACTACAGCCACACGATGACTACTACTACTGATACTAATACAACTGACTAATACTACTGATACTACTACAACGTCTACTATAACTGATACTACTAAAACATCTACCACTACTACTACTGACACTACAACAACAACTGCTACTACAACATCTATTAGTTTTGATACTACTACATCAACAATGACTACTACTACAACTACTACTTCTGATACTACTACACCAACGACGACTACTACAAACTTTTTGTAGATTACTAAAAACATTTAACAGTTAAAGTTATTTTATAGTGCCATTATGCGCTGTTGCATTATAAGTGTCAAGTAGAACACAGTGCAGAACATGTAGTGCAAGTAGAGTAAAAGTATCTGTTCTAAATGCTCCTCAAAGTGTGAGTGAAAAGTAGTCTTTCTAAAAATACTCAAGAGTAATATAAAATGTAGCTTACATCATTTCTGTTTTTTTCAATAGTGTTTTTAAGTAGGGGAGAGCTGGGGAAAAAAGAAAGAATGTTTTAGACATAAATATATATTTGCTGTGGTTACTAACTCACAAGAGTGGTCTATCAGTATCGGGTGGTATTTTGAAAAAAATGTAGAACAACTTCAAAATAATTTCACTTTAAACATAAATTGCACATTGTTACTTTTGACCCCATCAGTAGGGACAAAAGGACTGTAACACACGGGTGGGTCAAAAGTAGCAACAATATTTGCTAGATTGCCTGGCTTAATCTTGTTTATTTTAAATGTATATGACTATATACCTATAACTATAACCTTGTTAATGTTAACCTCAAACATATTTTGTCCTGGGGCAACATGGTGGCACAGTAGGTAGTGCTCTCGTCTCACAGCAAGAAGGTCGCTGGTTCGAGCCTCGGCTGGGTCAGTTGGCATTTCTGTGTGGAGTTTGCATGTTCTCTCCGTGTTGGCGTGCGTTTCCTACGGGTGCTCCGGTTTCCCCCACAAGTCCAAAGACATGCGGTATAGGTGAATTGTGTAAGCTAAATTGTCTGTAGTGTATGTGTGTAAATAAGAATTTGTGGATGTTTCCCAGTGATGGGTTGCGGCTGGAAGGGCATCCGCTGCGTAAAAACAAATGCTGGATAAGTTGGTGGTTCATTCCACTGTGGAGACCCCGTATTAATAAAGGGACTAAGCCGACAAGAAAATGAATGATATTTTGTCTATTTTTTGAATGATATTTTGTGTATATTTTTTATAAAAATTAGGTTCACCTGTCCAACTGCTCGTTAACAAAACATTCTAATCAGGCAATCACATGGCAGCAACTCAATGCATTTAGGCATGTAGACATGGTCAAGACCATCTGCTGCAATTCAAATCGAATATCAGAATGAAAAGGTGATTAAAGTAAATGAAAGGTGATTTAAGTGACTTTGAATGTGGCATAGTTATTGGTGCCAGACAGGCTGGTCTGAGTATTTCAGAAACTGCTGATCTACTGGGATTTTTCTGCATTTAAAAAGTGAAATTCAGAGCTAACTGCGGCACATGGTGTGATATTTGACAGCTCCATCAAGGGGTGCATGCTGAATGTGCTGGTATAGCCTGGAAAGCAAATTTCGTCAGGGCTTCAAGAAAGTTGCTTTGTTACTTTCTTCCCTGTTCTCCAAGTTAAATTATTTGGCCTTTATGGATTATGAACACAAAATGTGTGAGTTCAGTTCTCTCATTTCAATGGCTTTCAGCCTTAGGGACCGTTTTCCATTCTGAGAATGTAAGACAAGAAAAAAGTGTGCTGTGGTTTTTATACCGCTAGGCTACCACTGAATCAGCTGCATATTGTGTGCGAACACTGCTGTTGATATTGTTATAATTGTAATATTTAATAAAGGTAAACAACTCCCAACACAGTTTCCACAACTCGAAACAGTTTCCACAAGCCTCTCCTCCATCTCTAAAAGTCTCTGTAGTCATTTTGACTTGTATGCACTCATCTGTGAACAGGGGAGTGGTCCAACAGATTATAACAAAAATGTATGAATGAATGTTTTGTTCTTTTTCGACTTTTTGACTACATTCATTCTTGTATTCTTCCATCAATAATATTGCATGTTGATGTAGTCACTATTTGTATCTATTTTAACAATCTAGGCGCAAAGTCTAAAGCGCATGGCGCAAAAGCATTAAGGGCATGTATGAATCCACTATTTTAAGGACTTAAAATTACTCTCCGCGCCTCAGCATATGGTTTAACAAGGTTGTGCTTATTCTCTAAATGAGTTATGGGTGTGATTTGAGCATTAGGTGCATTAAACCAATCAGTCTCATCTACCATTCCCTTTAAGAGTTAGTTGCGTCACGTCACGCCATGGCGCATTTGCTATTTACATTGCGGACTTACACTGCGGTAAGTGAAAAAACTGAATGCTTCACTAGCGAGAAAACATTTCAACAGACCATCTGCTGCACAATGATAAAGAATGAGCCTCCTCCATTCGGTCTCTTTACTTTACTTTTACTCTTTACTTTATTTTTATGGATAAGTAACAGTGTTGTACGCACTCCTCTGAAGACATCCATTAGCGATTTAATTTCGTTCGTTAACCGTTCATTAAATCTATTTCTAAATTGAGTTCTAATTTCCAGCAAATGAATAAATTAACATTAATAATGTAGTGTGGTCAAAAAGTTAGTCTATATATTCAAACATATGTCCTATTCTTATACCCCATATGGTGATGCATACGTCTCCAAAATCTGACAGGTGGACAAATCCAAACTAGTTTTTATTAAAACATATATAAATATGCATATAATAAATAAACTAATAATTATATTAATGACATTATACAAATGCAAATTGTCATGAATAAACTGAAATAAAGTCTATTGCAGTTCCTCAAAATAGCAACGTGCCAAAAATGCACCTTAACACATCTCCTTTTTAGACCGGCACACCTGTGAGCTCACGAAGTGACGAAAATGTATTTGCTATTTAAACAACGTGGCACAAACGTAAAAAATTACTGTTGCGCTGGTCTGAAAATATCAACAAACTGTGCCTTACACGTCTTGCACCTTATTGTGCCGGGTGTATTATAAAGCCCATAGTCTAGGAACATCTAGCACTTTTTGCCCTTATTTTCTTTGATGAACTGATTGTGTACTTGGGAGTTTTTTTTCTTGTGTTTTTGATACTGTTGCCTTGATTGCTGTACTACATTTTCTACAATTTTACTCATAAGTGTATTTTTGGAGCCTTTTTTGGAAAAATGATTCATTAGGAATTAATCTCTGTTTTTCTGTTGTGTTTTTTGACTGTCAACAGTTTGTAAACACACCATCTGTATGCATTAAATACAGTAGGTATTTGTAAATACTGATAACAGTTGCTTTAACTTCATTTGAAACCTTTTCATTGGCAAACATAGTCTTGTAGGCAGAAAGAAACAACATAAACAGCAATACTCAAAAGTAAGCTCATATTTATTACCTTAATTTTACCCCAACAACAGCAAATAAGCCACTAAGCATGTTTAATTTCTGAATGGATCACTCTTTTTGTGTGTGTGAATGATTCAGTGCACAAAAATATAATTACATTTCGCCTCACTGGTGGTAAAATAACAAGCGGAGTGATCCAAACAAGTGCTAGATAAATGACATTCAATAATTATTATTAGGTTTTTATTGCCTATAGCTTTTACAACATTATACTTTAACTGTGTGTAGTTGATGTAGGTCTGGTTAAAATCAGGCTTCATATTCTCAGAGGTGTGAATACTCATTAGGTGACTTGTGAAGATGTCATAGTTTCTTGGTTATTCTTTAAGACTGTCTATAGTACGCCTTCAGATGAATCACTATGTGAGATTTATAAGAGATTTGTTTGAGGCTGAGACAAAGAGAGAACAGCTTTGAAAACAGTCTTGTTCAGAAGTGCAGCCGGAGGACAAGGTCACCCTCATACAGTCAAAATATACTTTTTAGTTACTTTGTGTTAAAGCAGGGAAACATTGTGTAAATGTAAAGGTAGAGCTGATATCCACCTTTTTTACAGAATGTTACATTTTAATCGTTTGTGTTTTCGAACTGCGCAATGGTTACAACTAAAATATAATTCGTGTTTATTTACTCAGAAGACATGTATGTAAAATGGCTATATTTCATTTTCAAGAAAGCACATTAAAATATATAATTAATTAAAAATAATTTGATATTCGTTCATTCATTTTCCTTTGGCTTGGACTCTTTATTCATCAAAGGGCGCCACAGCTGGATGAACCGCCAACTTATCCAGCAAATGTTTTATACAGCGGATGGCCTTCCAGCTGCAACTTAGTACTGGGAAACATACATACACACTCATTTACACATATACACTACGGCCAATTTAGTTTATTCAATTCACCTATACCGCTTAGCTTTGGACTTGTGGGGGAAACCGGAGCACCCTGGGGACACCTACGCAAACACTTGGAGTACATGCAAACGCCATACAGAAATGCCAGACTCGAACCAGTGACCTTCTTGCTGTCAAGCAACATCGCTACCCACTACGCCACCATGCTGCTCCTGCCCTATAATTCAATATGAATAATAATTATGATATATTAAAAATTTTAAATGATAAAATCTGTGATTTTGCTTAGTTGTGCCAGCTTCTGCAGATAAAATGTTAAGATTTTGAACTGAACCATCACACACACATCAGATTTAATAAGTTGGAATAAATGTCATGTTATTTCTATCAAGGACAACTTTTTTTGTTGAATAAGTGGATTGAACATTTAGAAATTTAAATTCTAATATTTTGAGTTTTATCAAAGAAACCCAAAAAAATGTAAAATAAAACCGATTTTAAAGACAAAGGGTATCTGCATTAAAAATTTCACTTTAGCAATATACATATGAACTGATTTCTGAAACAGCATGGCAAACAACACTGGAGTATTAGATGCTCAAAATTCAGCTTTTGTATTAATGGATTAAGTAACGATTTAAAAATGAATAACACAAAACAATTATTTTTTTAATAATGACTTTATTGTAAATATGTTTGTCCAATACACACTAAGAAATGCTGGGTTATTTAAACCCAAATTGGGTAAATATGGAATAACCCAAATATTGGGTTTATTCATTCATTCATTAATTTTCCTTTGGCTTAGAACCTTTAATCATTGGGGATTGCCACAGCGGGATGAACCGCCAACTTATACAGCATATTATTTACACAGTGGACGCCTTTGCAGCTGCAACCCAGTACTGGGAAACATCTATACACACACATTCACACACTACAGCCTACACTACAATTTTAGTTTATTCAGTTTACCTATACCACGTCATGTGGGAAAACATGCACACTCCACACAGAAATGCCAACTTGTTCAGTTGGAACTTGAACCAGCAACCATCTGGCTGTGAGTGCTAACCACTGAGCAACTGTGTTGCCCACATTGGCTTTAATTTGGTCTTATTAATGTAACTTAACACAACAGTTGGGCTAATCTGTATAGCACGAGTACTTAGGAGTACTTAGGAGAAAGTACTTTCAGAGAGTACTTTCAGTCAAATAAATGCAGCCTTGATACTTTCAGAAACAAACAAACAAAACTCATATACAGCCTACATTTCAGAATGATTGTGTACATCAAACTCTAATTAAAGTTACGATAGTAAAGCACTAAATTTTTCCTGAGGGTGTGTTTGTTTGTGTGTGCATGCGTGTGTGTGTGTGTGTTTTGGTTTAAGGGGGTGGTTGGTGTATGCATGCTTTGGGCCAGCAAATTGCCTATTGTGTGTATGTGTTTGTGTTGCATGTTAGTGAATGTGTGTGTGGGAGATTGTGTGTGATTGATCTCCCCCTCTTCAGGCAGGAGTGTGATTGGCTTTAAACAGATTAACATTCTAACGGTCAGAGTCTCAAATCCACCCAGTAACACAGAACTAAATCTGCTCATTAAAACATGCTAACCCTGTACCACATGTTCTCTTTGTTTCGTTTACCTTTTCATTTCTTCGTTTTTTTCTATTTTATTTTTTCATGTTGCAGAATCAGTAAGATCCATCTCTTTGATTTCAATTGAAGATTAGAAACGCAAACATTTTTTTTTCCTAATGACATGCACAGATGAATTGTTAACCACAAAACGAGCAATGTGAGCTAGCAAAATCTTAAGGTTAGTTTGGATTTCATAGGGACTTTATATAAGTAGTTTGAACAAGCATCACAAATATTTTTTGAGTGTGTTAACTTATTGGGTTTTACAGTGTAGCAATGCTCATTATGGTTCTCTCAAAAGCAAATAATCAAACGAATAAATACATCAAATTCTTTCCTTGTTCTGGTTGAAGTTGATTTTGCAGTGTCACCATCATAGTGCACAGTGACTCTGCAACAAGAGATGATTGAGGAATGTAATTTTCCACTCCCCCTGCTTTGGCTCATGTGTAATTCACCTGCAAGCTTTTGTCATGTGCATCTTTGAGGAAGTGTTTCCAATCTCTCTCGCTCTGTCTCTTGTTTTCTCTCTGCATTGTCTGTCTATTGAGAGAGAAGAAGGTGTGTTGACTGCATTGATTGTATGAAAGGCGTTTTCTGTGTGTGAGAATAAATAGAACATTTCTCAGAGACTTGTGTTTCACACATGGGGCTTGGTCCTTTCGTTTTTGTTTTCAGCTGAGAAAGCAATGATTTAGTCAACCATTTCAATCAGTGACTAGTTATTTGATAAACCATTAGTTTGCTTGGCTGAGAAGATGACATGTAATAGTTCACCTAAAAATGAAAATTACCCCGTAGTTTACTTACCCTCAAGCCATCCTTGGTGTATGAATTACAACTTTCTGACAGACACTGTTTGAGTAGTTTAAGATTGTATCTTGGTTCTTCCATGCTGTACAGTATAATGTTGATGGGTAGTTGTTGTTTTATTTTAACGCTTCCAAAAGGGCATAATTCCGTTGTTAAACTAATCCATATACTGTTTGGTGGATAGCACATGTTTATGATGCTAATCTATGCTTTTGTAATAAATATATTTTTAATTTTTAATTTAGAAATATAAAATTAATACATTTATTTTCTAAAACCCAAAGCACTAAAACAACAGAGAAAATCAAACATTCAATAAAATACAACAGATTCAGCATAGAAAAGAATAAAATATAAACACATTGGAATGATCAAGGACATCACTGACTTCTAGACTGACCATTGATATGGGGTAAATAATGGGTTAAGTATTTTTTTCTTTAATAATGACAGTGAGCTTAACAAAAATTTCAATTCTTTCAATTTTCTTTCATTAATCAATGCTTACATCGTTTCCATGTTTTATGGCTTTTTTCCTCGTGAACTACAAATGAAGATTAAAGTTTAAAGAATGTTTATTGTAAAAATAAAATAATGCTTTTTTGCAGTATAAAACACAAGTTCTTTATTGAGATTGATGGTTTCATTGGTTCATTCTGATTCTGATGGTTCTTTCGAAATGTTCTTCACACCAAGAAAAAAAAAAGTTTTTTTAAAGGGGTGGTTCACAGTGTATTTTTAAGTGCAAAGCAATGTGTGCTCATGCTTCATTTGTAGAAAATCACATTATTTTTTTCATATATCTTACTTTGATTATGTACAGCTAACATGAAAATGACTCTCTTATTTCCTAGTTTCTCCGAAAGCCCGCCCTCAAGAGGCTCTGATTGGTCAGCTAACATAATGGCAATGTCACACCTCTACTATCACATGCTTTAATGTTCTTTTGCATTGAACTTTGAGCTTATTACATTCAGAGATGTTGTTTATGTTCACACAGCTACATTACACATCAACGAAAGTTTAAAATATGATGTCGTAGTGGACCACCCCTTTAAGAGTTGTTTGCTAAAATGTGCTTTGGGGAACCAAGAATGGTTCTTCCGTGGCATCAACATGACATGACATGACACGACACAACATGACACGACACAAAACGGCACGACACAACACAACACAACACAACACAACACAACACAACACAACACAACACAACACAACACAACACAAATGTCTTTTATTGTTTGACAGAGGAAAGTTTTGAGTGTTGATTGTGTTATTTTAGTTTTGTTATTAAAGTGTAATTGCACATGTACTGAATAATATTTAATAACCACATATTATACAATATGCTAACATTCATTTATTCATTCATTCATTCATTTTCCTTCGGCTTGTTCCCTTTATTCATCAGGGGTCACCACAGCAGAATGAACCTCACAGCAGACGAATGTGAAGATTGTGTCAGTGAGAGGTGATACAGAGACTAGCGCTAATTACTCTCTCTCTCTGTCTCTCTTTTTCTTTTTCTCTCCGCTCGGTTTTACACAGCGGATGCCCTTCCAGCTGCAACCCAGTACTGGGAAACACTTTCAAACACCATACACTTTCATTCATTGACTACGGCCAATTTTATTTTATTCAATTCACCTATAGCGTATGTCTGGACTGTGGGGGAAACCTGGAGCACCTGGAGGAAACCCACGCCAACATGGGGAGAACATGCAAACTACACACAGAAATGCCAACGGACCCAGTCGGGACTCAAACCAGTGACTTTCTTGCTATGAGGTGACAGTGCTAACCACTGAGCCACCATGTCACCCAAAAATTATATTCATCAGGAGAACCACAAATGTGTGGATTTTGTTTTATTTAAGCGCTACTAAGACTTCATTTCATAAATTGAGTTTAAAATGCACAAACTAATGTGAGAGGTCAGTGAACTGGGTAAAATGGTTATTTGGGAAACAGTCGTTTCTTATTATTCCCAGACTATTATGAGTGTTTGCTCATCATGGTGTCACTTTGAGGCTTTTATTGCAGAAATTAGAGAAAGTGAATGGGATGGTGAGCTCTGATGTTTGTAAGGTGAATGTGTGCGTATATATGTGTGTGTGTGTGTGTGTGTGTGTGTGTGTGTGTGTGTGTGTGTGT
>CAIGQQ010033155.1:125529-141378 GCA_903798035.1 Danio albolineatus
TGTGTGTGTGTGTGTGTGTGTGTGTGTGTGTGTGTGTGTGTGTGTGTGTGTGTGTGTGTGTGTGTGTGTGTGTGTGTGTGTGTGTGTGTGTGTGTTGTGTAACTGCACTCAGGGGGTGTGCTATAATTTAGTGTGTGTGAGAGAATCGGGTTTCTGACAGAGAGATGGCTCAATCTGAAAGAAAAAAGAAGTCATGAAAAAGAAGTTAAGGCTGTTTTAGTCTGTAAGAAAAAACGTGGGTAGTGAGTAGTCTCTTTTTTTTCTTGAAGGGAAAGGCACAACATGAATGGACAAGACACACACTTCACTTTAAGAGATTAATCATCATTTCTTAGGCAAATCATTGTATCTAAAGCTGCGGAGTCTTGTTTTTCTGCCAATAATGAATGGAATTGTGATAGTGAAATGTTTAAGCTTCACATTTGATGTGTGTTTACAGTAAGTTGTGTCCAAAATGTACCATAGATGCATATGATTAAATTTGAGGATAATTGCTAAAATGTAAAATATGACTATATTTCGTAAACAATGAGTTTAATTTAAGAATAGCTAGCTTTCTTTAAGGGTTAGGGTTAGCTTAGAGCAGTTATTTCTAGCTTTTTGTAAGAACAATAGATAGACAACTAGATAAAAGTTTGCGTAGGTGTGTGTGTTTACTTGGTTCTACCAGAGGTATAATTTTGTCTGCAGAAAGAGCTAAGTAGTAAAAACATAAAAAACCTTCCCTTAATCAGATCCACAGACTTTTAAATGGTTTTTCATTCTAAATAATCAGATATAATATATCATTCATAGTCTTTAGTTGTAATTATTACTAACTTTCATATAAATAATAGATTTTTTAAGGACAATATGTGTGTGTGTGTGTGTGTGTGCTTATGAATGGGTTATTTCACGTAGGAGGTACAGAGGTCAGCGGTCTTGACAGCCGACCCACTGAGGCTTTGCATTGTGGGGGATGTAGTTTCAAAGAAATTAAATGAAGAACATTGCTCTGAGAAAAGACAACCTGTGTGTGTGTGTGTGTGTGTGTGTGTGTGCGCGTCTGTGTGTGTGTGTGTGTGTGTGTGTGTGTGTGTGTGTGTGTGTGTGTGTGTGTGTGTGTGTGTGTGTGTGTGTGTGTGTGTGTGTGTGTGTGTGTGTGTGTGTGTGTGTGTGTGTGTGTGTGTGTGTGTGTGTGTGTGTGTGTGTGTGTGTGTGTGTCTGTGTGTGCTTAAAATCTGATTGGCTGTGGCTTTGACTTGAACCAGTTCTTTCTGTCTCCATTCACTTGCTTATCTGATCTCAGAAGACTATTAAGATTATTCGTTTGTGTTTAGAATTTATGCTTGTATATCCCTTGCATTCCTTTTGTGAATATCATGAGCATTTTAATTTACTTTCTGACTTGGACATTAAAGATACAGTTTTTTTCAGAAGATTACATTTTGCTGTTAATTTTCTCACCTACAAGCCATACAGGCTGAAGGTGATGCTTTTTTTCTTTAGTAAAAATTGAGGAAGATTTTTTGGCTGAAAGGCTCCTTGGTCATTCTTAAAAGCAGATGAAAAATGAATGGTTTCTAGGGTTTTGAGATTGAAAAAACATTTACAGCAAATAAAATGAATACCCATGACTCTATTGCATTGTTTCATTTATAACAGTGTGTTGTACAAAATGTTCAGATTCTTGTATAAACTGATCGTTTCACTTTTTAAGACCTCAACACATTTTACAAGCCACAGATATAAATTTTGCTTTGATTGTGTGTTTTGAGTCTGATATTAGTGCTTGTTGACTTGCATTTTATGAATCACCAAGGACATCGGTTTCAGCTTTTGTCTGTGATTTAAGCTTTAGAAGCAGAAATGCCAATTGAGTTGCTGAGCTCAGTTAATTTGTGTCAATCTGTTAAAACATTCTGAGAAAAAAAAAACCCTGAGTCTAAGGAAGTAAAGAAAAAAAAGTATTTTCAGTTGATGAGTTTGGTTGAGTTGTCATGAATCTATTCAAAATGTCCACACTGATTCACAGCTCCATCCATCCATCCATCCATCCATATATCCATATATCCATATATCCATTCATCCATATTATGTTAACATATTATATGCATCTATCCATCTATCATCCATCCATGCATCTGTTCATGCATCCATATTTATTATGTTAACATATTATATCTATCCATCCATCCATCCATCCATATATCCATCCAGCCACCCATCCGTCCATCCATCCATCCATCCATCCATCCATCCATCCATCCCTAACCCTTAACATATTATATCCATCCATCCATCCATCCATCCATAAATATTCACTCATTCATTTTCATACCACAGCAGAATGAACCGATAACTTATCCAGCATGTGTTTTACACAGCGGATGCCCTTCCATGCCACAACCTAGCACTGGGAAACCACCATACACTCTTGCATTTACACACATTCACTACGGCCATTTATTGGCTTAGCTTATTCAATTCACCTATAGCGCATGTCTTTGGACTGTGGGGGAAACCGGAGCACCCGTAGGAAACGTGAACACGGGATGAGCATGCAAACTCCACACAGAAGTGCCAACTGACCCACTGCGCCACTTATGTTAACAAATTACATCACAATGAAAATTATTTTGAAAGTCTGAACTGAAAAACTAAATTGAGCTTTATTAATATTCATCAGAAGATGTTTAAAGTCATGGGTAACATATAAATATTCAAATTATTCTCAAATAAGTAATATATGTTTAATGTCTGAATTATTATTTCTTTTATTTGTTACAGTACAATCTCCTATGCTCCAGCTTTATAAAAACAAAAACAAACAAACACCAAAGCAAACCAGTAAACTGCTTTCACTTTTTGATGCCCACAAATGCCAAACTGAATCGGAATAGTTAGGTTTCGGGATTTCTCAATTCTACATCCTTAATTGACTCAGTAGTTTTGTTTCCCCTTTGTGGGAAGCAAACACACACACACGCACATCTTACTCATCCAGCTTCAGTCAGTGTTTCTTGACTTTTGCTAGACATACTATAAAATATAAAGAAGTAAACCGAGAGATAGAGCAGCGCAGGTCACCTCTCTTTTTTGTGTTCAGAAAGTCATATGACCGATCATGTGACCTCCTCAGCATGACTTTAACCCTGACAGACATCTGGACAAGTGTATGTGTGTGTGTGTGTGTGTGTGTATATGTGTATGTGTGTGTGTGTGTTTGAGTGAAACAGGATCTCCTCTCTCTCCCTTCTGCTTTTCTTCCCATCTCTCTCCCTAATACACACCAAATACCTGCACTTCACAATGAATGCATTCTTACACCGTCTCTATAGACAGACTAGAAGAGCCCTGTGTGTGTGTGTGTGTGTGTGTGCAGCATGGTTCTCCTTCAGGTAGTTTGATTAATAGTGACTTCTGAGGGGTGGAGCTCTTTCAAGCAAAGACTTAATTTGGGATATCCCACCGTGTGTCTCACACACACACACACAGTCTCCTTAGTGACACAAGTTCTGCATGTTTGAATCAAGTCGCTCAATTTCTCTCTGTCTCGCTAATGCTTTTATGCCGCTTCATTACACACTTCTCCTCTTGTCCCCTTTCTTCTTTTCTTTGTTGTAGTGAGTACTAATAGACCATGTCCATTGAACTGGGCAAACTGGACAAAAGCAGCAGTGCTGTGTGGATACTGTTATATAGTATGTACTTTTTAATTGCATTAGCAGTGCACCGCTCCTGTTTTGATGCTGTAGTGTGGAATGAAGGGGCGAGAGAACGTGACGCTCTCTAGAAGTGTGTGTCTTTTTTAAAAGTAACTGTTTAAAACATCTCATCGTTCTTGCATAGGTACAGGACACTCACAGACTCACAAATGTTACTATTCTGTAAGTACATGCTGTTCTTTCAGCGAAGGCCTTCAGCGTTGGGCTTTTCAAACAGGATAACATGGTACAAAAATGATGTAGTTTTCTCTTATGCAGTGGTGGAAAGAGTACTGACAAGTGAAAGGACTAAAAATCTAACACAAGTAGACCTAAAATGTCTTTTCTAAATACTATTTAAATTATGAGTACACTGTAAAAAATGCTGGGTTCCGCACAATTCCTTTATGCTGCCCCAACACAAACGGATTAAGTTAACTTAAATTTCTTTTTGAATTCGGTTAAATGATTATTCCTTCATTCATTTTCTTGTCAGTTTAGTCCCTTTATTAATCCGGGGTCACCACAGCAGAATGAACCGCCAATTTATCCAGCATTTGTTTTATGCAGCGGATGCCCTTCCAGCCGCAACCCATCACTGGGAAACATCCACAAATTCTCATTTACACACATACACCACGGACAATTTAGCTTACCCAATTCACCTGTACTGCATGTCTTTGGACTTGTGGGGGAAACCGGAGTACCCGGAGGAAACCCACGCACACACGGGGAGAACATGCAAACTCCACACAGAAATGCCAACTGACCCAGCCAGGGCTCGAACCTGTGACCTTCTTGCTGTGAGGCGACAGCACTACCTACTGTACTGCGCCACCGTGTCACCAGTTAAATGATTTTAAAAAATGTAAAAAATAATGAAACATAATCAATTTAAGTCAAATTTGTAAAGAGCTTAACAAAAAAGAGCCCAATGAAACAAATTGAACCCTTTTTGTCAAATTCTGTGCTATTTATGTCTAAATTATTTATTGTAAATGCTCAGACATGATGTTGATTGTATTGTAAAAGTTTTGTTGTTCAGTGAACAGTTTTAGTTTCACGTTTGATTGTCCTTTTGCTGTAACCATTCAAACCTGCTGCTTTGAAATTCAGTGTTCAATTTGAAGTCATGAACAACACACATGTGTGTAGCTGTGTTTGTTCAAAGTACTTATTTATAATGAGCTGAAACAACACAATTCTTGAGATTTGTTTGGGACAACTTAATTGTTTTATGTTTAGTTCACTTAAATGCGTTGAAGGAATTCATTCAAAATGAATAAATTGTGTGGAACCCTGTATTTTTTACAGTGTATGTTAGCAAATACATTAACACTTGTGCAGCGTTCAAATGCACTACCCTTTTCTTATGTTTGGGATGAAAATATGCACTGAAATAAACTGCTGTAAAAATGCATCAGACAATTATTTTTTTCAGTTTTCTTGCATAAATCTCAGTTCTGATCAAAACTACTAAATTGTTTAGAAAATTATAGGATTTTAACTCTTTAAATGTCCAGTTCACAAATGATGTCAATGGTTTGGTAAAAAAACACTAAATTACATTTTTCCAATATAAAAAGTAATTGTGAAGTGGATCTTTTTTTTAAATTGACCTTTTATCACAGTCTTGCACATGTGAACAATTAGTAACAACATTGGCTTTGATGCATTGTTAGATTTTCATTTTTTCTCCCTAACTTACTGTTGGTGGCTGTTTTTGCCCCATTGATTGTTTTTGCCTCCATTATGACCACTTTTGATGGTGCATAAATACACAGTCTTTGTTTTTGTTTACTCCATGTAGTTCTGAGAGCTGAGATGTATTTTGATTTTCTCAGACACATCAAGATAAGTGCGTAAAGGTCACTCTCACACGCTCACAGACATGCATACACAGGCTTTAATTCGCTGTTATACTCCATAGGAAATCCAGAAACTAGGCTTTTTTATTTATTTTTTTTGCACAGGCCTACCTGAAGGGTTAATGGTGCCAACTGATGATCAACAGTAAAAATTACAAATTTTACCTTTTCCCAACAGGGAAACCACCAACAATCAAAAATGCATGATTATATGGTGCCACGGTTTTAGAATAAAAAAAGTGGATAAAATAGAGGTCAATGGAGCAAGAACAGTAAATTAGAGAAAAATAAAAACGAAAATTAATCAAACACAATGCTTTAAAGGCAATGTTGTTTTGCATGTCGAAGACTTTGATAAAGGAAAAAAAACTAAATCCAGTCCACAATTACGTTTTAATTAAAAATGCATCATTTTGTGTGTTTTTTCACCATATCAGTGACTTCATTTATGAATTATCATTTAAATGGTTAAAATCCTATAATTTTCTAAATAATTTAGTAGTTTTTATCAAGAATGAGGTTGATTAACAGATTTCTGCATAAATATTTGAAAAAAATATTTATTTGATGCATTTTTGTACAGCAGTTTAATTTAGTGGATGTTTTCATCCCTAACATAACAAAAGGGTAGTCAGTTTGCCCAGAGTGTATTGTTGAGGTTTTTTTTTTTTTTTAAACAAAGCATTCTCTTAAAATATGTGTCAAAATAAGATTTGTCACCAAAAATAATTCTGCTAGCTGAAACACAGAACAAGTTATGGCCAAATTAGGAAACAAAATCACCCCAGAGTGTGTTTAAACATCCCCAACAACACATAAGGGTTAGGAATACTTGCACAATAGTACAGTAAAAGCTCAACATTTATCAATGCATTATTAAAAACTGTGCTTATAACAATGTACTATGAGTCAACTAGAACTAACAATGAACAACTTTATATTCATCAAGAAATGTTAACAAATATGAATAAATACTGTGGTAAATGTATTGTAAATTGTTTGATCATAAATACATTAACTAACATTCACTAATAGAAACTTATTGTAAACTGTTACTGTTACTAATGAAGTGAAGAATAAAAACACAATATAAAGAGATATTGTAACACAGGGCAAAATGCATGTTTTATTTTAACATTACATAAGACTGTAATTTAGACCTTTTACATTACAAATTCTATCATTCATGACCTAAATATTATTTTTATTTACAATAATAATCCTTAAAATTTTGCGTTAGTATATTACAATTTCACATTATCAGTCATGGGCCCTCAATTAGAGGATCTTTTAAATTAGAATTACTTTGAATTGGTCTGTAAATTGAGTGAATCGTTGACTGGAGACTGGGTTTGTCTGGGTCATTTGAATCAGTGAGTCTAACTGTAGATGCCTTTGAATCGTGAGTTGTTGCCCTCTTGAACAGACACCATCAGATCTGTCTAATTCACAAATTAATTGTTCAGTGCAATTTGTGAATCCATTCAACATGTCAAATGATCAGTTTCAGTATAATCAGACACTGTAAATATTGCAGATTACAATTTCTCCAGTAAAAAAAAAATATTTTCTATATTTTATGTTTTTTAATGGAACATGGTTTAGTAAAGTAAACTTTTCATAACAATACTTACAATAGTGTTGTTGTTTAGCATAAATTAACAGAACACTACCACTAGGCCTATCACGATTAAGAATGTTTGTTGTGCTATATATTTTCACAGAAATTGTTGTGATAAGCTATACTATTGACACTTTGAGATCATTATATGCCACTGATTGTACAACGCTATAATAAAGTGCCCTAAAAAACTTTCAAGGGACAAAAACTTCATCTTTAAGGTTATTTAGACTCATTAATATGATGTTATATATAGAAACACCAAAACTGATTGAGGTCATGTCCAAGTAGTTCACAATAAGTCAATATATTGATTATTATGAAAGGCCTAACTACCACTCAAATGAATTGACTTAATATGCTTTTTCAAGATTTTAAACTTTAGACGTTTCTTATACTTATATAGTCTGCATTTATTTGCTCCACAATACAGTGAAAATGTAATGCTGTAAAATATATTTGCAATTTAAAATAACTGTTCTCTTTTAAAATAAATTTAAACATAATTTTTTTTCCTGTAATGAAAAAGATCCATAATTTTCAGCATAATTATGCCAGTGTCTTTAGTGTCACTTAATTCTTCAGAAATCATTCTAATATAATAATTTGGTGATTAAGAAACCCACTTATTTAACATAGTCACAGTTCAAAACAGCAAAAAAGATTTTAAAATTACTTTAATAAAAAAGAAATAAAAAATTGCTGAAAAGTTCGAAGAACAAATTTAATTTGAAATAGAAATCGTATTCAGCAGATGTCTATAGTTAAAAAAACTGATTTGTCAAAAAAGAATAATGTCCTAACAGATAACTGCTAGTGCATTGTGCATTGAAAATAAACCTTATATAATGAATGGTTCCGATTAACAGATGCAGATCAAAATAACCTTTTACTCGGGTAAATTCAAGCTTTTTGAATGGAGTGGAATAAAGTAAATGACAGTTTAAGTTTTTGTAGCGTAATATACAAAACCAACTCAGTCAATATATCACTTTAAACTATTAAAAAGGTTAATAAAAGTCACTTTTTCGAACTTTTCAAGGATAAAAGTTGTTGGAAGAAGGATCAAGGTCCCATTATGCAATTCAAAAGCATAAATAAAAACATGAATCACAAAAAACAGAAAACTGCTAATTTACGAATAATTTTACAGTGTACAGTAAAAATAATGTACTATCCACCACTGACATCAACCAAAGGTTTTGTCCATTGTTTTAAAAGTACGCCATTCTTCTTTGTAGCTCTACCAACAGCAAAATCTCATTGGTCTAAAATCACGCAGAGTATTACATTCTAACACGGTTCTTCCGCATCTTGAGATATTTAAAGCTCAGTCTTTCCAGTGCAGTCACCATCAGATGACCTTGACTCAGATCTACTGTAAGGGCAGACGTGTAACTAGCACAGAGCACATGTCTGTTTGCGTGCCTCTGTGTATGTGTCTTTAGCCTATTCATGTATTCCTACAGTGTTGAGTTAAACCTGATTTTCCTGTTACCTTTACCTGCAGTGTGTGGCGCAATGTGTGCAAAACTAAAACACACTTACAGTCTATGTTTATCCCCCCAAAACACACAAACACATCTTCTATCCTTGTCCCTTAAGGATGTACAGTTAATGCGTCTCATTCATAATTACCTACTGTAATATTCCATTTCTCGAATGAGAGGTGACAAACACCCTCTCATTCCTCCATCTTAAGGAACGACTCAAGGAGAGAAGGTTTATAGTGTAAAATGGACACTGATAAGGGTATAAAAGCAGACTTTGCACCCTCTTAAGGCTTGTTGACTCTCTACACAACCTCACCCTGTTATATGGCTTACCCACAATGCAGCAGGTTTTATAATGTTGCCAATGATTAAAAAGATAATCTCTGATGGTGCTATTTTAGATCTCAAGGTTTTTTGAGCGAGAGTGGAAAGGAAACTTGGAAATGTTTTTTGAAATGTTTGAGACGGTTGAAGGATCCATCAAACTGGTTTGCCACCCTGTTTGTGTGCCTGTATGTGTGTGTTTGTTTTGTGCAGCTATTAGGGATTCTTGTGATCAGTCAACCAACTAGGACAAAAAAATAGTTTTGGCTCTTAAGTGCACCGTCATTTCCTGTATATATGCAACCCCCCCTCGTCGCACTTCTTTCATCCCACCCCTATGAGGTTAGTAGATCTAGCTGAATATGTAACAAGTGACCATCATCATATGACAGAAAACTGACTTTGCAGAAAAATGCAATCGGGTAGTTGATAAATAACACGTCCGTGAGCTTTGTGTTTTCAACATTTGAAGACTCAGTATGTGGGTTATGAAGGAAAGTGCTGTTTCGTAGTAGATTTAAAGGTATAAACTATTACTCAAATGAATTGTGTTGGTGGTTTTGAAACAAAGTTTCTTATGCTCATACAGGCTACACTTTAAAAAATGCTGGGTTCCACACAATTAATTTTTGTTGAGACAACATGAAGTAATTAAGTTAGCTTATTAGTTTTTACAAATTTAAATGGATTGAGCATAAAACAATTAAGTAGTTTGAACAAACAGCAGATGTCTTTTTTTTTTGAGCGTGCGTTTATTTGTTCAAAAATACAGTGTAATGTAAAATTGTGAAATATATAATCCTGAAATTAATTGATGCTCAAGAATCACACTGTTGTATTATCACAGAAGAAAACAGCAGACGAAATCTTTTTTCTTTGATTATTGTAATGTTTGAAAGATCAAAATACATTTTAAATACAACTATTCTGTAGCAGAGGATTTTGTTTCAAAAGAAATCTGTTAAAAATGCTGATAATGCCCTGGAAAAAACATTATCAGTGCATTTTACATTACAAATAATCCTTGATTAACAGATGGTGTTTATTGATTGATTGATTGACAGTTAAACAAACAAACAAAAAAACTAATATATACAGTATGTGCAACATATAAACACATTGGAAAAGGTCGGGTTTGATGTAGAATCGTTGGTGCATAATTTGGTCCAATCCTAATGATGGGTACATCTTCCATAGACATCAGCGTGCGTTTTACAAAGCATTGTAAAGCACTTTTCATTTGTTTGTTAATCTGTTTATTAAAATGTCTGCATCTTTAGCAAACATTTATTTATTAAAAACACTTCATCACAGAAAAGAGATGGATACACAGTACTACAGTATAGGTTCTTAAGATTAATATGAATTTGGTCAAAGTGAGCGTGACACATACCCTTTAATTCGAATGGTATAATCCAACTTGCATAACAAAAAAAAAAAAAAAACATGCATAGAATCACAGGAAATAATGACTACAAAAAAAGCAATGTAAACATGACGACGAGGTAAGCAAAATAATCTTATTTGTTTTTAACTTTGACAAGATTAGTTTAATCATAGATAAATAGATTATAGATTTATTATTTTGCTTGCTTTAAAGAAAAACTCACTTAATTTTGACATATTATTTCTTCAAACAATACAATATGTTTTGATTTTCTAACAAAAGAAATCTGCTTAAGACAGCAGGTCAATGATTTATTTGAATTGTTTAACCTGACATGTTTACTGCTCCAAAATATTTTAAATACTTCTTAAAACATAATATCTTGTGCTAAATAGGAAAAAAAAAGTTGTTGTTTTTTTACCTAGAAGAACATATTTGAGAGCAATAGTCGCAATACTGTCATACAGTGAAACCGTGATATTTTTATCCAAGGTTTTTATACTGTCAAAACCTTACCGGCCCATACCTAGTCCCAACGCAAAACCGATTGTGTGGAACCCAGCAGTCTTTACAGTGAACCCCTTACATTTGATTGGCATCCTGTTCATCCCTCAATAAGCATGTTTCCAGCATTGTCACAAAACAGAAATGTACACATACAAATGTTTTTACAGTGTCCAAGAACAACTTTGCTAAATTATTCAATAGTCTTCCTCAACGTAACATCAATATGGTTAAAGAAGTGGCCTCTACTGTATGACAAATATTTAGTTTTTGTAAATCAAGCCCACACCCACAAACTCACACCCATCTGCGAATCAATGATTTCCACCTATTCTAAGCAACTAAAGCACAATAAAACACACGGCAAACGTGTGACTGCCTGTTTCTTAAGGAACAGGAATGAGAAGATTTCGTGAACTGTCTGAATCGAGTTAAAATCAGGTCGAACAGTTCAAATGAAGGAAATTGATTTCAGGTCAGGCTTGAATAGTTTCCAGCCAATTGCCCCCTAAAACAAACTTTCTGCTCGGTCAATGGACAACCGCATTCACAGCTCACCGCACACAGTTGGCTCCCAGTAAAAAAAAAAAAAAGGACGAGAGAGAAGGGTTTTTGGGTGTGACAAGAAAGAAAGAAATATAGGAGAGAGAGAGAGGTTTAGGAGGGGGCACCTTTGCACCGCCCCACCCCTCACATGCACTGAGTAAACACTCTTTTACCAACTGCACCTCCAATCACACACTCCTCTGCCCCACAGACGGTGTGTGTGAGCAGACTCCAGACAGACTGAAGAGAAGGCCTGAGTGTGTGAGTGACTGTGTGTGAGTGAAACAACATCACACCCCCCACTCGGACACACATTCATCCACCTGAAACGCCAGGTAAAACTCTTTGTTGTCATTTTTCTTTACCTGTAACTGCTAGCGTTTTGCTAATTCAAATAGTCAGTGTTTTACTTGTGCGCTCTTCGTAACGTTGACCTTCATGACCTTCAACAGTACTCTAAAAGTCAAACTTTGTACAGTGTAGATTGTGTTTAAAATGCTTTACATGGATGAACAAGACAGATCAGATAATTTCATTTTTGAGGGACATATCAATATATCAAACAGAAAACATGAAGCTACAGCTACTAACTGTTATAATGAATAGTGTTAGCGTTTGTGTTTTTTTGACTATTGTGCATATGTGAAGTGGTGTAAAATGTGATTGCGCGTGTTGATTGTTGGTCTTTGGACTTGACTTCTCGAGTCTTGTGTTTGCTGATAGGGTGGGCCCAGACCTGAGCATGCTTCTGTTATCAGAAGGCTTGTCACATTTCTTTGGTTGGGGGAAATAGTGTTTTGATTCCCCATAGATTTCTCACATCAATAGAAAGTGATGAGACATCAGCGTTGTGCTTACTAGAGGCATTTTTTTGAGCAGATTTGTGTGTTTGTGTCAGCACATTGTGATTGATCAGGCCTCGTCACATTGTGTTGCGGTAAGTAGATTAAGTTCAGGATTGAGGAGTTCAATAGGTGAGATAAGAAACCTCAAGATGTCGTCAGCATTTGTGGTTCAGCCTCTTCACTCCTATGTAGTCGCTGTGGTGAAAATGAAGCAAAGTGTTTTAGGTTTGTGTGGGATTTGTTCAATTGAATCTCTGTGTGTTTGTATGAAAAAGCAAACAAACAAAAAAAAAAGATTAATATCTGTGTGTTTTTGATTTCGGGGTTTCACTTAACCGTAAGGATTTTTAGCTTTCTGACTTCCTTCTTCCTGTATTGTTGTTGATTGTTAGCAGTGTTGCCTTTTTAACCAAGACTATTACAAATGTCAAGTGATATTAAGCTGAAATAAAATCAAAATAATATTAAAGTGAAATGAACATTTGTTAAAAAACTAAATTTAAAGGTAAAATAGCCCCCCTTTGATTTATTTTTTCCTTTTTTTCAATATTTCCTAAATTATGTTTAACAGAGCAAGGACATATTCACAGTGTGTCTGGTAATATGTTTTCTTCTGAAGAAAGTCTTATTTGTTTTATTTCGGCTAGAATAAAAGCAGTTTTTAATTAAAAAAAAAACATTTTAAGGTCAGTAGTCCACAGAACAAACCATCATTATACGATAACTTGCCTAATTACCCTAACTTGCCTAGTTAACCTAATTGACATAGTTAAGCCTTTAAATGTCACTTTAAGCTGTATAGAAGTGTCTTGAAAAATATCTAGTAAAATAGTATTTACTGCCATCATGGCAAAGGTAAAAGAAATCAGTTATTAGAGATGAGTTATTAAAACTATTATGTTTACAAAAGTGTTGAGTTTCTTCCCTCCTTTAAACAGAAATTGGGGGAAAAAATAAACTGGCTAATAATTCAGGGGGGCTAATAATTCTGACCTTCTGACTAAAACTAAATAAAGCTATATAATATAATATATAATAAAGCCAAGTACATATTCAAAGAAATACATATTCAACATCTTCATAAAAAGATACAAAATAAAACTTATAATGTGTATATAAAATTGGAACTAAAAGTGAACATATATATGAAACATATTCTTAAATAATAAAATAATTCATGAATAGCACTGATTGTTAAGGTATTTTTATTTAACACCTGTTCAGACTACACTGTAAAAAATATCTGCTAAAAATAAATGTTTATTTACAGCTAGAAATTGCATTGTACAACATTGATCTCTGCTCTGTCAACTTTTGAAGTTGAAATTTTAACTCTGCAGGTTAACAAAGGAACTTTTTTGACATTTTAGTAGCTTGAAACAGTATATTGTATAATAAAAAATATATTGATAATTAAGGTCTGTAAAATAACAGAAAAAGTACTGGTTTTTCACCAGGTTTTCGCACCGTATAATACAACACCAACCTAGACAACATATCACTTTGAACTATTAAAAATGTACACTTTTCCAACTTTTCAACATCAAAAGTTGGAGGAAAGATCAAGGTCCCGTAATGCAATTTAAAAAATCAAAAATAAATGGAAAACAAAAACATGCATGACAGAATATGAAAACTGTTCATTTACGTGTACCATACTTTTTGACAAGTGTGTAAGTCATGAGAACAGTGATTGTGTGTGTTTTATATGAATATCTTGATAAAGGCTTTACTGTAGCTTGTTTTCATAGAGAATTGAAACTGAGGCTGACAGGAATTGAGAATGGCATTGCGGGTTTGACAGTCTCTGTGTCCACACGTCTCTTGCTCCATCTGCCATCGTTTGATGGTTGTGTTCTGAGCAGAAAACTTCAGATTTTCTTTCATTTTGTTTTATGTTTGATTGTCTGTGTGCAGACATATATTAAGTATATAAACGGTATGTATATAAATGTATGTCCTGGCAAGTACTAAAATGGAAATTAAACAAATCAAAGTAAAATATTAGTTAAAAACAAAAGCCTCAACAGAAACCAAAAGGTCAAAAGCATGCTTAAATGACTAAAACTTAAACCAAAATAAAAAGACTTTTTTTTTTTTTTAAATACTATAATATACATATACTATAGTATGGTAAACATGCTAATATATATTGGTTGTTTATCATATAAATATATATACTAAATGATATGATATATATATATGTATATATATATCTGATATAAATCTAAAAGGTATGCTCGGTTATTTGTAATTCGGCCATTTTGCAGACATAAAAAGAAGACTTTTTAGTTATTGGAAATAAAATATAAATATTACACAAAAAGCTTAAACAACTTAAATCAAAATTAAATATTTAATTTATAAATATAAAATATAAAAAATATAAAAATATAAAAAATAAAAGCTGAAATTAATTTAAACAAAACTAAAAGAGAAGACTCTAATTTTAATTAAACTGAAAATGCACAAATATAATTGTATTCACATTTAGGTGTACTAAGAATGAACAATACTTCTAGAGCATTTATAAATCACAGTTCAACATTTAGTAATGCAATATTTTAATTAGAATTTGTGCTAACATTAGTTTATGCACTATGAGTTAACAAGAACTAACAATGAACGACTTTCACTAACTTCAACAAACATTAACACATAAGAATAATATAATAAATGTATTGTTCATTGCTTGTTAAATGCATCAACTAATGTTCACTAATGGAGCCATACAGAAAGTCTTACCTGGATTACAGATAAATAATATTTAAATGAATTAAAACAAACAGAAATCACTAAAATAACAAATAAATCTGATTGTTTATCATCTGAAGTAAATCTACAAAATGCTCTGATATTTGTAAAGGTCAGACATTTGACCGACATTTGACCACTTCGGTCTAAGCAAACTGTTTGGCTGATTAACAGAAGAGCTAGATCCCTCCTGTGTCACTTTTAAAACCATCCAACTACTTTAACACTGAATAATGTATTTTCTTTTTCTTACTACAATTAATGTTCACATTGAAAACTCTACTGGCTAATTGAAAAGCCATTATAGATTACCAACTATAGTGTTTACTCAGTCACTGTGTGTTTTAATTGTAAGCATGTGTTAACTTAAAGAGAATTGTGGATTATCATTTAGAGAGAGTTAATGTTAATGATCTGCACAGTGATTATAAAGTGTTACAAAGGTCAGTGTTTGTCAGAGATGGGGTTTAATAATTATATGGCACCATTATACATGTTTTTGCTTAGTCACTGAGAAGAACGCAAGTCGCTGCACTTTTCAATACATCATGTGAGTGGTTTCTTAAAATTTTTAAGACTCTCTTCAACAATAAACATTAACTCACTTAGATTATCTGTTCACACCGCAGTAAACTTTAACTCTTATGGCACTGGTCATCTTCTGTGGACACAGATTTAGAGCTGGTTTATTCTGGATAAACTGAGTATCAAGATTTTTTGTTTGTTTGTTTAGAATCAAAATCACAATTCTGAATAAGCAATTTAACAAACTATATAATAATAATAATAATAATAATAATAATAATAATAATAATAATAAT
>CAIGQQ010033155.1:144395-182395 GCA_903798035.1 Danio albolineatus
ACACACATACATAAATTCATGTGTTCATGTTGATTTATTAAAAAATCATTTTCTACGATGATTTTTGTTGATCAAACGGACACGACATGTAAAAATAAATTAAGTGTTTGATGACATCATTATCAAGAATTAAGGATTAAAACCATGGTCATCCTAGAAGATGCATATTTAAGCCACTTTAGCATTTTCGAAATAAATGAAACGAGGTTTCGAATGACCATCAAGTCATCAGCCTGGTGTGTTTATTTGTGTTTATGTATAAATGCTGAGCTCTTCAGTCACGTCAAGGACTTTTCAAACACGACACACTCCATTGATCAAGCAAAAGAGCGAAGAAAAGCCTCCAGATGCAAACAAAAGTCCTGCTACTCTCAATGTCATGGGTTTGCATGTTTTTATCTCTTCTTGGATGTTGGATTGTCAGCAAAAAATTAATCAGCTAAATGTTAAAAAGTCTTGATATTGATTCAAACACTCATGCATTATTATCTCTAAGTAATCATGACTTGCATGAGTTTATTAAAATTTTGATAACCACAACATAGCATTTAAATCTGCATTAAACCCAGGTCGCAACTTTATTCTTTATTAATAGCATTGTTATTTCTGTGTTACAAACATTCCAATTATGATAAGAGCAAGACTAGCACTTTAAAGTTGGATTATAAACAGCCGATTTTCCACTGTGCAGTACGGTTAGGCTTTCGCCAACTCAACTACATTTTTTCATTCTGGATCGTCCTGTCTAGTTGATCTTGGATCTACTCTTCAGCTACTAATAGGATCATTCTGAAAACGTAGCCCTATATACATTTCTGAGAGATCGCAAATTATGTAGCCAGAGGCACGTATGGCTGCATTCCATCTTTAAAATGAATGCTTTGGGGCGGTATGATGCTGTTCCTTTTTGCGCTTACCAGCTGACCACTTACCTCCATGTGGACGGCTTTAGCGCTGTTAACAGTTTGTTAAGTAGCTCGCCATGTACATCAGCAGTCTTGAGTCACAAAGGAGTTGACCATGATGAAGGGGTTCGAGTCCGACAAAGAACGGTTCCAGAAAGCGGTTAAGACAAAAGCAGAAGCCAAAAAATAAAATAAACGAGTTAATAACAATACTAATAATAATAAAATCTGAAAACATGGTAAAAATCAGTCAAGGCCTTTTCTTTTTCGGGATTGCTTTTTAAAACTGTTGGTTGGGTTTGGGGAAGTGGATGGGGAGGTCAACCGGTGCTTTTAAAAAACAATATTGGTTGGGTTTGGGGAAGGAAAAGCGTGAGTCAGTTGATCAGTCAGTCAGTAAGTTGACAGTGGCCTCGGGTGGATTTAGGCGAGAACAGGAGGCGCAAATAGCACTCGGCGTGGTAGATTCGTAAAAGCAAAAAATGCAAAAAAAACATAGCTCCTGAGCATATTTGCCGCTCTCCAGAAATGTAGACAACAATACATTTTCAGAATGAGCCTGGGTTGCAATGAGAGGAGCATCTGGACCTCTTCTACTGACCATAATCCCGCCTTTTCAGATGTCCGTTTCTTGCGATTTAGTCATGCGGACCAACGATACGAATATAAAATAGCGGGTTTGTTATTAGTATTGTACTGTTTTGTTAAATATCTTTTGAATGTTAAATGAAACAAAATGTTACAAAAATAAAGCAGGTTTGTTGTTTTAAGTCACAAATTTAATGATGCTGATAATGACAATTCTCTCAGACCAATCAGTGATCAGCAGTCTGCATATGCAGTGGTTTAAAGTAAATGACTCAAATTGCTCAAGAATTGTACTTTTGTATGTAGTTTAAAGTGTTCTTGTTTGTGATTCGCCTTGTCTTGATTTGAAAACAAAAAAGGATTTTAAGATAAAAAATCTGAAGTCTTGTTGAAATGAGCGCACGCTGCTTGTGTGTGTGTGTGTGTGTGTGTGTTTGTGTGAGAAAGAGAGAGAGAGAGGGAGAATCTTTACGTACACAGCTAGTGATTTGTGCTGGTTAATCATCCACCTGCTGCTGCCTCAGGTTTCCTTGCACCAAGTGTGTGCGAACACACACACATACACACGGAGACATGTAAAGGTCAACCATTGCCAGGCAGGTACAGTGAGATATGGAGAGCTGATGTTGGCTGGAAAGTGAATAATGTTTTTTTTTTATACTCTCTATGGTTTATTTTCTCTCTCTTGCCACGGATTCTCACTTCCTGCTGTTTTCTGTATCTCTGTACGGAACAAGGAAACTTCCACAAAGTCTCACTTCCAGAAACACACGAGGGCCTAAAAGACTCTTCTTTGTGTCCTTTTGTTGTCCCTGGTGATTTGTTCCAATTACTGAGTTAGTAATTACATTTAATTCATTAAACTGTATGGTGATTGGGCAACACGGTGGCGCAGTGGGTAGCGCTGTCAAAAGAGTCGCTGGTTCGAGCCCCAGCTGGCTCAGTTGGCATTTCTGGGTGGAGTTTGCATGTTCTCCTCCTGTCTGCGGGGGTTTCCTCCAGTGCTCCGGTTTCATCCATAGTAAAGACATATGCTATAGATGAATTGAATAAGTTAAATTAGCTGTAGTGTATGTGTGGGTGTGAATGCAAGACTGTATGAGTGTTTCCCAGAGCAGGATTGCAGCTGGTAGGGCATCCGCTTCCTTAAATATATGTAGGAATAGTTGGCGGTTCATTCTGCTGTGGCGACCTCTGATAAATAAGGAACTAAGCCGAAGGAAAACGAATGAATGAATGTATGGTGATTGATTAATTGATTAACAAACGGAATATGTCACTAAGGGTAGTAATTAGAAGTTTTAGAACCGAATTGCTAATTTGTGTTTATAGGTATAGTCAGGGCTAATTACTTGTTTTTGCATTTGACTATGTCTAGTAGTATTTTTGTATGGTTATATACTAGACAAAACAGCGGTCTGTTGTTTTTGTATTTCTTTTTGTACTATTTTGATGGTTCTCTTAAGATGTTAATTCTTTTAACTAAAAGAGTAGCTTTTAAGCTACATGTTAACTAACTTTTATTGGGTTATTAATAGATTGGCAAGTATGCTGCGCCATGCTGTACTTTCTTCACATTTTATTTATACTGTACTGTACTATAACCTGGAGCTGAACACGCTCAAAACGGTGGAGATGATAGTGGACTTCAGGAGAAACCCCCCTGCACTCCCCCCACTCACCATCACGAACAGCACTGTGGCTGCAGTGGAGTCATTCAGGTTCCTGGGCACCACCATCTCTAAGGATCTGAAGTGGGACACTCACATAGACTCTATTGTGAAGAAAGCCCAGCAGAGACTGTACTTCCTCCGTCAGCTGAGGAAGTTCAACCTGCCACAGGAGCTGCTCGTGCAGTTCTACTCAGCTGTCATCCAGTCCATCCTCTGCACTTCAATCACCGTCTGGTTCGGCTCAGAAGCCAAATCTGACCTCCGTAGACTACAGCAAATAGTCCGGACTGCTGAACGAATCACTGGCACTACCATTCCTACTCTTCAAGAACTGTACTCTTCTAGAGTGAGTAAAAGGGCATGCAAAATCACCCTGGATGCCTCGCACCCAGCACACTTCCTGTTTGAACTGTTACCATCTGGCCGGCGCTACAGAGCAACGAGCACAAAAACTGCCAGACACAGGAAAAGTTTCTTTCCTCAGGCCATCTACCTCATGAACAGTTAATATTTCTCCTATTGTGCAGTAAACATGCAATACTTTCTCATACGCACTTGTACACAGCACTTTATAATAAAATACATTGCAATACTTCTTACGCATCTGTACACAGCACCTTACAACAATATACGATGCAATACTTCTCCTTACGCATTTGTACACAGCACCTTATAACAATATATAATGCAATACTTACGCTTTTGCACACAGCACCTTATAACCTGTATATTTATAACAATCTGTACATACATTTCAACATCCAGATCGTTGGACTGACTGCATCTCTGTTTAACGTCTATCGTCTTCTTTTTTTATATATTTATTCTGTGTTGTCACTTGTCACTTCATGTACACCGGAAGCTTCTGTAGCCAAAGCAAATTCCTTGTGTGTGTGAAGCACACTTGGCAATAAAACTGATTCTGATTCTGATTCTTTCTATTTTATGACTTGGCACAAGCCTTATAGTGCATAAAATGTCATCCTTTTTTTCAGCTTAAAAGGTTTAAATGCTGGTTACACTGTCTTATTTTGTTCATCTCCTTTAGACAGATGCAGATGCTTTAGATAGATGCTTTTGCTATGACAACCATTTTCACAGTTCATAGAACTATCGCTGATGTAGAAAGTCCTGATTTTGGCTTTTTTTTACTGCAGGAATTGTAAACAATTTTAGTTCTAGGAACACAATTTGGGGAAATAAATTAGTTCCTATTCAGAACAGGGTCTAATCTGACATAATAGGTACTACAATGATGCAGGTGTACATTTGCTGATTGTGTCAATGCATGCAATACAAACCACTGTTAAAAAACATACACATAAACAAAACTATTGTTAGCTGCCTTTACCAGCACTCTATGTCTAATACCTGTGCTTTATGTTTGTGTAGAGCTAATAGGGATTTAGTATATTTTGTTGTTTTAGTCATGTAACTTACACATCTACATTCCATCTATATTTTAATCAGAAAAAGGAAAAACAAAATTAAAAAACACAATTACACCGTCCTCTATCCTCCAGTTGCTGTTTTGTTGAATGCAGTTAGTTCCTGGAAAACAAGACCTGATGGCTAGTTCCTATGGCTGAGTTGTACAGTAGCTACGTGTTAACTAACTCTCATGTGTAGAATATGTGTATGAGTATGTGTATAATGTTAGGCTTAGTTTAAGTTAATATGCTTGCAAAGTTACTCATGGTCAGTTGAATATCTTTTGGTGGAGCATCAAAATAAATTGTTTAATAAAGCAATTATTAAGTTGAGTCTATTAATACTCTAACAGCTGCTATAGTTGTTGCAAACTTCTTTTGGTCAACAGAATGTCAAAAGAGAACCTTCAAAGTGACCATCAAGCTAAGTAACTGATTTTAAAAAGAAAAGCATTTAATGAGTAAGAAGAACAACAGACCTGACTTGCCTGTATACATATATGAACAAACCCCAAAATATAAAAGCCTTTAGCCGCAGACTGCAATCGCGTGTGGCGTTTTTAGGTTTTTAGTAACGCCTGTGTTCCAGACTCTAAGTGCAACAACGGGTCACTTGTGAAGTCTCTCATCCTGTGCTGTATGCTCTTAGATGGAGAGCACACGAGACAAGTTTTGTATTGTTTTTATTGCTTTTCTTAGTAAACATGCGTTAACACTGACGTCTTTACACAGTTGCCCTCGGGTCGTTGTTGCATCTCGTGCATGAACGGCATGTTTTAGTTGAAAAAGCATGTCTAGTTTAGTCATTTCTTTTCATTGAGTCTCTTGTTTTTGATGTTTCCTCACACTTAGCTTGGAGCTGTGTATTTTTAAGCTAGGCCCAGTTGTATTGTTTTATAAATAAATTGACTAAAATTGACACGTTTTACTACTCTTCTTGCTAATTGTTTTCTTTTTAATACCTCTTTAATGCTTCTTTATTTATTCAGTATTTGGCAGAGATCCATATTTCTTCTCTCTCTCGACCTCTCTTTCCTCCCGGTTTTTGCTGAATCGTCTTTCATTGTCATCTGCACACTTCCACTGACCCCACTTCCACCAAGACCATCTCAGTTTATTACACACTGACAACCAGTTCATTTAAAGGCAGTGCATTTTGTGGAAAAAGTCAGGCTGTTTTCCAGGATATGCTTATTTTTACAGTTAATGTCCATTGTTTGTGTTCTTAATGCTTGTGTGTGTGTTTTGTAAAATTAACCCTTTAGTTTTGGTCTGGTGTTGCCACTGTCTCTGTTGCTTTAAGAGTGATGCATAAATGTTCCATCTATGTACAACATATAAAAATAAAAGAGTTAATTTTATGTTCAGCAAAAGAACATTTTGATCAACAATTTTTTTTTTTTGTAGCATAAAGAACATTTTAAAGATCGACAGACCTTCTTCCCATCCAGAAAACCTTTTGTGGAACCATCTTTGGATGTTGAAGGTTCTTCATGGAACCATCAATGCCAATGAAGATTTTTTTTAAAGAGTGTACAGACTCATTAGCATAGATATCTCTTATTGGCTGGTCTGCCGGGTCCTTTTGGCTTGTGATTAGTCAGTCTGCGTTTCTTCCTGTTTTAGCTTGGCCTTGAGCCACACATGTTCTGATTTTCAGCATATGCGTGTGTCAGCGTGTGAATGAGGAAGTGTCGTGGATATGTGTGTGTGTGAGAGCTTTGCTTTAGTACTGCTGAGTTGCCTGTTATTCAGAGCCTTACAGTCACAGTCACATGCTCCTTCAGCGAGCCTCTCAACTCATCATGAAAACACCAGGTATTTCAGCATGGTGCCTCTTCTAGTTGCTCATTTGGACGTTTAAACTTTAATCCTGGAGTGAATGACTAATTAATTAACTCTTACACTTTTATTGCTGCTTCTTGTCCTAGAAGTTGTGTGTGTGTGGATTTTGGTGTCAGTGTGAGCTTATGTGAAGTTAGTTGTGTAGATCCAGGTTAAGCTGTGCGTGGGTCAGCATGCTCTGTGTGTGTAACCATGGTTTTATTGCTAAGCAACCTAGCTACCTTACCCTGTAAGCAGGCATCAAGGTCCGGCTGACTGATAAATGACTGAATAGAGCCATCTAACAGCAGAACGGTGTGACTGTATCTGCGCAGTTTCTTCAACAATGTCTCTGTCAAACATTTTGTGGTTTATTTAAATGTGTCTGTTTTCTGCTTATGGAAAATTCTGGTCTAAGGATTTGGATATTTCTTCCATGCTGAAAAATGTAGATGCGGCTTAGTGGGGTTTATTAGGCAGCTTTATGTGTAGAAGAGGATTTACGTTTTGTGTGTGTGTGTGTGTGTGTGTGTGTGTTATGCAGATAAAAACAGGACTTATAATTTATTATATTTTATTATTAAATGCATTATTCAGATATTTTAATGGACTTGGAAAGATTAGATGATAATGTTTGGTGTTTAATATTTAATAATATAATTGAATTTAATCTTTAAAAAACACACAAAAAGCTAATACAACTAAAACATTATCATTAGCAAGTCTCAAAGTCAAAAACCTTTCATTATCTACATATAATGTGAATGTGATTAAGGCAAGGCAAGGCAAGTTTATTTATATAGCACATTTCATACACAGTGGCAATTCAAAGTGCTTTACATAAACAGAAATAAAATTGAAGTATAAGAAAATAAAACATAAAAACAGATTAAAATGAGTTAAAACAAGTTATAAAAGAATGAAAAAGAAAGACATAATAAGGCGATCTGTTGGACGTAGCACAGTGCTCATTCAGTAAAGACACAGCTAAACAGATGTGTTTTCAGTCTTGATTTGAATGTGCCTAATGTTGGAGCACATCTGATCATTTCTGGAAGCTGATTCCAGCAGCGAGGGGCGTAATAGCTGAAAGCAGATTCACCCTGCTTTGACTGAACTCTTGGAATTTCAAGTTTATATGATCCTAATGATCTGAGTGATCTGTTAGGTTTGTAATAAGTGAGCATATCTGTAATGTATTGAGGTCCTAGGCCATTTAGTGATTTGTAGACAAGTAGTAATACTTTAAAATCTATTCTATAAGTAACTGGGAGCCAGTGTAGAGACCTGAGTACAGGTGTGATGTGCTCTAATTTCCTGGTTCTGGTCAGAATCCTGGCCGCAGCATTCTGAATGAGTTGCAACTGTCTGACTGTCTTTTTTGGGAAGGCCAGTGAGGAGCCCATTACAGTAATCCCCCCTGCTGCTGATAAAAGCATGAACAAGTTTCTCTAAGTCCTCACTGGACACAAAGCATCTAATTCTTGTAATGTGTGTGCACATTAATTAACCTATTAATTATTAATTAATTAATACATTTTTATCTGATATATACTCTAGCCATAACATTTATTAGCAAATAAATACCAATATTTAAACCAAACTACCTCCATAATAACTATTAATAAGCAGAAAATTACGAGTTTATTGAGCTAAAATATATCGTTCAATAAAATGTGACCAATATTTTAATAATGTGAAAACAATGTAAAGTTAAATGTTGTTCATGTTAGTTATAGCATTAAAATAATTGGCTTTTTGTAATTGTTTATGAACAATATTTAACAATATTTTCAAATGTTCTTTCTCTTTTCAGATTCCAGTCCTGATTGGATGCTTATTTCAGAATGACAGCAGAAGACTCCGCCTCTGCCGTTGCTATGAGTAACCCTAGCCCATCCTCCTTCTCCAAATCCTCCTCTGGACATCCGCAGCATCACTGCACCGTCCCAGAGGGAGTAGCTGGAGCCCCCAATGAAGCTGCGCTGGTGTCCCTGATGGAGCGGTCGGGTTATGGCATGGTGCAGGAAAACGGACAGCGCAAATACGGCCCGCCTCCAGGCTGGCAAGGCCCTTCCCCTCCCCGCGGCTGTGAAATATTTGTTGGTAAAATCCCACGTGATGTTTACGAGGATGAGCTGGTGCCAGTTTTTGAGAGTGTGGGACGGATCTATGAGATGCGCCTTATGATGGACTTTGACGGGAAGAACCGTGGTTATGCGTTTGTCATGTACACGCAGAAGCACGAGGCAAAGCGAGCAGTCCGCGAACTCAATAACTTCGAAATCCGTCCTGGGAGATTGCTAGGTGTGTGCTCCAGCGTAGACAACTGCCGCCTCTTTATTGGAGGAATCCCAAAAACCAAGAAACGGGAGGAGATCCTGGAGGAGGTTTCCAAGGTGACAGAGGGGGTGCTGGATGTGATCGTTTACGCCAGCGCTGCGGATAAGATGAAGAATCGTGGCTTCGCTTTCGTAGAGTATGAGTCTCACCGTGCTGCTGCTATGGCCAGAAGAAAGCTTATGCCCGGACGAATTCAGGTTAACATCAGTTCAAATTGAAAACAATGGAATTGTTCACTCCAAAATGAAAATGTACTTTTTTTTCTTTTCACTGGGGCTTTAGAAGAGCCATTTTTTCTTAATGTAAAAAATATTTTGATAACACATCATATTAGTAGCAATTGCAGCATGGTAGCTCAGTGGTTAGTACTGTGACCTCACAGCAAGAAGATCGCTGGTTCGAGTACTGTGTGGAGTTTGCATGTTCTCCCCGTGTTGGCGTGGGTTTCATCCGGGTGCTCCAGTTTCCTCCAAAGTCCAATGACATGCACCACAAGTGAATTGGGTAAACTAAGTTGGCCGTAGTGTATGAGTGTGTATGTGAATGGGAGTGTATATGAGTGTTTCCCAGTACTGGGTTGTGGATGGAAGAGCATCCGCTGCGTAAAACATATGCTGGAATAGTTGGCGGTTCATTCCGCTTTGGAAAACGAATGAATGAATAAGTAACAATTCTCACTTTCATCTAGTGGCTTGTTACCTGCATATTAATAAGATGTTGGCTGTTTATTTTTACATATTTTAAAGTACAAATTTCACATGATCATATTTCAGATTCTCAACCCAATACCTAAACTATACATAACTACTACATTAATAAATATTAATAAGCAGCAAATTAGGAGGGTTTTTTTTAGCTAAAAGTCATCGTTAATGGTTTGTTAATATCAAGCATTGTAACTTGAAATAAATTGTGACTAATATTTTAGTAATGTAAAGTAAAATGTGAAGTTAACTGTTCTTCATGACATCATTAATGCTAACTTTTGCTAAATTTTCAGAAGATCTATGCAATTATTTACAGTATTAAAACTTTTTTGTTATAAGCCAAACTGAGCCAAACTGAGCCAAACCAGCCAACTATGAAGTGCATCACAACATTACAAACTTTAATTTGAAGCAAAGAAGAAGATTTGACAAAAAGATACAAGACTATGTACTTATTAATAGCTTTTATAAGGAGAAGAACTACAATCGCATGAAGCACTGCATATGGCACAATCCAAATACAAACTATGTAGAAGTATTCATTATATATAATTCCTGTTTACTGCAAAATATGCATAAAATATTGAAAATAGGACTGTTCTGATTCTGACTCTCCGATTCAGTACTTGAGCTGCTGCAGTTAACAGGTAGCTGGAGAGAAATATTAGTTTAATGCCTCTAGATGTACTCTGTTCATCTGTTCATCCTCAAATACTGAATGGCTTGAGAAGACTTGTAACAAAGCTCACAACTCACCCAAGGAACTGTTATGGGGTTTTTATCATTTATATTTGTGCTTTCAGAAGAAATACTATCAAAAAATTGCTGAGTGAAGATTTCCAGAACTTTTCTTTCGTTTTTCTTGGAACAAAAACACACATAAATGTTGAAATGATTTTCTTTTTGAGTGAACTTTTCTGTATTCCATTTATGCTACTTATTGAATCCACCTCCACTATGTTTAACCTGTTTGTGAGTGTGTTTATCTTTATGTTTGTTTATGCAGCTCTGGGGTCACCAGATTGCAGTCGACTGGGCCGAACCTGAGATTGACGTTGATGAGGATGTGATGGAAACAGTGAAGATCCTGTACGTGCGGAACCTGATGATCGAGACCAGCGAGGAGATCCTACGCCAAACATTTGGCCAGTTCAACCCTGGCTGCGTGGAGCGTGTCAAAAAAATCCGAGACTACGCCTTCGTTCACTTCGCCAGTCGAGACGATGCTGTGGTTGCAATGGACAACCTGAACGGCACAGAGATCGAAGGTTCCCGCATAGAAGTGACCCTGGCCAAGCCTGTGGATAAAGAGCAATACACCCGCTATCAGAAAGCATCAAAGGGAACAGCGGCTGCCACAACTGTCGAAAGCACTCAACAAAGTTATGTGTATCAGTGTGATCCATACACGCTGGCCTATTATGGCTATCCATACAACACACTCATCGGACCCAACCGAGACTACTTCATTAAAGGTTGGAGAACTTATTATCTCTCTTTACTCTATTATATCAGATTGAACAAAAGTGATTCTTGGTTAAAAAAATATTATTCATAATAACCTTTTGGCAAATCAGATACATCAAAACTGTTGTGACTGTATGTGATTTTTGTTGGTGACCTTGTCTGTAATGCTACTGAATATAGGTGGGAAACTAGATTGTTTTCCAACTATCTTTTGCTTAGCATTTATATTTACACAAGTAATCAGACTTGATCTATACAAGTGAATGAAGGGGATGCCTTTAGATTCATGTTATGATATCCCCTTTAACTCAGAGCTTTCAATCTTTTCAAAAAGTGCTTCTCAACTGGTGGTTAAAATATTGCTAAAAAACATTTTCCTTGCAAATGTGTGCTTATATCTCTCAGTTCTGATTTTTCTCACACAATGCAGGATCTAAAAGTGAAGCTAAAATTGCAGAAGCTAAAAGTGAGAAAAGTCAGATTTGGCAAATATAAACCCATAATTCTGACTTTTCTAATATACAAACACACAATTCTGAATTTATAACATGAAATTAAGCCTTTTTTTTGTTAGAGTTGTGAGAAAAAAGTCTGAATTTTGAGTAATGTCTAAATTGTGAGAGAGAAATAAAATGTCCTTTTGTGTTTTTATTTCTGCCAGTGGCAGAAATAAAGAACTATGGAAGGCATAGAAAAAACTAACACTATGTTCAAAGATGTAGGGGAGTTATAATCTTAATTCATAATTGTTATTTTGAGGGAATTTGTGACAGTGATTACATTTACTCAGTTACATTTGAATAAACATATCCAAATGTATACTATATGGTCTTATAAATGTTCCTAGTAAATGAGCAATAATAATAATATACATTAAAATATACATCTTTCTGAGCTACCAAATCAAGCCAGATTTTTTAAAATCTTGAAACAATATTTATTTATATACAAAAACTTTAATGACTAAAAGTATGTAATTGAAAAGTGAAATCTAAGACAAATTACAACCAAAACATACACTTTTCAGATGATGTCCTTATTATGTTAACATGTATGGCATTCTTAATGATTTTAATAAAGTTTGTTTAATAAGGATCTTTTTATTTTAATTTTTTTATTGCTACTATTTGATGTCAAACATAAAATCCAAGCAAAACCAGTTGAGAATGACTCCTTTAAAAGATGCATCTGAAAACTAGAAGCTCTGCTCTGTTCTGTTTGTTGCTAATCACATCTTCAGTGTGGCCACTAGATGGCACACAGTTTGCTGAAGATCTCCAAAAAGGACTGAATGTTATTATGGGAACCTGGCATTATTATATTTCCTAACCCATAATCATCGATTACAAATGCTTGTGGTTTTGGGTTGGGTTTGTAACAACTGAGATCATGTTCCTTTTTCAAATTGACCAAAGAATTGTGATTGCAAATTCTCATCCATTATCTGATTAAAAGAAACTTTATCTTTACTTTTAATTCCAACATTACTCAAACACCAACACTCCCACCTCAAAGAACAGAGGGAAATTAATGGAGGATTAAGACACATTCACACTGACAGCAATTTGATTATACTGATGAGTTATACTGCCTAAATACTGCTTTATTTGTAGCCACTCCCACATCCTCAATCCTAAAACTATAATCTGAACAGAAAGGTGACACAGACGCTAATGACTTTTTATGTTCTCAAACAATGAGGTGACTAGTATTTATATATAATTAGGTTGCTCCTTACGGCACTGTGCCTGAACAGCACGTCCTTTCATTTGTATCTCTAGCAGGTACTGTAAGAGGTCGTGGCCGTGCCGGGGCCAGTAGCAGGGGCCCAGGGCCCCGCGGCTCATACCTTGGTGGCTATTCAGCTGGCCGAGGCATTTACAGCCGCTACCATGAAGGAAAGACCAAATTGCCGGACAAACCTTACGAGATCATGCCTAATCTAGAGTTGGCAGCTGTGAACCCAGTGGGCATCAAGCCTGGCACAAGTCAGTGTGAAAATTAAAGCACATACATTCTGAATTTCATTTAGTTGTGCTCTACTCCATACAGTGGAGGCAGATTATAGAAACTTAACTATAAGGGAGGGAATGCTGTTTATTACTGACATTTAGCCATCATTCTAGTTTTAGATTCAGCTTCTACTTAAAAACCCAGACTGATACTGGAGGTTAGGGCTGGAACAATAAATCAGTCATTTATGATTCATGGATTGATTTTTGGAATGCATCACAATTCTCTCTGCAATCGATTCAGAGCAGCTTTTAACAGCAGATTGCGCTAGTTTTTAATCATACACTAAGTAGTTTCACGATTAAAATTTTAAGTATGTTTTTGAAGGATTTATATAAACACAGACCACTATGAATGAACACTCTTGGAATTCGCTTAACCTTTCATTAAATCATTCACTTTATTAATGATTGTTCTGTATTCAAGTGTATGTGTAAGGATTAACTGGAGTGTGGCTGTTTGTAATGCATATAGCACCATCTGGTGGTAAAAGCTAAACTCTGAATCGATTCAAGAGAGAACGCTTTCAGAACATTTCTGAATCTTTTCTCGATTTGCAATTCATCGATTTATTGTGCCAGCTCTACTGGAGTTAAAATAAAGATATGGATTTCTGTGACTATGCTGCCCCTACTGGCTTGGAGTGGAACACTAACTTGCTTTCTTTTTGATAGCTGATTTACATTTTTCTTCTATTGCTCAAAAGTTGTTTTAATAATATATAAAATGTTCAAACAATTCTCAAAAATACTCTCAAAATCTGATATACCCCTACATATAACTGCACATTACATTTGAATAAACTGTCATTAAAGGGACAGTTCACTCAAAAATAAACATTCTGTCATCACTTACTCACCTTCCACTTGTTTCAAACCTGTTATGTTACTTTCTTCTGTTGAACACACAAAAAAAGATATTTTGAAAAATGTTGGAAAATGGTAGCCATTCCTACTATAACAATGCCTACCAGTTTTCCATATAGATCTATATATTAACAGATAAAAGAAAATCATAATGCTCTGGAACTGCATTTTCATAGTAAAGACACTTGAATAAATCAGGCCAGAGACCTAACCTGAAAAAAAAAATCTAAATAATTTTGAGAGTGTTTGAGACTGTTTGTTTGGGCATTAAGTTCAGAGTTCTTAATGACTTTATTTTCCTACTAATCGGCTGCTCTGTGTCGAAATGAACTGATCTTGCAGAATTCTGATCTGAGATCTGCAAACTCCTGACTGGAATATTCTGACGTCAACTAAAACCTACTGATCCTAAGTCTGAATTAAAGTGGGGAATGAAAAGACTTTTTGTGCATGGAAACAATGTGTGTGTGAAAGACAAAGTGTACATGGCCGCGTGTGTGTGTGTGTTTTTGTCACTAATCTTAAGCTGAGTCATACACTTGTTAAATGAGGACAGGTTGTGTAAGTCTCACTCTTTCTCTCCTTTCCTGCATATCCCTTCTGTCATTCTTGCACTTTCTGACTTGTATTTGTCCTTCCTGCATTCCTTATTTTTTTATTTTGAATTATGTAACCTTATACAGTACACATTTAAGTAATGCACAAGATGAGCTTTTGTATAATGTAACATCTATTCATCTTTTTTTCTGCACCTCATGATGCTTTTCATGAATTATGGGAGTAACATCCATTAAACTGTATAGCCCATTTTGAGGGATGGAAACAAAAAAGAATGGCCCTAATGCACTTCCTGTTTTACATTTTTAATTTATAAAGCTTCCGAGAATCCAAAAAGAGCCACATATTGATAAATAATGTTATGATAGCTGTTGATAGGAAAGGTTCATGACCATATCGAAATGGTCAATACAAGCTGTTTAAAAACTGTTTTAAAAAATGGCTAAATTAAGATGCCGTTATTTTCCTCACACACAAAAAAAATGCTGGGTGCCACACAATTGATTTTTGTTAGGACAAAATAAAGGAATGAATGTATAATGGCACTAAGAAATGAATAAAACAGCTTTGAATAATGGCACTAAGGAATGAATGTAACCTAATTAGTTTTTGCAAATTTAAGTGGATTGAACATAAAATAATTAAGTTGTCCCAAACAAACTCAGTGCAGTTCCATTGAAAATTAAAAGACAACCTATTACAAATTAACAAATTCAGAACACCACAAATAACTCTAAAAAAACTCTAAACAAGTCTTTACGCATCGATATTATGGAAGCTTTGAATATTACTATACTGTATGATGTACACAACAATTTGGATGAATGAACTCAAAAGGGCATTGGCCACAAATATTATTGTGATATAAAATGTTTATGTGTAACATTATTTTCATGAATAAAGCAATCCGTTTCCTAATAGATAGGGATATTTTTAGTGCAAACTTAATATTTAAAATAGCTTATTTCAGTTACTTTTAATGGAAGTTTTCCAATCCCCATAATTCGAAATGTAGTAGTCCGTGCAGAAAAAAAATGTGGATATAGTCTGCAGATTTTTTTGTTTCCATTGTTCTAATTGTACGTGTGTGTATACAGTGGCTCTTCCAGCACTCGGTGCCCAGTACCCTGCTGTGTTTTCCGCTACTCCTGCAACTAAATTAATGGAGGAAGGGAAGATCCACCCGGTGGAGCACCTGATAAACCCTCTGGCCCTCCAGCATGACCCCACAGCTGCCTCGGCCACCGCAGCGGTCATACCTGCAGTCTCCACACCACCCCCTTTCCAGGTACTGAGATGCACCTGAACAGATGGGACGATTCACAGTTATTATAACACCTAGATAACTCTAACACCATGAGCCTATTTATATGTTCACAGTGAAAGTGAAAATGACACTGTAACAGCCAAAGAAAAACATATTTGATATTTACTGTGCAAGCGCAGTATGCATGGGGTGTGAGTGTTTGCTTGCACTTCAGTTTGGCTTTGTTACTGCTATCGTGACTTTAGAGTTGAATTTGAAGTGCAGTAGCAAATATTTGGTTTGGAATGAAGGGAAGTCATCAGAAATTCTGTTACTTCACTTTCTTCATATGTTGCTCATTTTCAAATTGATGTAACTGGAAAAATATAAAAGCTTCTTTTAAAGTTATATCTGTTCACAATTACTTATTTCTTTGAACTGTAATTTGCATTGTACTTTCACTAATTACAATTCAATTACCCCGTCATGATTTGAAAGGAGGCCAAATAATAATAATTTTAAAAAAATAAAATAAAATAAAATAATAATAATAATAATAATAAGTCACTACCTGTTTTTTTTAAGTGTTAGCTTTCAAAAGGAAAAAAATATGCATACAATTCCAAAAAATTAAATAAAATTCTAATATACTGATATACTGATAAAAAAAAAGCACTGTCGTGATTAATAATTTTAATAATTATCATTAATTTATGTCATATGGGTGATTGTAGAACTGTGGGTAGATTTTTCGTCTTTATTTGTTTTTGCTTTTTTAAAAAAAACATTTTTTAATAAAACAGTTTTGAATAATGGCACTAATTAGATCAAGTTATCTCTAAAAATACTGTTTGCATGTGTTTAGGGACATTTTTTTCTTAAAAATGTATACTTAAAGACTCCTTTTGACTTTTATCATCAAATAATAAAGTCTAATTTTTGTCCTTTTTGTGTGTTTAAGTTATTTAAATATTAGCTCAAAACATCTGTTTTCTGAATTACTTGTTATTTCACTAGGTCTGTCACTACATTCTGGCCAACTCTGTTACATTGGTTTAAAAAAAGGCAGAACAATCTGTAAAGCACTGATATAAAAAGCATGTGTCTTCAAAAGTGATGTCACTTCCTCTAGCTGTAAACTCTGAAATGCATTGAGACACATTATTTTCCTTCACTCATTAATTTGTACAAAATAAAGTCGAGAGATGAAAGGATCAAATCTTTTTCTGGCTCTAAATTCATATGATTGGCTTATAAAAGACTCAAAAAAGAGACGAGACCAATCTTCTCCCTCTCCTGCACAAATGTGCGAATGAACAAATCCCACCCTGAGAGGACTCATTGTTCTCGAGCCACATAAAAGATTCGTCCAAAATGAACTAATCGGTCAAGAATGACTCATCACTAAAGCCTATTTACAACAGTCTAAATATGCACAGCTCGGGCAAAAGTCACTTTTTATTTGACTGTGTGGAATATTCACCAATGTAAACATAAGCAAAATGAAAATATTTGTCAACATCACACCTAATTTCACAATCTCTTTTTATCTCCCAGGGTCGCCCAATAACCCCTGTCTATGCTATGGCTCATAACATCCAGAGGATCCCGGCTGCAGCTGCCAGTCTATATGGAGCCGGATACATGCCTATCGCTGCCCATGCCAACACAGCCACGCTGGCAGCGCTGCAGAAGAATGCCGCTGTGGCTGCCGCCTACGGCGGGTACGCTGGGTACATGCCCCAGGCCTTCCCTGCCGCGGCCACCTTCCAGATGCCCATTCATGATGTATACCAGACCTACTGACTGAGACACCCGCAGCATCAGTCAAAATGACTTACTATTACACGCACCACAGGCTATCAGACATTTACCCCACATCTATGAGGTCTGCTGGTTAGCCGAACCACACAGAGCGAAACTGACACACTCACAACAAAACTAACACCTTCTGACTCGTGTGAAGCTCCCTGGAAGCCTTTAGATTCCTGCAGAAGTTAAAGCTGGCAGCAAAGACGTAGATGTTCTGCTAAATTTACTCGCATCACCATCAGTCCCCCCGGCCCATGTTTATTTATCCAGACGTATGACCCAGGTCAAAACCACTTTTATTTGCTACTGACTAGATAGGTAGACTTCTGCGTGATGTGTTGTGGACTCAAACCCTGAAATGTGACCAGAAATTTTACCCTTTAGACCAATGGGAAACAGTCTGTCAGTTCCACATCCTAAAGGAATCGACCAGCTTGCTGATTTTCCAAAGCCATCACACGACTGAATGAATGCTAACTTTTGTTCTTCTTGTATGCGCATTTTCATATTCCGCAGAGGTCTTGTTTTTTTAGTTGATCACCTGTATGGTGGTGGACTGACTCCGAGTGATATGTTCATATAAAGAATTTCAAACCGTAAGACTTGCAGAAGCACATCTACTGACATATCGCTGTGTTTCCCACACACACACACTCCAGATGAGAATCGTGAGCCAGAGAGGTTTTGTCATGGCACAATCCTAATGTCACTCCTCTGCGTTCACCGCCTGAAGAATACTGAAGGAACGGTGTATTATTTGTGGACGTATTTAACTCGTCTCTGTGCTGTAGACCAATTACTTTTGTTTTATGAAGGAAAACAAAATGAACAAAAAGAAACTGCTGAGCAGGAACTTCAACAACCACAGAAGTAGAAGACATAAAGTGTTTCAAGAAAATCCTGTGTTTTGAGTTTATATCATATAAATATATATACTTGTGAAATGTTTTGAAGACGCTGGAATCTTCCGTCCACTGGCTTTCCTGCACGTGAGTTCATATGAGCATACTTGCATTTGTTTTTCCTCCTTTATTGCCTATTCCTTTTTATATCAGACTATTGTTTTAAGATTGTGCTCTTTAGTGGTTTTGAAGATTTTTCAGATGTTTTCATTGTCTAGAGGATTTTTTTCTTCTTTAAACTGGAAGATAGAATTACACTGATCTCATACTCATTCTCAAAGGCCAAATAATTGTTAAAAGGATGTCTTACCTAAAAAATTAAATTGTGCCATCATTTACTTACCAAATATTGCTCTAACAGTGTGCTACTAACTAGATTGTTCTTCATTTGGTTGCCCCCATTTTTTTTTTTTTTACCAGTGTAATCTGCTGGCCCAAATCTTTTTGGTTACCAACCTACTTGATTTGCTTAGCCAGAATGTTTTGGTTGCAATCACTCTTGATCTAGTACACAAAATGTTTTGTGTACCAACATTTTTGATTTGGTTACCAAAAACATTTTGGTTTCCAGCTAACTTGATTTGATTTCCCAAAATGTTTTGGTTACCAGCATTTTTAAACTGTTAATTGAAACATTTAGGGAAACAACATTCTTGATCTGGTTACCCAAACGTTTTTTTTTTTTACTATCAATATTGATCTGGTTACTTAAAACATTTTGGTAAACAATATTCGTAATGTATTTAACCAAAACATTCTGATAAGCAACATTATTGATGTGGTTGGTTAACCAAAATAATTTGGTTACTAACATTCTTGATTTGGTTATGCCAACTTTGGTTGTCATGGATTACTAAAAACCTTTAGATTACCAGCATACATGATTTGGTTATAAGAAATGTATGGGTTACCAGCAAGTTTTGATCTAGTTAAACTAAATGTTTTGAGTACCAAAATTGTTGCACAGCATTGTACAGCATGTACAGCATGTGCAGCATTGTTCATTTGTTTGCCCAAAATATTTTGGATACCAGCATTCTTTATCTGGTTAATCAAAGTATTTTGGTAAACAGCATTCTTGATGTAGTTATCCAAACGTTTTTGTTACCAACATTCCTGATGTGTTTACCCAAAACCATTTGGTTACTAACATTCTTGATTTGGCTATAAAACCCTTTTTGATTCACAGCATAATAGATTGTTTCACTCAAAACATTTTGGTTACCAATATTCTTGATTTAGTCACTTGAATTATTTTGGTTGCCAATTTTCTTGATCAAGTTGAACAAAATGTTGCAAAAAAAATGTTTTGTTGTTTTCCAGCATTCTTGACTTGGTCGCCTAAACTTTTCTGGGTACCAGCATTCTTGATCTGGTTAATTAAAAAAAAAAGTAAACAAAATTATTGATCTGGTTATCCAAAGGTTTTGGCCACCAACACTCTTAATCTGGTTACCCCAAAAAAGTTGAGTTGGTTACCCACAACTTTCCAGTAAGCAACATCCTTGATGTGGTCTTGAAAATGTCATAAATTACCTGTTTAATAAGTGACTTTTTGGACATCTCTTTTTGTTTGTCTTTTTCTGGACTGACTAAAAAAGCTTGCTGGGTTAAACAGCATTAGTTATGATGAGTTAGTTCTGGTCACTGGTTGTTTTATCCAACTATGTGTAGCCTTTACTTTTCCAGTCCACTATCTTGATTCCCAGCATCCAGTCCTCTGAAGCCTTAGTTGCATCATTAGGAGACCACAAGCTCCCTCAAATCCATTTTTGTGCCATTAATACAAATTACACCTGAAGTACTGTCCCATTTACCGCTGAACCAATTATGTTCACGTTGTTTATTAACGGTCTTGAGTTGCAAGCCTGGAGTTGCAGGATAAAAATCAGGTTAATGATGCGATACTCCCTCTTCCCCCTCTTCCTAATTCCTCTTATAGATTCATGCAGTCACATCTGACATTTTGTACTTTATTTTCTTCTGCATTTTTGTAGATCACACTCCCTTTGGTTTAGCTACTGTACGGTATGTGCTAGTAATAATAATGACTGTTCTGAGGTGCACTTAAACATTTTAGGGTGTTAAAAGTTCTTGTGTATGTATATGTATGTGTGTAAGCAGGCACTTTTGTATATTTCGGGGTATCAGTACTCCTAGAACTGGATTGAACTGGACCAAACTGAAACCAGGGAGCTCAGAGAACCTGTTAATATCCTCAATGCCTTTTCAATGACTGCTGTATGTCATACCAATGTCCTCCTGAAGACTGCTGATAGACCACTATGCCTTCTATAATACTGGTAATGTCACATGTGCCTTTATTCAGACTGCTGTCTGTCGAGTAACCTCTTAAACACTGTTTGTGACACCACAGTGCCTCTTCTGTTCTCTTCTCATTTTTTTCTACTTCTTTTTTTGTGTGTGTATTGCTATACTGTTATATCTATGGGGGCTGTGAGTGTTAGAGTGCTGCTTTGTGTTGTATTAAGCTTTCATGTTCTAACAGAGTTGATGTTTTATTAAGTATAGCCTGCTTTTTTTAAAGAAGAGACTGAGTGAAAGTTTTAAGGAAAACTTCATGATATGCAAACAAAGACATAAATAATGACAATCCATGCAGTTCACATCAAGTAAGCTAAAGACAAGTTTTTATCACCATCATCGAAGACAAAGTCTCTCGGTTTTGCTCACGTCTGTGTGTTTTTAGAGAAGAGTGACCAGTGTCCAGTAGTTTTTCTGTCTCTTATCTAATTCTTCATCATGAACGAAGCAGCCAGGATATATTTAATATATATACAGTACATTGTTTTTGTGTATGAAGTAAGAGGAAATGCTATAATATATTTTTAAAAGACTTTTCCATCTCATTATGTGCTTTTAACAACTTTTTTTTGCCAAAGTGTTCAATGTGTGCAACTAAACTAATGCAATTGTGTGGATATATATAAAAGGGGCTATATGTTTCCAATGTGGAGTCAACATTGGCCCAAACTGACACATTCTTTGGCAAAATGTGCTTTCTTTTGCAATCATTTCATAAACACTACATGTGTAGCGTTTGTTTTATTCCTTTTTAGACTTGTTTCTTGTTACTAAAAAACAAATAAACAAGACAAGGTGACCTCGGCTGAGGACATTTAGATAATGTAGAATGTTGTTGCCAAAATATTCTTATCTTTCCCCCTTTATTAGATCTGTTTAGAACTGTTTTCTATCTTGCATTTTTTTGTTTAAGGCTTTTTGGCATTGTTGTATTTATAGAGGTAGTTTAATAAAGCATTTTCAAAAAGAAGAGTAAATAGTTTTTGTCTCTCCTTTATTTTTTTTTCCTCGTTCTCCATTCATAAAATTATTTTGACTAATTATTTGTTCATTTTCTTTTTCGGCTTAGTCCCTTTATCAATCTGGGGTCGCCACAGCGGAACGAACCGCTAACTCGTCCAGCACATTCACTCTCATACACTACTAACAATTTAGCTCACCCAATTCACCTGTACCCCATGTCTTTGGACTTGTGGGGGAAACCGGAGCACCCGGAAGAAACCCACGCAACCACGAGGAGAACATGCAAACTCCACACAGAAATGCCAACTGACCCAGCCGAGGCTCGAACCAGCGACCTTCTTGCTGTGAGGCGAACGTGCTACTCACTACGCCACCGTGGCACCCTTATTGGCACTAATTATTTAAATTATTTTTACTTTTTATTTTAGCAAGATTTTTAGTTGGATTTCAATATTCCACACACATTTACTTTTATAAATCTATTTTAAACCATATGAAAAAAAATAGTTGAAATGAAAGTTTTTTGTTAATATATGGAGTATGTATATACATACATACACACACACACACACACACACATATTAAAGAAAAATTGAAATATGAAATAACAAAACTGAAAATCCTTTCTCATCCTCCATGGCACTGAGTCGTTCAAAGTCCATACAAATACCGAAAAACAGATCAGAAGCCTTCAGTGGTTCAATTGGAATATTATCAAACCTCGACTTATTGGGGCGATTTAACCAATAAGTGAGTTAATTGGCTGTTGAGGGCCCTAAGAAATCTGGGGGCCCCCATTAAATATCTAGAAGCTTCTACATATATCAGATTTTCTATTGTGAGGGTCTAACAACTACAATTTCAACATAATAATTAAATCAATGGAAATGTGTCCCACTCAATCACGGAGCAGTCCAGCAGTCAAATCAGGTAGATTTTAAAAACAAAACTTATTTATTATTTTTAGTTCATTTTAAGAAAACAAATAATATAAAAATGTAGAGATTGCATAAGGATACAAATGTAGATAAGAATGTAGGAAAAAGACAGCAAAAATAATAATGAATAAAAATACAAAGGGTCCATACTAGGATGCTACGAAGGACCCCCAAATAACTAAAACCCCCTGTGGCCTCGACTATACATTTGTGCGCACGTAGCACAAAAGACTGAATTTATTCAACAGTTTTTTTTCTCCTCATTGTCAGTATACGGCGCGTGCGTTCAAATGTCACATTCGGTCGCATTGCTGACGTAGACCTCGAATGCACCTGTGCTTTACAGCATCCGGGGTAAGCGCATGCGCAAGAAACTGTAGGATAGAGCCGTTATCTTAATTTAATGCACCACAAAAGTATTGTCGTAGCTTCAAAATATTCTGATTGAACCACTGATGGAATATAGTCTGTTTTGGGGATCTTTTTAGCAGTCTACCTTGGAGTTTAAATTGGGACCGTTATGGGGAATGAGGGAGTAAACCTATTTGGTTTTCATCCTAAACATTGTTTTCCCGCGAAGATGATCGAAGGTCTCTGGAGTGAACGACATGTGGGTGAGTAATTAATTCATTTGATCAATTAATTACGGTATTTGTTTAGCTACGAATGGTTTCAATGTTATTTTACCACCTACAAATTAAGTTCAGACCAAGCCTGTTCCAACACACCTGTCCGTAATATAAGCCACTATGTATGCTCCTGAAGATCTCATATTGTTCAGGTACTCAAAAAACATTACTTGAAGGTAAATCAGTTTGTACCACTAGAGAGCAGCAGTGCAGAGGATCCAGATGATGGCTTGAATCGAGCACCTGTGTTACTGTGATGTGGATACAACGGGCATGCTTTGTTCAATATGCTCATTAAACGCAATGAGGTTCTCCGCTTTTCCATGTCTCAGTAAGTGACTAAGTAGCAGTGACACACTTGACGTGATATGACTTGCTGAATTGGTCATTTATGCCACTCCCCATAGTGGAAGGCTATAAAAGTTAGCAAGGTCAGTCAAGAGGAAGCATATTTTATTTGTGCGTGCGTGTTTTATTTAATGTGAAGTCAGATGAATATGATTCATGATTAATTGCCCTTTAAGTATCAGCAGAGAAATCAAATGTTAATAGTTGCCACGGGTAGTTGTCATTTCAGATGTTTTCATTTACATCACATCATGCTTTTCACTTGATATGATCAACTCATCACTGGCAAGTAAAAATTTCCAAATATCTGCCTGGAGAATATATCACATTCACAAATGCATAATGGTTATGGATATGCAGTAGTAGTAGTATTTATAACAGTTTGTGCATGAGTTCTTCGCTTTTGTACAGATGGATATGATAAATTATGACACTACATGGCATTACATAAACATGAACCATGTAATAAATAATTTTGAGCACTATTACATGTTTTTAATTATTTAAATTATGCACAGAATATGGGTCAAAGATGGGATGCCTCGTTTTGATCTCTGCATCAAAAAAGATTTACCAAAGTGGAAATTTTTTTAAATGCAAGTATCTAATGTTTTAAATAACATTTGTGAAAATAAAATGTCAAAACATGGGTCATAATTACAGATATTATATAGTTACGTAAAAATAGCACAACAGGCGACATGGTGGCTCGGTGGTTAGCAGCACTGTTGCCTCACAGCAAGAATTACCCAGAAAGCAAAATTTCTCTGTTGCAGCTCTGGCCCACACAATCAGGTTTTAAGTCTGGATCAAGTCTCAGCCAAGTTAACTCATAGCTGGGCCTGAACTGGGCCAGATAGGTTGGTGTGTCACGATTGCAATGAAATTGATAACCCCATAAAGCATTGCGCTTTAGGTACACTATGTGCATGCTTTTTCTCAAAGTGACCTGATTGGTAGAATTATTTTCTTTATATTATCTAAACATTATCTTTACTCCAAATTTATTTTAATGTATTTAAAATGGTCAAGACTGGCCAAATTTATGTGGCCCACATATACATTTTTTTAATCTGGGCCAAATACTACATTTTACATCTGGCCCAAATCTTGTGTGCCACCTTAAAGACGGTGCCAGCTCAGCCAAACCCGGGCCATGTTTGACCCATGTGCAGTATGCCAGTGCCAGATGAATGCCTGCTGTGCCTGTTTTATGCCAAATCTGGGCCAGATATTATTGCTACTGGGTTTGTGTGGATGTCCCCTGGGTGCTCCGGTTTCCCCCACGATCCAAACATGCGGTATAGGTGAATTGAATAAGCTAAACTGGCTGTAGTGTATCTGTATGAATGCAAGGGTGTATGGGTCTTTCCCAGTACTGGGTTGCAGCTGGAAGGGCATCAATCAATCAATGAATGACTGTGGTCCTTAAATCTTTTGATAAATGTCATTACGTTATTCTTATTCCAATAGTGGCTAATTTTTATTTTTTATTTTTATTGTATTATTAGATTTTAGTGAATGTCTTCTTTAAGAAAAATGCAAAAATGTTTGATTATTACAATTTTTTTTTTTCAATTTTCACACATGACCCATAATATAAATCCAATTTTGTAATGCAAATTCAATATATATATGAGCAATTCCAGTGTTATGGATGTGACATTTGCAGTAAAAACTCAAAACATAAACGCACAGATAAGGTATACGTTAACATTATATTGAAACATCAGTTTACATTTTTCAAAACAAATATACACAGAATTATGGGATCAGAAAAATATCAATCTGAAAACTATTTTTTTACTTTAAATGAGGAAAATAAACATGCGTTATGGATGTGACGAAAAAAGTCTGCTAGTTTACTGTATGCAACATACTTTGTAGAAATTCTGTGGATTAAACTGCACAATCCAAAAGAAATAATGATAATCACAAGGATAAGTGTCGGCTCTCTGTAGAACAAAAATGGTTGGTTTTCTTTTAATTAACATTTTTGCATTTTTTAAGGAAAAGCTTCATTATGGATGTGACACTTTTCTGTTATGTATGTGACAGATGTGAAATTTCCACTTGTGAGATTTTGGTAAATCAAATATAATTGTTTGAAAACATTGACCGAGACATTTTTGAGTATTTGTACAGCACTGTAAAATACAAGGATACACAAAAAAATTAAAAGTGTTTCGCTATTTATGTTGCTCATATATATTTTTTTACATTTTATTTAATAATATTGATGCACGTTGACTCTCTGCTGTAAAAAATACACAAAACATGAAACTTGAATTTAAAACCTTTTATATCAGAGTAATATAAAATATCTCACACTGTACAATAACTTTGTCATGTGTTCATAGGGCATTCATAAGCAGTGCATAACCTCATGACGACACATTAAATATGTTTTAAGAGCTCACATGGCTGTATTCTCAATGTCTCGCTGGACACAATAAACAGCCATAAAAGAAGCCCCCGTGTCCACAAATCTTTTACATTGCTTTTGAATGCTAATAATTGATCATTCAGTGTGGATGTGCAGTGCAATAATAAATCTGTTGAAGACGTGTATCAGTGGCTCAGTCACACCACAGACTGTGAAGCGTGGCGCTCGTCCTCTGAGTAGCGCCTGAACTGTTCCCCGAGCAGCGGCTCCAGGCCTTCAGCTGAGCGGTAGGAGCGAGCCCGAACTGCACACCCGATCACTCCACCCACCACCGCCACAACCAGCACCACTGCAACTATCGCGATAGTGATGATCTCAGAAATAGTGTATGCCCGAGCTGGAGAGGGAGAAAGATGGAGATTTGATTAGATGTAGCACAGCACAAATGTGAGGAACACTTTGACATTGTAAAGCAAAATTTTAGCGACCTCTATTAATAAGTATTTCAACCTGCAGACCAGTAGATGGCACAAATCATGTTTTCTCAATGGTAAATAATAGACCCTTTTCATATTTCCTGGATTCTCGGTAGCAGAAGTCAGCATGGTTGGGTAAACTTAGAGCGCAGTGAATAGGAGAGTACAACAAATATATATTTTTTATATATATCAAAATTTACATTACTCTTATTTGCTGAAATAATAAAAGAAAAACTTCACGACGGTGTTATCAAGGCTTTTCAGAAAAAGGGAAAAATGTGTGAGACTGATAACAGTAGCCAGAAGAGAGAACGATTTCAAATTTACTCTCTGCATTTTAAACACCTCACACAAGCTGTAATTCGTTTTTTGCTAAGATGACATAATACATACATAAGTACATATAAATGTTCATATGTTTTAAAAAAAAAATTAAATATTCAAATCTTTCAAGGATTCAAGATGCTGATGACCGTTTAAACGCATCACAACGTCATCGTCTTGTGAAACGGGACCATCCCATTAGTTGTGTCCTAAATGATGAACTATTCAATATGTACTGTACTTATATGCTGTGTTATGCATTATGCACTTAATTGTCTAGTGTATATGAATTTTATAAGAACATTTTGTCATTCATCATCTACGGTGGCCAAAAGAGCTCAAACACGCTGCAAAAAATACACATTCGAATAGAAAAACACACAAAAGTGAAAAATAGAGATTCAGTGGTGTTGTCGAGTTCAGAGATTTATTTTTTTTTTTACATCCTGGTCATACAGTTTCTTTTTGTTTGCATATTTTAACCCTAATAATTGGACAAATTGCACATTTAACATTAAGTGAACTTTTGATTTTAAACGGGAAGCAGTGGGGTTCATAATTTTTTAGGGTCCCCTACACATTTTCATTGTGTTCTGTGCGATTTGCTGTGCATTTCTGTATTTGTATTACAGAAATGCACATTTCTGTGAGACATTTGTTGTGAGAATTTGCATGTGCGTTGCCAAAGTGCTGAAGATGTTTTTGCAGGTTGTTTGTAGATTCTGTAACTCCACCCCTTCACTATATAAAACCTTTTTTAAATTAAATTTAAATGACTGTTTTTACACAAATGCTGAGTTTTTGCATACAACCCATAATTTTGAATAGATTCCACAACTGACTGTTGCATACACGTTAAAGAAGAGTAAAAACCAATGATATTTGTCAAACATTCCAATACTCAAATGAGAACATGCTATTCACCTTATTCTCTGTGTATGAGCTTGAGACTTCCGGTCTCATTCACTTCTATTCATTTTTAGATGTTAAAAACAGCCCGTTTTGCTGCTTGATGTTGCAAACTGATATTTTCTTATTATATTATTCTATTTTTCTGTATAGTCAAGCAAACACTTGACTGTTTTCTGCCATTTATTAGTCCTAGTCATTTCTCCCATAGGCAACTGAATCGGAAGCTCTAAAACAATCGTCAAAACGAGCACACTTCCGCATAGCAGGATAAGGTCAATAAAGTAAATATTGTAGTGAAATAAAGTATAAATTGTAAAATATAGTAAGTATTATATTTTTTGAACCAGAGTGTAGTAAAGCTTATTTTGGGGCATGTATTATGTAATTCAAAACACTTTGAATTAATGCTACAGTATACTGTAGTATTAGTGATCTAATAAACTTGTGGTGTAACATTAAATACACACGTTCTGCAGAAAACATACAGTATTTATGTTGTTTTATAACCACAGCAGCTATAGAATAATCACAGCAGATTAATTAATTAATTAAGTTCTTTACTATAGTATGGGTCAAAAACACTGTAGTATTTTAACATAGATTACTATAGTTTTTTTTTCACGTGTGTTTAAACTCTAGTGTTACTTTTAGCAAAATCAGTTGCTAATGTGTATTGCAGGGGTACAGGCAAATACACATATTGAACTTGCTTTTTTACAGAGCAGCTTTGATCATTCCAATTTGCTTATGTACTGTATAGCAGCCCATAGAAACAGCCAACAATTAGGCATCTGTGTAACATATATTTATAACTTCTTTGCTTTTAATTAAAGATTTAAATATGTCACACTGTGAGTATTTTGAGGTATTGAATCTTATTCAGTGTCTTGTATGTCACATGTACATCAACCGCTATAAGTTGCTGGTTGAAGTTCACTTTATCACTAACAAGAGTTTCAGAATGCTAAATGATTATTTAAAAGAATTGACATTACTGTATATTGAATCCAAACTCATTATTTAAATCAGTGGTTCCCAAAGTTGCATGACAGGGAGAGGGGGTTGCTTAATTTTCCAAAATCTAATTTTATTACACTACTAGAATGATCATATTTTATCCATAACTAACAAAAGATAAAAATAGTAATTATTAGTTACAGTACATATTAAACCGACACAAATACAAATCCATCAGCCTTTCAAATTATTTCCCATTGGATTGCCTTTCTTGGGGTGATTACGTTAAATTACGCTTTTTTTCCATTTATTAGGATAGTAATCAGACAGGAAGATAAGTTGGAGAGAGAGGGGGGGTTATGGTCGGCAAATGTCCTCGAGCCAGGATTCAAACTCGGGACGCATTTTTTGTGTTGTCAGTATTCTCATGTTCATATAGGTCTAGTGGTGTGTGCGTGTGTGTGTGTGTGTATGTGTGTGTGTGCCATTACGTGTAGCGTTTGTTTGTTTATAACCATCTCTTGAGGATAATGGGGATCGCAAGTCATCATTGGAACTGTGCTTTGGTGGTAGTGGGCTTAGATATTTGGGAACCCCTGAATTAAATTATGTATTTTTGGGTTGCACAGAATAAAAAAAAAAGAAAGTTACACATTAACAGAGGATAACAGTTTTCTTTTTGCCTCATTTGCCACTCAAAAGAAATGAGTGCTCACAAAGTGAATGGCTTTATTAGAAATTATATCTGTTTGAAATCAGCCGTCACTCACTTGGCCACTGAACCTCATAGGTGTATCCCAGGTTGTCGGGGGCACTGACAAACATTTCAGCATTTCTGATTGGTGGCCAGAAGGGAACCATGTTGAACTCTCTGTTGTGCCCAATGGGAGCGTTTTCCTCAGGATAAGCCAGTGTTCCTGCTGGATAAACAAAGAGAACACCGGATAAGATACAGACGAATGAAACTCTCTTTGGTTTTATACGTATGTGAATGTGTGTGTGTGTCTGTGTTTTACCAGCGGTGTGCCTCTGAAGCCATTCATCAAAGATGGCATCAGTGAACGTGTGGAGCAGGACGAAGATGGGGTCGTTTGGTGACAGGTGAGTCTGACCACCTGTGCCATTGAGAAACAAATGAGCCAGGTTGTGCAGACTCCTCACTACTGGGTCATAGTTACCCTGGGGAGCGCTGTAACCTGGTGACACCACAGAAAACCAATTAAAAGTTGAAAAAACTCCTGCAAAAGATGTCTGCAGGTGGTTGGCTTGTGAGCAGGTCTTTTTGTCTTTTGCCTCAAATGTATTGTTTAATGAAGTGGTGTTTTGTTTTACCTTCAATAGTGTTCCTGAAGCTCTGAGAGGACGTGGAGTAATACGGTGGTGTGTCAAAGGTGTTGAGTTCCAGACAGTCGATGACATCCTGCGGTTCTGGTAATCTTTGAACCATTGGTCGAGCCACGTTACCAGCAGGGTTTCTCCTGATCGGACTGGATTCTGTGTCTGAAAACATACATCAGACAAGGTAAATTAGTATTCTTACTATTCATTATTACATTTTAATTATTAAAATATAATTAATTAATGGGTGGCATGGTGGCCCAGTGGTTAGCACTGTCGTTTCACAGCGAGAAGATTGCTGGTTCGAGTCCCAGTTGGATCAGTTGGCATTTCTGTGTAGAGTTTGCATGTTCTCCCCATATTCGCGTGGGTTTCCTCCAGGTGCTCCAGTTTCCCCCACAGTTTAAAGACATGCGCTGTAGGTGAATTGGAGAAACTAAATTGTCTGTAGTGTGTATGTTAGAGTGTATGGGTGCATATGGGCGCTGCGTAAAACACATGCCAGAGTAGTTGGTGGTTCATTCCGCTGTGTTGACCCCAGATACATAATGGATTAAGGCAAAGGAATATGAATGATTTAATGAATTAATGAATGAATGAATTAATAGTTATATATGTAAATAATGGTAATAATTATTAAAGAAAAAAAATTAAAGAAAAAAATTATGAATTAGGTAATAAAGTTAAAAAAGATAAAGATTCAATGAAGAAACAAAAATATAAATTAGATAATTTTTAATACTTAAAATAATAAATACAATTATTAAGTATGTTTTAAATTAGCAAATAATTCAAAGTGTAAAATCTAACATGACCAATAGAAATTAATGTTAAAAATGTATATTAATTAAACATTTTCTGATTAGTTTTATACCCTTCTAATACATGATTTATTCACAAACAGTTTGGGTCTTTGATCAAGAAACAATGTGTACTGGATGCTTTTTACAATTTAGGATGATCATATTTGCGAGTCCAAACACAGTCTCTAAGAGTCTAAATAACATGAAATTAATAAAATAAAAAAACATGAAGTGATAAATAAAATAAGTGAATTAATGATGCTTTTAAACCATTATGATTGTGTTTCAAGGTCAGAAAGTCTTTTAAAATAGCAAATAACCTTTTAAAACAAGATGTGTTCAGTTTGTAAAATGTCATGCGGCGCGACTCATCAAAAACCTTTTAAATAATTGTTTTAAATAATACTTTTTGAAAGTAGTTTTAAAACTTTTTATAGCACAAAACATTCCAATGCATTTCAAATTAGATTTCTTTTTTTATCACTTGCCTTTGACCCTTGAGCCAAATCTCCTAATGATACTTCATTAAAAAAAAGCATCATAGGATTGAACATTAAACTATTCGTTTGTCTGCAAGTGTGAGTCACATTCTTGCAAATACAATCACATGATCCTAATGGTTTTGCCCATATAAGGTTTGATCATTCTTTTGAGCTCTCCAAATGCCTCAAAGGATTAGTTCAAACAGCATGTGAGCAGTCTTAGGTCTTGTGTGTGTGTGTGTGTGTGTATATATGTGTGTGTGTGTGTGTGTGTGTGTCGTTCTGTTGCAGATGGTCTCCGATGTCTCACACTCCCCCACACTCTCACAGATCTCCCACCAGGGAAAGGACACAGAATTAGCCGTGTTTCTGCGGCGTTCTCTGTATATGTGTGTTTGTGTGATGTATAGAGTGTGTGTGTATGTGTGTGTCGTACTGTTGCAGATGGTGCCCAGTGTCTCATACTCCTCCACACTCTCACAGATGACTCTCCACTGAGAGAACACAGAGTTGGAGCTGATGCCGTTGGTGTCGAAGCTGCTTCTGGCTCCTATCAGGTCATCGGTGCAAATATCACACTCGCTGCCTCCAATAGCAAAGTTCCAGTACGGCAGGGCAAACGACGGGTCGCCAAGCATGTCCTGCACACACACACACACACACACACGCGTTTCCTCAACATGTCCCATTAGCTGATCCTTCCGTCAAAGGGGAATAGTTGGTATTTCTGCTCACTGCACAAGATAATAAGACGTCAAATTGATTTTTCTGGATTAAGTAAAAACTCGAGACAAACTTTAGAGAGTTATGCTGTTTGAAAGTGGGAAAATGTATATATGAGGTATAAAGATTTAGTTTAACTCGGGTTGTATTTTCTGAATATTTAAGAGGATTTAATAGTATTTAAGAGTATAGATAGAGTATTTAACTTTAACCTATACATATATTTTATTTAAAAACTTTTAAAATAGTTTTTTTTAGGGAATATTAATGTAAAAAACAAGTATTTAAAAATGTTAAAAGTTATATAATAATATAAGATAAATATAAATATAATATAAAGATAATATAAAATAAAATTATATCATTGTTTTACAATATTATTACTTATAATATTATTATTTTAAAAAATAATATTTATAAAACTATATCTAAATTATTGTGGTTCATTCTGTTGTGGTGACTGAAATGAATGAAATTACACATATATATATAAATTATTTGTAAATTATATATATATATATATAAATTATCTAGAAAATTAAGATGAAACATCCTCTTAGTACAATGACAAAAATGTATAAATTATGAGTTAATAATTGCAATTTTGAAATAAACATAATCTCTAAAAAAATCTAGAATAAATCAAACCTTTACCATAAAGTTATTGCATGGTATGGTATAAATTCAATCATTTAATGTCATTATTTTTGTTTTATTGTTTGTATGACTTGCCAAAGTACAGTATGACATTTATTTTGCTAGAAATCAGCCATTATTAGCTCATGTCATTCCAAATCAATTTGATTTACTTTTTTATTTTGAATACAAGCTGTAAAAAAAATTAAACATCATAAAAGTAGCCTATACTGGTCGTCCCATTTCCCAGTTGATCATGTCATATTATAATTTCTCTATCGATAATCATAACAAATAGTTTTTTTGCACCAGATCAACCAGTTAAAAATAAAAGTACCAAATGACATGAAGCCCATGTTGCTGTGTGACTTCAGAAAATGCATACATTCTTACAAATAGGTCATGATGAGTCACATAAACTACTTTTATATTTTTATTTGTAGTTTGAAAACTCAAGTGCCTGTTAATTTCACTTGTATGTAAAGTAGTGACTTCATTCATTACCTCAAAATATCAAAACAATTTTGTTACATAGAAATAGAAAATGAAATGACAGTACATTATTAACTAAATTTTGTGTTTATATATTCCTGCTTTGTAATTCTCATTATCTAAATCTGTATCACCTGCATGTCTCTCTCCAGTTGCAGAAGGTGGTACCGATGCCAAGTGACAAATCCTGGGCCTTCATGAGAGAAATCCACACCCCCGAAGCTCTGCTGGCCTGGACCCATGTAAGTCTTACTGACCGAATAGTAGTGGGTCCAGACAAAGTAATTATAGATGGTGATGTTCTCAACTTGAACACTTGTTCCATCAGGACTCAAAATCTCCTGAAAGCGGCGGGTGCAGATCACCAGGTCAGGATGAACGGTTCTTTTAGCCTGGTCCAGAGCGTTCACAAAGGCTCTTTTCTCATCTGCAGACATCTGCATGATGTTACGGCGCACTGACAACAAAGACAGTTGAGGAGGAAGACTGTTAAAGGTATATGGAATAACTGATGACTTAATTCTGATTGGCTGATGAACATTCTGAGGTGCAGAATTCAGGGAAATGCTCAACTGAAATCTTGACCGCATTACAGTTTCATATCAGTACTAAACCGAATTGATTTTTGTTATCTGACATTGCTACACGGCCTATAAATGCCAAAAATCTGATTTAAAAAAAACTACAAAGAAACAATTGTTCTCTCTCTCCAATAACTAAAATAATAAATGCATTGGTGATCAGTGAGACAATAAAGGCACTCAGTTTCATTAAGGCATGACGAACCACTGCCAATTGGTTTTTGTGTGCAATAACATTTGTGCAGAAAAACTACATTACCCATAATGCTGTAAAGACAGTTCCAGCAATCAGAGTTGTAGCAAATGTAGCAAAACAACTATTTATGAATTTGAAAATATATTGTTCTACATTCTATTAGTTTTATACAATATTTATTTTTAGTTATTATTAATATTATTAATTATCTATATTTATACAATATTTTAATTTGATTATAAAAAGCAATCCTTCATGGGATTGTAGTTCTTTCCCTCATTAAAGCAATTTTATACATAATTTGAAAATTTGCTTGTTCTTTTGTCTGATTTTTGTTTAATTCTTTGCTTTATTCACTGAAAAAAATGATTAATTGAATTGACATTTTTTAAAGGTAAGTGGTTGCAAATAATTTAAATGGGCTGAGTTTACACAACCAAATTAAATTTAGTAATGGTCAACTTCATTTATTTGTTTAAATTCAGCACATGTAAGTTATTTGCAACCACTTAATTTAGTAAAATTACCAATTAGTTTAGTTAAATTTAGTTAATAATTTTTTCAGTGTTGCTTGTAATATTGTGATTCTTCTAGTTTGTTGGCTAGTTATATGACTTAAAAACTTTTTGAAAATCTCTATGAAATATAATAATTGGAACGATACTTCTAGAGACCGTCTCTATTGTACACCTTAAAACAGTTCAATCAATCAAAATCACATTTGACATCACATACTGTATGTACATTGGAAAAAAGTGAAAACAAATTACTTCAACTTGTTAAATCTAAATGAATAAAAACAGTTTACAGTGATAAATGGTTGAAAAAACGTATTCTTTTTAGGTGTAGAATTAATTAATTATAATATTTCACTTTCACAGTGCATTTACAGTCTTTATCTATGATTGTGTAGATGTTTATCCTCACCCACGGTGAGTCTCTGATCACAGTTCGGCCCGGTCAGACCATGTCGGCATCGGCCACAGTTGAACCCAGTGAAGTTTCCGTTGCATTGGCAGGTTCTGTTAAAGAAGCGTAGTGGCCATCGCTCTCTGTCGTCCCGGCCGTCGTGAGGATACTGAGGGCCGTGTGGGCGCCTGTCAGCAGTAATTGACACACACTGACCTCTGCCAGAGATGGAGCCGCACTCGTCATTGGGCAGTCCAGTAGGTGATGGGCAGCAGGTGCCACTCCGCAGACCTTCTGGTGTCATACACTGACGCGGAAACTGAGCTCGCGTCACCACCACGCACATTAGCACTAAACACACACTCTTCCACATCCTGGAACCACATAAACACATGCACATACATTAAAAAACCAACAGTTCTGTGATCATTTACTCACCCTCATATCAAACCTGTATGCTTTTCTGTCAACAGTAGATGATGGGTAGAATGACAGGTATTTAGGTTTGGAGAAATTTGAGGATGAGTAAAAAACATTGGGGTGAAATAACCATTTTAAAGTGCATAAGTAGTATTATGGTTTTGATTTTTACATTTTTAAATATATTTTATGAGTATGTGACATTTATGACCACGAACATGCATGGTTCTGTCATCCTGATTTGTTGCAAAATAGGCATACCAAATTTGATTTGACCATAAAATTTGACCACTTAAAGTAATTTTATGGTTTAACGCAGCTGGACAGAACCACCCGAATAGCCAACTTACTTTAAATGTATTTTGTGATGTCAGTCAAATGCCTGTAACTGTGCTTTCCTTACATTCACACATTTGGAAGATGCATTGATTAGACTTAATTTAATGTGCGTTGATGCTATACATTTTTAAAATTTCATGCATGTTAAACTAGCTGGAAATAGAACATTAATTTCAGCGTCTTACATCTTGAATTTTAGTGATTTTTCTTTTAAATTTTGAAAATAATGCAAGGGTTAAAATGGCCAGTATCTACTGCTGACGAAATAACTGCAGTTTTCAGTTTTTAATAATAATAATAATAATAATAATAACAGTAGTTTTCTTAAGAATTTTTGTTTAATTTCCAGGGAAAATTGTTCATTAAAAAGATAAATGGAACTAAAATTGCAAAAATTGAGAATATAGATCTGGAAATTATAGATAAAATGGACTTTTTAAATTTACATCCGTTTTGGAAGACCATTATCTCTTTTTAAGCATAAACATCATATAATACTCAACATCTGATTAGATATATAGGCTTTAAAAACCTGATAACTTTGATAAGTTTTTATTTATAATTCTAATTCTAACAAATATATAATTGTTAAGTTATATATTATATTATTATTAGTAGTAGTAAATAACATTAAATAACATAATTACTCAAAACATATAATTTAAATAATAATATATCATATAATAATTATATATTACATTATTATTAAAAAATATATTTTGAAAAAATAATTTACTTATTTAAAAAGTAATGTTAGTAACAAACAAATTATTGTATTATTTCAGTTGTTTTTGCAGTTAAAGTTGATAAATTAAGCGTGAAGGGAAAATTATTTGACCATGAAGCGTTATAATTTAGCTTCAGGAAAAAAGAGTAACCCACTCTGTTTCCTGGAACTGTTAGTGAAAACCTTAAAACATTATATTAGACATGATCTGTATAGAAATGTCACTTTTTAAAGCCTGTAAAACTTTTCAGATCAGTACAGAAATTGTGCACAGTGGGATCCGTTCTTACTGCAGATGATATGAAAAACTATAGAAAATATATTACGCTGTCAGAGAGAGACAATGGAAAGCTACAGCTGATTTTTCTCTCTCTTTTTATTTTTAGACTTGCAGTGGTATAGCAGCCTTCCAGAAAACATATAGTTCTAAGTTCTGTAAGTTACAGACTTTTCCAGTTTCACAACCTCAAACTGTCTAACTTGCTAACTATTTGTCCTCAGAGTAAACACACACATACACATTGTGTTAAAACTAAATAAAACAAATCATTTCTTTATCGGTTTTTCATCTTGACTGCCGTGCCAAGAAGAAACAGAAATCAAACTCATGAAACTCACCCTATCTATGTTCATCAATAATTCTGAATGATTTATTAAACAACAGTTCATCAATACCATGCCCTGGTGGAGCACAATGTCAGTCTTCAACCAATGCAGTGATATAAAGAGTGAAAAAGATAAAAGTAAAGATAAAAGTATGTACCTTATATCATCCGCTCTCTGTTTCTGACCCACTCTTTCACTCACTCTGTATGTTTCTGCTGTGCTGTAGTGCCCCCCTGTGCTGCCCCCTGGCCAACTCTTTTATACCTACACCCCTCCTGACTGCACTCATCTCTCTGATCCTCCATCCCGTGATCAGCAGCCAGCAGAGAGAGAAAGAGAGGGAGAGGGGAAAGAGAGAGAGAGAGAAAGGGTAAAGAGTCCACAATTAACTTTTAAATATGAATGTGGCTCTTCATTTGCTTCTGTTGGTTTGACCTTTTAAAAGGTCTGATAGATTAGTGGTCTTTGCTTTCATAACAGTGGAGAGAATAACGTGGAAAGAAACAAACCACTGTTGAAAGAAAAATGCACACCGTATGCAGGGTTATTAGTTGTTAATTAAAAGTAAAAACATGAGAAGGAAATGTCTTGAAATAAACTTGAAATTATATATGAGTCAGAATTATTAGCCACCCGGTGTATTTTTTCCCCCAATTTCTGTTTAGTGGAAAGAAGATTTTTTTAACACATTTCTAAACATAATAGTTTTAAAAGCTAATTCCTAATAACTGACTTCCTTTATCTTTGCCATGATGACAGTACATACTATTTTACTAGATATTTTTTAAGATGCTAGTATTCAGCTTAAAGTGACATTTAAAGGCTTAAATAGGTTAATTATGTTAATTCGGCTAGGTAGATTAGGCAAGTTGTGGCATAACAGTGGTTTGTTCTGTAGAAAATCGAGAAAAAAAATGTTTAATAGGGCTAATAATATAGATCCTAAAATGATTTTTAAAAAGAAAAAATATAGGAAATCCTGTGAAATTTTGATAATTGTATCATGGCAAAGATAAAATAAATCAGTTAATAGAAATGAGTTATTAAAACCTATGTTTAGAAATGTCTTGAAAAAGTCATCTCTCAATCAAACAGAAGGGGGTGGGGGGTTATAAAATTATATATATGTATGAATGTATGTATGTATATATAT